>VZRM01006605.1:233692-317919 GCA_013397955.1 Grantiella picta
AAGGAAGGAAGGAAGGAAGGAAGGAAGGAAGGAAGGAAGGAAGGAAGGGGCACATCTAATGAAAGGTAACACGCATTTCAAACATGAGTTTTTCCAGAAATAACTGTAAATGTAATCTCTGTGTCTAAGTCTGATAACACTGTAGAGCTTCAATATCCTAAGCACAGCTGCTCTGAAGTTTGTCTGCCAACTTTTGCACATTCCACATAGATAATACAGCTAAGAAAATACAAACTCTCTGACTTAATTCCTGTCGTAAAATCATGATCAATGTTTTGCTCAGTCATGTGTCTAAGAAGTTAAAAACTCATTTTGGTATCTAACATTGTTTCCACCTTCAGCAAAATTAGTTTTTAAAACAGACAATGCTTCTTTCTATTTTGTATTTTATTTCTGCACAGAAATAGCCTCTATGAAATGCTTGTTGCCCCTTACACAACAGGAGTTCACTCAGGCATCTCAGCATTTCAAAAGACCAGTTCTTCAAGCAATCACTTTCCACTTATTTATTTCCAATAAGAATTTTAGGCACTCCTCTTGATGACTGTTTTTTCAAAAGTAAATACAAACTTCTAAATTAACACATTGTAAATTGAATTAAATTCCAGATTATCATGCAAATAATTTTATTCATTCTGATCAAAGGCATCTGCTGTGGCAAAAAAAATGAAACATTTTTCTTAGCAAATATAATAAATCATTTTCATATGAGAGCACTAATAAAAATAATCTACTTGCCCATGGCTACAAAACTTCTAGACACACAAATGCTCCCTGTTAGAACTAAGCCCATGGATTTACTTGGAGTTGTGCCTTTTATCATGTACAAAAAGCTTTGCTACATATTTGATTTGCCTTTGGCTTTTAAAACCAGAGGATCGAATAATGAGATTTCCGTCTCCGAGGCTCCGGTTGGCAGACACAGAACCACCACCGCTGCCGCAAAGGCAAAGCCAAAAACCTGCACTTTCCCAGAGAGGAGCCTGGCGATCGCACCAGCTCCCCACTAGAGGGGGATCACGGAGTCCCACAGTCCGCACCAAAATCCTGACCTTCAGAGGGAAACGTGCAAGAAAAAGGTTGTGGTGACTGCGGCAGGGATGGCAGCGTCCTCGGTGCGACGAGGACAGCGCTGCGTGGCACCGTGACTCCCTTGGCTGGACGTGTCAAAGCAAGCTGGTCCCTCGGCTGCTGGAACAATAGCACCGAGAGCGATCCCCAAATGGACAGAGAGCCTGACTTTGCCTGTGTCAACAGGATGGTCTGGCCTAAAGCTGCCGTGCCATTCAGCGTGCTGCACTCCCTTGGAGGTGACGTCTGATCTGACATGTGTCTGCATTCTGACAACAGCATGCGTTCTCTAAAGATCTGAAGGGAAAATGCTGAACCTCAGAACGAGGAAAATGAACACGCACTTCAAGTGCAAGCAATGACCCCAGTTCATGGAGAAACAGATGTCTTAGGCTGTCTTAGGCAGCAGGTTCACCAGGGCACAGATTTCCCTGTAATCGGGCCACATCAGCCAGAAAACAATGCCAAAACCTCTGTGTAATGCTATAAAATGTTAAGACCTCTGTGCAACAGCATGAGCAGTCTGCCGGGAAGATGTGATGCAAAAAATGCACTTAGCTGCTGCATGAAAGAAGAACCACAGTGAGAAAAGCCCTGCAGCTGGAACTGCTTTCCAAGGAATATACCTACTGGGCAGCACCTCTTCCCATATCTCCAGGGGACATGGGGATACTAAATAAAATATTAGCTCTGCATTTCAAGACTAATTTTAGGTCTCCGCATTCTGTCCAAGTCTCCTTTCTTTCCACCATCTCTATAGATGTCAGGGTGTTCTACTTAAAAACACAAAACAAAACAAAAAAAGACACCACCATAACACCACTTGAATATGAGGAAGAACTTTACTGTGCAGGTGACCATGCACTGGAAGAGGTTGTCCAGACAGGTTGTGGAGTCTCCTTCACTGGAGATATTCAAGAACTGTCTGGATGCAATCCCGTGCCGTATGTTCCAAGACAATCCTGCTTGAGCAGGGAGATTAGACCAGATGACTCACAGTGGTCCCTTCCAACCTTACCTATTCTGTGATTTTGTGATATCACAGAGACAAGAAAGGGGTATATGTAAAGCTAATGTTGACACACCTAGACAAGGTTCAAGTTTAGTAATGAACATCAGTAAAGGTACTGAAAAATGGGCAATCAGCACTTTCTGGTCCAAGTAACTTTGAGGCTCTGTTCAAGGATGTTTAAATTCCCTAGCAGAGTCCTTGGAACAAGAACCATCATTTTGGGTTGCTAACACTCAAAGCAGAATGAACTTCTGATCTGTGTTTAAGATGACACTCTTAAAGGTGGTGATAATTACAGTGGATTAGTGATATATTTTTTACACAGCAGGTTGCAAACTAAAGAAAACACGTAGAGAGCATTCCTGGCCCCACAACAGTAGGTGACTGGGGAGCACAACAAAAGGTGGTCAGGCTCATATGCTCTTCCTACACGGCATCCCTTATTGGCACTGCTCATGACAGCACACTGGATGCACTGCAGTGTATTTGTTATGTTCCCTTGTCCTGACTCAAGGTGTAGCTACTCACAGAAAATATCCTATCATTAGGGATTTACAAACTGAAATTAGACAGACAAACTAAAGGAAATAATAATTAATATCATGATATTTCCTAACAGCAGGCCAACATATCTTTTTTTTTAACTCTCTTAATACCATGCATGCACACCGAAATAATTAAACAGATGTTGATATGCACTTAAATAAATAGAAGTCAAATTATTTATTCTACAAAGCAGGAATAATGTAGCTCAAAGTAGGCCTGGGTAAGTACATGACAAAGTCATTTAGGAAGTGAGGTAGTGAGGAAGCAGTGTTTTTAGTAAAGTGTGGGGGTTTTTAAAATCATGTTTTATCCTGTGTATTTGTGGTTCTCTGAAGCTGTTCTGCTTTTGTGTGTTCTTTTTATTTTGTAATATAACATCAGATATAAACATCAGATAACAGTTTTCAACAAAGGACAGCAACAAGTCTACAAACATTACAAAATCTAAACTCCTAAGAATACAGTCCAAAAACAACATGGCCTATAACTCTTGTTAATATTTATGGGAATCAGATGTGTGCGGAGGAAAGATCCCAGTGCTTTCACCAATCTTGAAACTGTCAATATGATATAATGCCCATGTACATGGACAACTTCATATCCATGCATCTGTATCTCACAAATAGGAATAATCACAGAGGCTATTAATTCTCTGTATTTTGGTAACCTTCACTCTTGCATTTATTTGAAAATGAAAAGTATGTATGAAAAGTGCACACTCACGAGGGCTGCCAGCCCCCTGAGATGAACGTAACCATGTGGGGTTTTTTAAACAGTCAGCTGAGAACAAATTCTGAGAAACTCCTCAATTTTCATCCAGTCCCCACTCAACCACAAGACTACTGAACCCAATCCTTATTTAGGAAAAGCTGACAGACATTAACAGGGGACCTGTCTCAAAACAAGACTTTCTCTTAACTGAGTAAGGACCTGGGATTCTGGCTTTAAAGTCAATAAAACAATTAAAACCCCACCCCTTAAACCCATTCATTTCTCTACCACATAAATTCCTTCTATGTCAATATGAAAAGGCCTGATGGTAGACTTTTACACAGAACTGGAGTCCTGGGATGACAGATTCTGGCAGGAATCAGAGTCACTGTATATGACCTATCACATTCATCAGTTCTGAAAGCTAGTGTCTCTCAATAAAAAACACAGTTACAAAAGTGTACATTTTTTCCCATGCAATAAAAAACACAGTTACAAAAGTATACATTTTTCCCCTGTCAGGGGCACTGACTGCTCTGTGAAAATCTGCAGGGTCTTAAACTCACTGAGAGCAAAAATGATCTTTTAAGCTCTGTTGAGGACCTTACTTTATACCTAGCTCACACATAAAATATATAATGACAGGATAATTTATGTTGGAAGTAACCTCTGCAGTTCAACTGTTTCACAGCAGCACCAACTTCAAAGCCAGCTACTAATTCAAAGTCAGATCAGGTTGTTCAGGTCCTTGTCCAACTAAGTTTTGCATATCTCCAACGATGGAGGTCTCACAACCTCTCTAGATAACCTGTTCTGTGCTTGACCTCCAACATAATTTATTTCTCCTTCTACCTAATCAGAATCTCTCCTGTTGCAACTTGTGTGCCTTTCCTCTTGTTCTTTTACACTCCTCAGGACTCTCCGTTCAGAAGCCCAGGCCTGAATTGTCTGTGACCTCCAGACACCTCTTGATTAACTCCTGAATGATGGCTCTTTCTCTGACCTCCTCAGTCATCCACCTGTGTGAATGACCATGTTTCTCCTAAGCTTACTTTTAACTAAGCTTGCCCAACTCTTACAAAGTCAGGAAAGTGTGACATTCTGGTGTGCATGTGTCACGCAAATGTCAGACTAAACATGACACAGGCTAATTCCCCACAAGAAAATACACTCTGACATATCTGATTAATGGTAAGGGGACAAGAAGGACTCTGCTTCTACATTTCTGCACTCTTGTATGATCTTCCTAAAAATTTGCTATAAACTTGCACAGTCTGGAATGTCCTGCTACCGTAAAATGCAGCTCATATGCCACAACTCCTTTTTTTATGAATATTTGCTGCCAAACTACTGACACCCTAATTTGCTGTTGGGATCCCTACAAAACATTGTTCAATGTGCCGTGTTCCCACTGGCTAACTCAGGCAGTTTGGAACTGAGCACCAAGCTCATACTTTTTTTCCAAAATAACCCCAAAAATCCTCCTGACCCCCTGTCACCAGAACCAGGCTCTACAGGAGTCTGATAAAACCCCTACCAGGCTCTACAGGAGTCTGATAAAACCCCTGCCAGCTCAGGCAGCAGGAGACAACATGAGACACCTGCCCAACCTGGGTGTAGGTCCTGCCTCAACTTAATTGGCAACCACAGCCCATATTGCAAGAGCTTGCAACATGGGGGTGCTTCTGTTTAACAAGCTCCTGTTCGTGCTCTACACACAGACAAAGACCATAATTTTTAAATAATTCCTCTTTAGATCAATGAGAATATCTGATTGGGACACAACTGTCAGCGGCTTGCTTGAATCTATGCAGCTAGTGCAATCATCCATCACGATTTTTCCACTTTCTACGATCTTGACTGAGAAGCTAATTATTACAAAAGCTTCCTTCTTCAGTGCATGCTGCGTCATGTGTAAATTAATCTTCTAGTAACCTCTGTTCCCTGCTCAGAACTACATTATACAGCTATTCCTTGTTATTACAAGCTCCAGAAAGGCGTGCATAGTCTAACAATATTACAGGATAAAAGGCACCTCTCAACAAATCTCTCAAGGATGAGAAATTTGGTGCTGTTCTTATATCTTCCCAACTCTTACTGCAATTCATACAGGCTGTACATCAAAATACTAATAGTTAGGGGAATACTACATCACCACATCTTAATCAGAGTGGCACCTAAAACATATAAGTCTGGAAATTTGGAGCAGACCGGGTTTTGTGGCATTTCTATCACTGCTGAGAAAGTGTGTAAACTGAAACTCTCTTTTGATTCCATGTAAACACCATCTCAGGGCTAAATCTATATCCCTAAGGTAAACTAATGCAGCTTTAGAACTGCTCTGCTAAAGATTGTAGAGATACGAAATGTTTTCCCAGACTCACCCAAGTTTGCCAGGGATCAGTATATTCCAGTTCCATTCACAACATGCTATAAAAAGTGGAGTATGGAACAGTAAAAATAGCAAAGTCTGGCTACCTAACTAGGGCCAGCATGAAGTCTTTTCTCTCAATTGAGAGGGATGAAATGAAGCTGAGGATTTCAGCTAGTAATAATGGAAGGCAACACAGTTTAGTTGTACAATAATGATTTGTAATTTCAAGAGCGCAAATGTTGCGTAAGCACCATCTCAGGAGGACAAAATGTGGAAAAATTGTGTCTTGCTATTTTACATGTGCACAAGAATTTATGAGTTGATACTTGACTTGGCACTGAATTGTTACAGGAAGCAATTGACTAAGCTGTTGGCAGTGACCATAACATACAGTAATTAAGTTCCAAATCCTCACAAGGGGACCGAACCAAGGATATGACCAGGGTACACAGCTTTCAGAAAAGTGATTAAGAAACCAGAAAGTTAGTTATTAACAGCCTAAAGGAGAGGTTTGGGAAAATAAAGTTAATGGAATTGATACAGGGCTGTTTGAAAATATCTTAGGAGTAGAAAGAATATGTGTACATATTTCATGCCACAAAACAAAGAAACAAAAACCCATGGTTAAACATTGTAGTTCAGTCAACATAAACATGCTTCCTTTGAAAATGCAACTGCAAATAGAAGCAAATTACTACATCATGAACTCTGGGCAAAATGAAGAAGAGGATGACAATGTCATCAGGTTATAAATTAGTGCACTTGGTTTATGCTTTTAGACTTGAATTTTTCAAGGCTTCTATTGTGGGTAGGTGCCAAAATGCCAGTGAATTTCACTATAATTTAAATCCTCTTTAAAACTGCATATATAGATCATTGTAATGAAAAAAATTACATAAAGGGAACTCTTTGCCTATCTTTGAAAGCAATACTAATTTCACCACTAAGAGACACAACTGAAAGCAGTGCCAATGAACACATATGACAACACTGTTAACATTAAAAATCTCCTGTTTAATATAATGTAGGAGAAGAGAAAGCACAGTTTCTGCTGAACTTCTGCTTGTTACAATTTACTGAAAGTGTTAAAGATCGAGCAGCTCTAGTCTGTGCGTTAATAGTCAGGCTCCAAGTACGTTCAGAACAAGATGACATTCCCTGAACAAAGAAGTCTGTAATCTAAGATCAGAGAAATTAGGTGCATGTAAATCAAGATGGAGCAGAGTACAAGGCATCCTGGAGGTGCTGTTTAAACAACTTCACGATCACAGTGTGAGATACTTCATGTCTCAGGTCAAAGCGAAATTCACAGCTAAAACATGCTAAACAAATGCTTGACTGGGACACCAGGGTAGTCCAGAACCTTCACTGACTGGTGCTCTCTACTACATGAACATCTTTGAAAGAAAGAAGAACTGATGTAAAAAAAGTTATTTTTGTTGAATCATAAAAGGAAGGACTGCAAAAACACCTTCCAAAATCTATTCTCTTTTCAAATGAGTTATGTAGTGAAAGCAGAAGCAGTCTAAGCAATCATGTGACATACCTTCAGATGTGCCACTTAAAAGGTTAAGGAACAGTGGAACTATTGAATTTTTTGCAGCATCTCAGGAAACACTATTGCAGTTTCTTTTGGCGAATCACTTGTACTACAAGTATCTACATAACAGAATAGAAAAAACATTGCAACATCTAATATTAAACTCTGTTCCCTTTGAAAAGTCTAATCACATGCAGCACCCTCATTTCATTTTACACAAAGGACTACTGGTCCATTAAAAAAATAAAATTAACAGCAGGAACTACTGATGTACATGGAAAAACCCAAAACATGACAGCTACAAACAGTGAGCTAAAAAGAAAAGTATTGGGAACCATAAAAATCCAATGGAGTTATCTTCTTTCTGTTCTGGAAAAAAAGAAGCCAAAAGGTTTAAAAACAAAAATGAATCTTCATGGTTAATGCAACTGCAACATAGATATTTTTACCTATCACCTCATTTGCCCACAGAAGCTGCTGACATGTAACATTAGCTTGCCTGTTCCTTAGAAGAATCACTGGCAAAACCATCAGAGGGTATAGGGAAAACTGAGGATACTGTAATTTGTCATCTGTGTGTATTTATTTTTTCTTCATGCTTGAAATCACAAGCACAGCTTGTGTCTATTGGCACACACGGAGATTAAAAGAAAACAGAAATTAATCAAAATAAAAATTTTTCTAATTGTAATGTAAGTATACAGGCTAAGAAAAGGACTGAAAAAGGCAAAATATCCCTGCCTCTATGTTGCTGACTTTCAATACCAATGTAATGGTAAGAAACTAAACAGCTACACAGTTATTACTGTCAGATTCATAGGTCAGGCTCTTCACTGTGCCAAGTTTCTCCTCAGTGTGTGAAGCAAGGAGCACCACAGAGCAGCTTATTGTTCCCTGATACCACGTCTGGCCCCAGCAAACATGTAGGCTGAAGTGCCCTGGGTCTGCCATTACCTGTGCTGACAGAAACAAACACACTTTCAAGCCTTTCTTTTTCCCTCCTTTGAACTATGAAAGCCAGGAAGGAAAAAGCAAGGGGTTTAGTGCAGGACTCTCCAGCCTGCCTTCACTCTGGGTTCTTGCCAACCTGAGAGGGTGCCTGCAGGTGCTTTTACAGCTCCATAGTTAGATAGGGTGAAGCTTGGGAAAAGGACTGGACCTTGATGGATAGTCGATGATACTACAGACTAGCAGTATAATCAGGAAGACAGAAAACACGAAGAGCTTACAAGTATTTAATTCTGGAAGTGTTATTTACATGACTAAGCATTTAATAAAAGCATGTCCAGTTCCAAAGTGTTGCCTGCTATCCGTTGTCTTGGATTTAAAACCAGACTGCTTGTATGCAGAAGGGTTTAAATCACCAATTTCATTTTCAATAGTAGATTCTCTCACGAAGGCAAAACAGAAAACATTCCTTCTCTGTTAATTTGCAAAGTTTTGTTAATAACTGATTTGAATCCCACAGTTCTCTGTGTTTCAAAGGTAAGCGTCTGTCTTAAGATATGAGAATCTGCAGCTGCATGTTATCTTCTTAAATCTTAATCTTGACTGTTATCCAACGAGCAGTTTTTCTTCCATAATAGATTCCTCTAGGAAACTCAGTCAGGTTTTTGTTTTCCTGTAATGTTGGCTAAACTTCCTTTGAAATAATAAACTTTATTACACTTCTCCAACAATTTTCCCTTGAATTTCAAGTCTGCAGATCGCATAATAGTGTGTTATACTCTTCTCTTCCACAGTCCCATAAACTCCATGAATTTTGCTAAACTTTAGCTGTTCCCTGGTTCAGTTCATTACATGGCTTCATGCTGGGACAGTAAAAAGGCAGAAATGAGCAGTATCTCACTGACAGTAGTGTGGTCTATGGACTAGAGCATGAGATAGCCCTGAGGTTATATTACTGAAATGAGATTTACAACCTAGATTAGGTGTTCCAGCACTACAGTGTCTGAAACTCTTACTAGAATTCAAGCATCTAGGAATCATGAGTCAGTTCCCCCCTTCTGCAAAAGGCATCATGTGTGACCAGGGCCAAACAATTTAAACCCTTTGAACTTGTTTTCTACCACTTCATTGGCAACAGCAGAACTCATCTCCCTTGCGCTGATGTTTCAAGGATTACATTATTTGTGCTTGTGATGCACTCAGGCGCAACAGCAAATACTTGTGGAAGCCTCCCAAGGCTTTCAGCTCTGAGATGCTCTACAAGTTTCATCCTTTACCTCCTGAGGGCCATGAATGCACTATTAGCACAAATAACACAAAATTTGGGATTTGCATCAGAAAGCTGTAACTTCTGTATTTGCGAGCATTTACTTATGCACTGGGGCCAGTCTAGGAACTGGTTCTGACTCAAGCAGGCAGCATGGAAAACAACAAAATGAGGAATCTCTTTTCCCCCTCTTCAACAAGTGATAAGTTTTAGATAGCAAAACAGTTAGGCCTAGTGGTCAAAGCAAAGTGCCAAGGAAAACCAAACAGGAAAATCAAGGCAGCAGGAAACTGAAGCAAAATAGGTGCAGATTGCCAGCAAGGATCATGGCAGAAATTAGAAAATTATGTACAACTGAAGCAAATCACAGCAAGGGCACACAGCCAAGAAAAATGGCACAGGAAAGACTTGAGCAACAATCTTGTTGAGCTCCAAACTAGGTTTAAATCCTCTTCAGAAGTCCCATCTTCTAAGACACTACACAAGGTCTTCTTCCACAGCAGAAAATAGACGTAAGTAGCCATTCTGCTGGAGATGGGAGCAGAGTTTTCCATGAGGGGTGTCTGATAGCATCCTCTATATCCATGAATATAAGCACTGTCAGCGAGACACTTGCATGAGAAAGTGGCGTATGGAAAAGGCAAAGCTGTAAATCTGCTCAAGGAATGGAAAAGAATCACGAATTTTTTTAAAGTGTCAGAGGCTACACTGTTGCTGCCACAGACAGGGTATGCTAAGAGCTCTTCTGCCCAAGGTTGCATGCCTGCCTCCACAAGGATGCAGTGCCACCAAACAGGCTGCAACTGAACATCGCATCTTAGTCCAGCAAGGCTGCAAGAAAATTTGATGCAAAACATTTACTGCAAGCAAAACACAAAGACTGCCTGCAGCTTCTGCCAGAACTAAACCAATAAACTGAGATTAGGTGGAACAGGGAGCCCAGAGAAAGGCTCCTCTCTTCAGTTGCTCCTCATTTTCTTTTCCTTCACCCAACTTTTCTCCACTTGCAAATTTCTTCCTATTAGCTGGTCCTATTCCACTCATTTATTTGTAGTTTGAACCATTTATTTCTTCAATGAATACTGAAATTCTCCATCCTGGTAGAAGTTACAAATCACAGACAATCACAACTGCCACCTCAAAAGTGGTATAGGTGCATTTTGGCCACAAAGCTTCTACACACAAAACTCAAATGACTCTTGAAAAACAGACAAAAGGATAAAGAGGCTTCAATACACACTGTTAACACCACTCTTCTTTGACCCGGTGTCTGGCAGCTCGTACATCTTCCACAATCCAATAAATATATTGTACATTTTGCACAGAAGGGAAATCAAATTTGCTACCTCTAAAGATGTGTACCTTTCTTCCACAGGGCTTAATTTTTTTTCAGGTGTTAGACAAGATAAAAGCATGTTTGTGCTAGTATATCAGCCCATTTTTGCAGCTGCTTTCAGGAATTCTCAGTAGAAAGCGCATAGGTGCATTCCTAAAAACTGTATGTGAAAGAGCAAAACACAGGCCAATCAAAGCTCATACTGGCAAATTACCCAAAAACAAAGTATACCCCAGAGACTGCAAGTGCCTACTTAGGTCAAATTAACCCTCAACAACAATAAAAATACAATACTGAAAGAACTTAAACTCTAGCAATCTCAGGAGTTATAAACTGATCATGTGTGCTTTTACAGTGATGGTAATTTTTTTATCTTGTTGCTAGTTTCATGTTTTCCTTTATATTGGAAGGAGACAAAGACCTCACAGCTTTGTCCCACCACAAAAAATCCACAGAGAAGTCACATCAATTAGGGGATTGCAGAGTGTATGGTACACAGAAAAATTCAGAAAAAATACTTACACACCTGCACATTTGGGACTAGGTTCCTACATAACACGATTCACTGACTGGAACTGGTGCTAAGACAAATTTTGCCCATGGAGTGCTGTGTAAAGCTAATTATTATTGCTACATTCCTAAATGGCATCTACACAACATGTAAAAAATTGCTTTTGTATAGATTACTGAGATTTAGAAAACAAAACTAAAACATCTGTTTAAATATTGGCATGATTTTCCTGTGTTTTTCCAAAATTTTGCCCTCAAAAATTAGATACTGTCCAATGAAAATATCTACTTTAAACAATTTTTAGTCTGTTATTCATAATCTGTCCAGGATATAGCTATTACATGAATGTCATCCTTTCCTTATAAGGCACACTGTGTTTAATCACAGCTAAGAGTGTACACCTGCAAAGATTCCAAAATTTATAAGATTGTCCAAGACTACTAGAAACAAGTTAATTAACCACCAGAAAACACAGACAATTTCTGAGCAGAGTTACAGACCTCATCATGATTCTACATAAACTCTTCTGGAATCTGTTCTTTTTGCCTCCTGTTACATTCATGAGTGCCTAGGCCAGATATTCTTCATTCAAAGGTTTTGTGCTGCCAGTATGAGTGGAATGAATTATTTTTTCACAAGCAGGCTATCAATACAATCAACTAAGGCAACAGGATTTACTCCTTGGTTTACAACTTACATTTTAAAGTCTATTACTTGGCTCATAGTCCTATTAAAGAAACTACTGCCACCGTAATTTAAATTCTGCTTTGCCATTTACACCTACCCAGTTCTTCTGCAGCTTGTAAGTCTCTGCACAAAGAGGGAGAGACACACTGGCAAGCACACTGTTTCCCAGGCCTTCTATTACAATTAAAACACTCTGGTTTGTTTTTCAGCCCAGATAAGGTAATAAGAAAATGATTAAAAGAGACAGCTAGGTTAAGTAGCATTGTCAAAGAATATTGAAAGTTGGCAAAAAATAAATTTCTGTGTTGAAAGCATGATACCTTCTCTCAAGAAATGCCAGGAAGGGGATGCACAGTGTGCAGATATCTGATTTCAGAGCTGGGCACATATAAAACCCCACACTGAAAACTATGAAGACTTGAGGAGGTAAGGGCAATTTTAACAGCCTAATCTGTAGCCCTAAAGCTTTAACTCTGTTTGATAAGTTATTTTGTCACCATTTCCTGTGAACAAAGTAGAACTTCATGGTTTAAATCGAACGGAGAGTAGGATATATGTTTTGCATTATGTTACTTTCATTGCAGCAGGTATTTCAGTTACTCTGAAAGAGTCTACAGAATTAATTAGTCTGCTCTTTGTTATGCAACAGAAAGGAACAGCTTTTATTCCTGCCCAGAACAGATTCTGGTCCTTCCAGAAACTGCATTTTCTTCTGTTCTACTAAAAAAATGTAGGACAGACAATAATAGTTTTTAATCTTCCTGCACATCTTGGAAACATTTTTTGTATTGTTTTCTGCCAACCCACTTCTTCTGAGAGCTTTCACATGGTTCACAGCTAATGTAATCCTACATTTTAAAGAGGATGGATTACAGAGAATTATCCTCCTGGTTATATTGCAAGTGGTGAAAGGAACCTTTTTATTTTCCCTGATACGGCGGCCTGGAAACAACTGTGCCATTATGGTCAGTTTGTGCCTTTGGTCACACCACCACTTGAGTAACTAAGAGGAAGAGACAACTTTAAGGCATATTTTTTCCTGCTTCCCTTCATTTCAAAAGTAGTGAATTTTTTTTTTCCATAAACCACTATTGATGTTATCATGTGATTTACTTTCTCCTGCTGGTTTTCATTTCTTTTTTGACTTAAGTTCATTCAGCCTGGCACTATAATATGATGTGTTTTGTACAGAGATCAGATAGAATGGGAATTAATTTTTAGCTGTTCCCATTTCACTTTGCTAACAAAAAAATAAATAGCTGCAATTTGCAATTCCTGCCCTCCTCTATCTTCCTGTTATAAATCAAAGGTAAGGGGAAGAGTCAGTTTCATTAGCTCTTCATTTTCTTTTCCTCCTTCTCCTACCCATACTCTTGGCATGAAGGAGAGGAATAAAGATGCCAAATAGTTCCTCTCTTTCCTACATCTCAATCAGCTTCAGGTAAACCACATTTACCTGTGTAAATGGGGGTATTTGGTACCCTGTTCCATTTGCTGGCAATAAACAGTCTCTCGATTATGATCATTACTAAATATTTAGCATATGTGGAGGCCAAAGTAACTTTGGCCAAAAGGCAAAGTAACACTGTTTTACATGCAGTAGAAGTACTTGGTGAGAAGGATTTCTGGAGAAAGTTGCACAAATGTGTCCTTCCAATTTCTGGCCAAAGGGCAAGAACAGTCTTCATGCTCTGGTTTTCAAGGTAAAGAGAGAGGACTATTGGTACATACAGCCCTCTGCTTTTCCTTGGTTTAAAAAGAGGTGTTACAGTATTTACTTTTGACTATTTATTGTTTTGTCCTGCTTTCCTGACTGACTGCAAACACAGATTTTTCAGTGAAAATGAAAACACTGGCATATCACTGTCTACATTCTGGTTTCTTCAGCCAAGGAAGGTGGAAAACACCTCTTTGCTGAATCTCATATGAAAATAAGAAAAACAAGGCACTTCAAGCCCCATGAACAATGTTTCTTGACAGTATGAATTACTTCAAGAAGCTGTTCCAGAGGTTACAGAAACTTTATAGTCTAACCATTCTCACCATGAACCATATATACCCTAACCACATGCAAAGGCCCCAGCTGTGCAGTAAGAAATAATGGATTTTTGCACTAAGAGGAAAGGGATATTACCCAAGTAATACAGGATATTGCTTAATTTCTATAAAAGAAGTTATGGTACCAAAGATGAAGAGACTAAGGAAGTAATTGAAGACTGGTCTTCCAAACGTTGAAAAATTACACTCTTTTTCAAAGTTATCTTTTCCAAAGGTCGTTACACTGATAATCTGAAGCTGTTCCACAACCATTTTGTCCAGTGTAATAAAATAAAGCTGTACAGTCTTCTGCCCTAAAAAACCCAGACTGCTGCTCCAGTCAATAACTAGTCTTCGATAGTCATCTCAGATCTCTTCAAATGAAAAGCTGATTTCTGTAGAACTGCTTAGGTTTTAAAATAGTGTAGTAGAGTGTACAATCTAGGCCAAGCTGTTGTGCTGTTAATGCACCCACTTAAACCAACCACTTCCATTTTCATATTTTTCGTTATCCCCTTGACTTGTTTTCCTCTCACAAAGAGAGGAGAATCTTTATCATTTGCCATGGAAATAATTTCTAGCTCTTTAGGAAAATGTTCTAGTAGATTTGTTACACTTGAAAAAGACCTAAACTTATGGCACTTGGTGCTCAACATATTTCTAGGCACGCATTGGTGCACAAACAACTGCCAAACAAAAAAATAAAACAAAAGCATAAGATACATTAGATTGCTTGGATGTATCCAAAATAGGCATCAATTGCTGTTTGTGCTCAGTAACCAACAAACTTAGCTCAGTTGGTTAGAGCATGGTGCAAATAACACCAAGATTGTGGGATCAATCCCCATATGGGCCATTAACTGAAGAGGTGGACTTGATAATCCATATGGGTCCCTTCAAAGTCAGGATATTCTGTGAATCTGTGAAACCCAGTGAAAATCAAGACAAATATACATTCAGAATATAATGATTTCCAACAACTGTATAAACCAGTGCCAATGTCAAAAGCTAAGAAAATAAGATTTCCTGGTTCATTGGTCGAAGTTATTGCTCTAAAATTAAAAAAAAAAAAAAAGAAAAAAAAAAAAGACAAGACTATGCCTGGAATGAAAACAGCAATTCTTCCATTCTGGAGTCTCAGGTGTACTACATAAACATTTACAGTGGCCACAAGCACCTGTTTTATTATAGCTCAAGTATAATATTTGATTTGGACAATTTGAGAAGTAATTAATATAAGCTCTTTGTGCATATAGCAGAAGGAAATGCAGTTCATCTGTTAAACAAACTGCTCTGCACTTTCTTGCGACTTGGGGCAGAAAATGATGAACTGGCCAGTGTCTGCCATATCTGTTTACAAGATGAAACATTCACACTGTACTTTAAGTGTATTGTTCATCAGGTTTTATCTGTAAGAGATTTTCTGCATCAGTAATTACTTCTTGGAAATCAGAGTTTAGTTGAGAGCTGCTTAGATGCAGGAAACATTAAAACACTGGCTTGCTCACCTCCAGGTGATGTTCTTCAACTGTGCCAGAATTCTGTTTGTGCAGCTGCTGTACTGCTTTTAAAGTAGGCGAAGAATGAAATTGCTGCATGACTTATTAAGTCTGTTGGTTTGTATCTCTGGGTCAAGCATATTTTCCTCTGGACTGATCTGGAGGAGATAATTCTAGGGTTTCTGCAGATTATCAATAGACTGTTCCCACATAGCACCAAGACTGTTTGCAAGAGATCTTTAATAACCAAAGAGACAGGAAACCCTGACAGACTCCCAAGCACAGCTCTCAACATAGTTCATATGAATATTTCTCCATCACCACATGCTGGATCAGCCTTCAAGAAAAGAACCAAGCAGAGCTAATTCATAATGATTTGGCTACTTCCTGCCTCATGGGAACACTGCAGGATCTTGAAAGTTTTACTGCCCGTATAAACCATATTGTATATATTATGCCAGGTAAACCAGGATGCAGAAGCCATTCCCTTGTTTTCCCTTTGGTTGATGAGTCTCACCCATTCAAGCAATTCTGCATTTCCAGGACCTCCCTGGAATCAGCCTGCAGAGGGGATCTATACATAGATGTGGCACTTAGGGACATGATTTGTGGGAAGACTTGGCAGTATTAGGTTTATGGTTGGACCTGTTGATCTTAAAGGTCATTTCCAACCTAAATTAGTCTATCTGACTCAATTCAATCTGAAAACCCCTACGAGTAAGTTTATATGTGGGGGGGTTGTGATGAACCAGTACAAAATAGCAAACAGCACAGACCAAAATCTGACTTGCAAATCTTAAAGAAAGTATTTAAACAACCCTAAGAATTAGACTGATGATGTAAGTCCACAAGATTTTACCACTTAGTTCTGCAGTAGCTGCTTTAATAATCTTTAATATTTCTATATTCTTTTCTATAAGGTGGTTATATTCTAGTAGTCAGGCACTCATAAACACTACAATAATAAATTTCCTAGTACCAAGAACAGTGAAAAATAGAGTTTCATACTCATGAGGGATTATGATAGATAAATAAGGCAAAAATAACTTATAGAACCCTGAAAAATCTTGAGTTTCTTTAAAACAAGTAGTGCACAACAACTGAAATAAAAGATGCAAAGCTGAAGTCACCAAACATCAGGGTTGGTATCTGTTAAAACTAGTCTTGCAGCCCTGGGTTCTAAGGGATACTCCAAACCATTCCTGGACAGGTATAAGCAATGGGACAGTGGAAGTGAAGTAATATGACAAACTGCTGCTGGAGGGCAGAAGAAATAGGACCCAGCATTTTGGGTTGTCTAGGACACGAACCCCGTAAGCAGCTGGATTTTTTAAGACTGCATTATCACTTTACTTGTATTTCAAAATCTTGTAATTCTTTGAGGTATTGCAGAACACATATAGGACTATCACATAATCTTCAATTTTCAAGTTTGTAAAACTGTTTCATGAACAAATTGCTCTACACTTACTTCAAATTGACCTAAACTGTTATTACTCACCATGGAAATATTTCCAGTGGCTAGTTCTCCCCATCTATAGCTATTAGTCAAGGTGACATAGGAAGTGTTGAAATGGCAGATCTTGTTAGAACACTAATAAGAAAGAAGTTAATAATTCTGCAAGTTAACTTTACGACCAATTAATCATACAATGTGATGAGTGCTGGAGGCATTCTATTCCAGATGCATATTCTAATTTACCTGCAATAAAGCACAACTCAGGAAGATAGCTTTGTGGTTGAAATATAAAGCATGCTGAGCTAAAAGAAAGTCTCTCCTGGGCTACCAAGAATTCAGGCTATGAAATAAAATCTCTTGCATTTCACGGGTGCTATATAATGCAGTGCACTCTTACCTCCATGGGAAAGGCCTTAAAATTAACCGTGTGTTCAGAACCACGCTGGTTTTCTCTCCCCCAGTGAAATCGAACATCGTGTAGCTCAAACTCGTGTCCCCGAGGCAGTGGCCCCCCTATTAACACTGGGAAAGAAGACAAGTAGTAAAGAACTTGCCTTTTGAAACAGACAAGCCACTGAATATATTCTGCAAATACAACAAGGAGATTGTGGCCATCTTCTATAGTATCACTGGTTCCAGAGAGGAGAAGAGTTAAGTTGACAGACTTGATATCTTTATTTCTGAAGAGCCTTGCAGGTACAGAACATGAATTGAGGAAGTTATGAAAAACAGTAAAACTGCTGTCATACTGAACTCTTTGTTTTATGACGCAGAACACCAAATAAAAACACTGTACCTTTACCAGTCAGAAGTGGGAATGTTTATTGGTCTTACCAAGATATTAACTGTGTGCTCTAAACAGATGGCAGGGGTTCTGAATTGAACTGGAACGTTACCTCCAAGTTGTCCAAATGCTTAATATCCATAACCTATATTTACTATGGATAGAAAACTTTTGATTGCAAACATTTTTCTAGGTAAAGGTGTTCAGTCATATACCACCTGTCAGTCTTCTGATGTACAGAACGCCTCCGTACAGAAATATAAATAAACCTACATGCTGGAGCAAATTCAATGTACCTCATTTACTTTAAAACAGCTTCTAGGCAGCCATGGCTTTTCCTTACTCCAGTTTTTTAAACATCTGGATTTTCTTAAAAGCATCTGTCCACAATCGCAACACATGTACCAAAAAAAAATTATATAGCCCCTCAGTACTTTTGCATTAATAGAAACTTCCACTAGAAGTAGTAAAAGCAAGCAATTGTGAGGTCAAATCTGCTATGGAATTAATCAACGGAAACATTTTGCCCAGGGATTTCTGAATCTGCTTTAGATCAAATATTACACCACAAGCGGGAGGTAACTTCCCACTAAAATCATTGAATATTGGCTTCTAGGCAGGGCTGAGTTTTATTTAAGGGCATTCACAGTCTCCCCCAGAATCCATTAAATTCTAGCTTACATTTCATAGACTTGGAATGAATCTTTTACAACCTCTAATAATTAATAAGGATTATGTAACTGCATGAACTGCAGCCTTAGGGAATTAGTTCCATAATACATAGTTATTTTGACACACAGACTATACAGCCTGAGTTTGGAGCACAAGCCATAGTGTAACACCAAAACATAGGTTAGCAATTGAATCATATTGCAACTGTACAAAAACAAAACCAAAGGTATAGAACTATAAAAAACCTGAAAGAAAACAGAGCAATTATGGTTTTTAGAGGCAATTATGCTGGAGGAAAAAAAAAGTCAAATTTTCCAATTAATCCTCCTTTAATAATTCTTCACAACTAATCTAACAGCCATTAGAGTTTCTAAAATGAAATGTCCTAAATGTAGTTACAGATTCAGATTTGTTTCTTGACCTTGTTTTTTCTATATTCTATCTATACCTATATTCCCTAGAGGGAAAATCTACTAATCTGGTGAATACTGGGGAAAACAACCAATTGAACTATATAAAGAAATCTGGACAAATAAAAAAAACATGAAACTCAATTAGTGATCAATTAGTAAAATATTATTATAATTATTATCGATTAGGAAAATTGAGCATTTTCTCTGTTTTAAAATATTGCTCCTATAAAAGCTGTAACTAGAACAAATGTTCTCTATATGATGCAGTTCTGGATCTCCAGGAGTTTCAAAGAGTTTATTTCCAAAGCTCCGGTTAAAACACTGATCCCACGATAAAACAAATTCATAGTTGGTCATGGTTCTTCAATCTAATGCACAACACATATTTCATCATGAAAATGAAAGCAGCTGGGAGAATGTCTGCAATTAAATAATGAGAAGGATTTGGGAATTCCATATGGACTGAGTGTCTTGAATTAAAGGATAAAACCAATAACCACTAATGACAAATTTATTTTTAATAAGCATCTTAATCAGTTTACTTTTTTCCACAAAGAACTTTTTCTTTGACTGTTAACATTACAGTAGATTAGGATCTCTTGCACATTAATTGGACAGAGTTTCAAATGCATTTAGTGCTCAACAGTTCCCACCAAAATAATCTAGCTAAATGGATTTGTCATCAGAGATCCCCTGTGAGGAAAAGAAACTGCAGGAGTTTCTGCAATCCCTTAAAAATGGCCAGAATACTAGGTCAAACACAGCTTATTAACTCTTTTCTTCTCTTGGTAGGTTTAATAAATGCTGGCTTCTCCCTCCCAAATTATTCCCAGTTTACAAATGGAGAATGGGAAATTACGTAACATGAAATCTATGGAAAAGCTGAAACTAAACCAAGATTTTCTAAATCATAATTCCATACTTGAGTCATAAACTTTTACTCTATTTCACATTTTCTTATAATTCAAGACTCATCAGTCTTCCCAGTCTGCCATCACACTACATTCAAGTATAAAAAGAAGTCTTTCCTTTTTTCAAATTCTCTCAATGATTTGGCATACACATCTAGGTGTGTTGGTCTCATCTTATAAATTACCACTACTAAGTTACAAACCACCCTTGAGAAAGGTAAGATTGAAGGAGTTGCATTTGGCAGGCAAGTGATGAGGTCATTTGTGGTCATTCTCACTTCCTCCACAGGAGAATTCTAGAATTCCTGATCATGCAGGGAGAACCTTATCCCTTATGAAAAGAGTTCTGCTTATGATGAAGGCAGTAAAACCGTCTGGAAGGATATTTCTCATTTATTGCAAATCTGCAAAATTCCATGGAAAGAAATGTTCTATGTTGCAAAAATACATGGACATTCTCATAGAAGGGAAATTATAAAGGAAAGCATCATTGCTAAAATAACAAAGCCTTCCTTTTTAAAAAATTCAGTGTAAAACTGAACTGACTCCCTCATTTCGCACAGCTGTAGTTCCCAGTACTGCTGAGGTCTAAGAAGGAAACAAAAGTTGGAATGTCTCACAGTTTGACAATGTTCAGCTGTTTAAATGCCCCCAAAAGGCTTTACTAGCTTAGACTGGTTGGAATAACACGGATGCTCTTCCAAACACAAGGTGAGAACTACGGCAGTGCTGTAAAGCACAACGAACTTTTTTCTCCCTAATTTCTTGTCCCCATCATATAGAATAGTTTCCCCAGATGAAAGGTCTGGATACTGCAATTTCACTTACATTGGAATTGTTTCTTTTATTATTTGCTTCCAACTCATATTTGATGAGTGACACCAAAAATGTCATCCTTTAAGAAATGAGGACTGCTTTCTACTTGGTCCTCATCAATACTGAGAGCATGTATAACTGGTATAGCTATCTTAAGCTGTCCAATCCTGTACTCAGTATTCAGAACCCACTCAATTTAGTGGAAAAAAGCACTTGTAACTTACATGGTCTTTGAACCATGGACAAATCTTGCCAGCTGTACAAAATAGTTCGGCATTACACTGTCTTAGCAATAGTCTGTACTGCTTCTGAATGCAGACAGCTGCTAATGGCAGTGAATTGGATACCACCACCACAAGAGGAAATTCTGGACATGCTTTGAAGCAATCTGACTGACCACCCAGTCTGGCATCGAAATCTGCAACTCCCATTGCAACACTTACTCCTCTTCCTACCAAAGTCAACAGCAACACTCTCATCGGGCATAGTCCATGCCGAACGGGCACAACCGCTTGGTGCTGGAAAAAGCTGCTTTTCCTACACTCCAGGACACAAGTAGAGTAGTGAGTCTTCAGGCAACACAAGCTTTAGCCGGGAATTGCAAGGCCATGTTTCAGCATACCTGATTTTGACTTCAGGGCAATCTGAATCGAATGCCCGTCGTTGATCACTTCACAGTCACGACACACCACGTAGTTCGGTGACAAACGCACTTCCAGGAGCGAGGGGTCGTATTTAGCTTCTCTCGAGTTCAAGTTAATGGGCGACTGGTACTCCCCGTTAGCATCGGGGAAAATCAGCCCCCACTCCACTCCTGAGGCACAAGGGACAAGCGGTTACGGGGGGACACGGGTCACGCAGAGCCTGCCCGCCCGCTGCCCCCGGCGAGGGAAGGGCTGCTCCTCCGCACCCGGCAGCTCCGCGGCCGCCGCCCGCGCTGCCCTCCGGCCGGCGGGGACAGACCTGCCGCTGCTGCGGGACTGCGCTTCCCCGCTCCCCGCGGCTCGGGGCGGCCGGGCAGCGAACCCCGCTGCGCTCCGCCACTGAAATCCCCACACCGCCTCCTCCTCCCCCGGCCGCGGACAAAGTTTCTCCGCTGCGCCCGCTCCTCACCTTCCTCGTAGCCCCACTCCGGAGCCTCGTCCCGGCGCGGCGGGGGCTCGGCGCCCTCGATCAGGCTCCTGTCAGCCATGGGCGGGCGGCCCGGGAGCGGCCGGGCGGGGTGTGCGGTGTGCGAGCGTGTGCGGGGCGAGGCGGGCTGGCGGNGGGCGAGAGGTGAGGTGGCAGCAGGCGTGCCCCGCGGGACGCTGCTCCCCTGAGCCTCCCCGCGTCTGCCTCGCCGTCCTCCGCAGGCTGCTTCCCTAGCCCGGGTGGGTGGGTGTCTCCGCAGCTCCCGCTGCCCCTCCAGCTGGGCACAGGCGCTCTGTGCACCTGGGGACACCCAGGGAGAGCAACTTCAACAAGGGGAAGGGCAAAGCGCGGCCGCTGGGGAGGAACAACCCAGGCGCCGGGACAGGCGGGGGACTACCTGGCTGGAATGCTGTTCGGCAGGGGACCGGTGGGTCCTGGTGGTCAGACATGAGCCAGCACTGTGCCTGTGCGGCAAAGCGGGGGACAATACCTTGGGCTGCAGTGGGTAAAGCAACGCCGACAAGTCGAGGGAGATGGTCCTGCCCCTCTCCTAAGACCTGGGGTGCTGGGTTCAGATCTGGCTGCTCTGGTACAAGAGAGACGTGAATATACTGGAGAGTGTGGTCATGAGTGTGGTTAAGGTGCTGGACCATCTCTCCTATGAGGAAAAGCTGAGAGAACTGGGACTGTTCAGCCTAGAGAAGAGCAGGCTTAATGGGATCTCACAGGTGTGTTTAAATACCCAAAGGGAAGATGCAAAGAGGATAGAGCCAGGCTCTTTTCAGTGGGGCCCAGTAACAACACCAGTGGTAAGGGGCACAGCCTGAAACAGGGGAGGTTCCTTTTGAACATCAGGAAACACTATTTAGGGTTAGAATGACTAAGCCCTGTCACAGGTTGCCCAAAGAAGTTGTGGAGTCTCCAGGCATGAAGGTATTCATCTGAACAGGGTCCTTGTTCTGGGCAGCCCAGCTTGAGCAGGTGATTTGGACATGATATCCAGAAGTCCTTTCCAGCCACAACCATTCTGTGATTCTGCATTTACTCCTCACCACAGAGGACTGCGCCCTTCCTGTGGAGGAACAGAGACACTCAGTGAGGATAAGGAAGCCACTGAATGAGGAAGGGAGCTCAGTTCTGTCCCTTCTGTCCTAGAGGAAGAAGTGTGCCATCAATTCCTACTGCAACTTATACAAAATGGAGGGTTTGAGGAAAGACTCTCCCCAACACGAAGATGCCTCAGTTCAAGGTTATGAAAGGACTCTTCATTCTCCTTTGAAAACAGCCATGTATGGAACTAGAGAATATTCATTCTGTCAAGGGAAAAAAGGACAGAAGGGACCTCTGTTACAGAGATCTCTCCTAGGCAGTGGCCCAAAAACTTGCATCAGGGACAGGAAGGGAAATGGGAATGTAGTACTGACAGTCTGCAATCCCTGACAGCAATTCCAAAAGGTAACAGAGGCAGTCAAATAGCATTGCTATAATGGTAAGAAGCGCCCTTTGCTTACCGTTCTTGTCCACTTAGAGACAGTAACCAGACCGACCAGACCAACCAGACCTCCCTGAATTCTGGTGTCTCAAGAGGATACCATCTTGATCCTGCGCTATTGATCCCCAAGGTTTGAGCTAGGTGTGGAGCTCATTGTGCTTCAGTGATCCTCGACTCAGCTGCAGTACCTGTGATTCCTGTGCAGCACTGACATGGAAGCAGAAATTATCATCAGCGTGAATGTGGGATGAAAAGAGAAGGACTGAGATGAAACTTCATTAATGAAGCAAGAGAGTAATGGTTCAGGAGCTGCATGCAAGGTGAAAAGAAAATAGGGCAAAAAAAGTAGAATTTACTGTGTTGGGTTTTTTCAAGAGCAGAAGAGAAATACAGATTTCCCTCTGCAGTATCATACTACCCAAATTACAACATGGTGCAGCTCATTGAGGCAAAAAAAAAAAAAAAAAAAAACAAAAAAACCCACAACTAGACATTTTTCATATAGTGAGCACCTGACATCAGTGCAAACAGAAAGCTCGGATTTTTTTTAACATTGTTCAACCACATGGGGAATCATTGTTCAACCACATGGGGAAAAACAAACATTACCCTAAATCATCACCAATTCTGGTGCATCTGACTGGAAATTAATTTTCCTCTTCAAACAGAGCCTCATATTTTGGAAACCAGCCAAACAGACCTAGGAGGCTGGGTTCATTCCCTTACTCCTTGAAATACAGTATTTCATTCATGCTCTCTATTAAGTCCTTTCCTGCAGTGACCTTCCTGTGGGATGTCTGTTCTAGAATTTCATGCTTATGAGGAGCAACACTATCAGACCTGTGAGTTCCTGTTTTGCAATAAGTACTTTTTATGGATTCACATAGTTTTGATGGCTTCCCTTCATTACTGAACTTAAAAACTAAGCAACTTGTATTTGTTGCCCTTCCTTTTAACCTTTCAATTCTTTCCATACCTCTCTGCAAAATTAGGCATAGCAGGTAAAGCCTTACTGAATAGTTGACATTTCTTTATTTCCATATGTCTGCTGAGTAGTTTTTGTGCAAATATCCTGTTTCTCCCATAGCATCTCTCAGGCATAGTATGATCTAATCAACGGATTAGATTCCACTGAAGATTCCTAGGACTTCTTTAATGGTGAAGTGTTTAAGTAACAAAGGAGTTTGCTTGTCCACAGTGAAATGGAGCATGGGACTGAGCCCTCACATTAAACTCCAATCACAAATGCAGATATTGACCTTATCAATCTCTGCACAAACGACTTGTTCATTTATGGAACCAGCTTCAAGTAAAAGGGTTGAGCCAATCCTATATAGATAGTGGCATGATCTAATACTTGCTCAAGATCAGTGGGATTGGAGCTCTTTTAATGATGTAGGCAAATGTGAACTTGTTTGTGTAGAAGCTTCCAATATTTGAATTTACTATGAAAAAAAATTAAATATGTAATACCTATAAATGTACTATTTATTCTGTAAAAATGCATTGCTCATGATGTTTGCTACATTGGCTCAACTCACTGAAAAAATCTATAGATAGGTATAATTATGGCCCCCAAGCTAATATCAAATTGTTGGGCAAAAAGTAGGAGAAACTCAGCCTACATGGCCTTCAAAAGTGACATAACGCCTCATCAACTGAAGCAGGAGCAGGACACCTCTTTACTGAATCCCAGTTCAGCCTTTGATTCTGTGGAACATGCTGACTTCTTGTTTAACCAGGATTAATGATCACACCCTTTGATGGTACCAGGAATAAAAAGCTCAGGCACAGATCCAGGGCTTAATAGTTCCTCTTTGAACTCACACAGCAGTAGTTCAGAAGCAGTGTAGTCTCTGACATTCATTTCGTCAAATGAGAAATGGCATTTTGAGACATGGTTGGTATAATACTTAATCCCGGTGAGATTCCAAGCAAATATTATCCCATTTTCTACACCTAGATTTACTTATTTGTTCTATATGATTTTTCTTTCAGAATAAATTTTCCCCAAGCACCTTAAAAGGTATATTCTGGGAAAACCAGGCCTGAACCAAAATTCTCCATCCAAATACTGTGAAATTTGTATGTGTAAATTGTCATTAATGACTAGCAACATTTTTTAAAGAGGGCACATGTCCACAACTTTACTTACTGCTTTCCCCACTCTGAAAAGGGAGAGTTCAATGCAGAGAACTGTTCAGGTTGCTAAGAAATCTATAGGAAAAAGGAAAAGCAGAATTACATACAGGTTATTTTAGACTATACGTTCCTACCTGCATGATTCTTTGCAGCTATAGAACTGACAGTTATTTCCTTAGTGTGAGGGATGAGAAATTCACTGTGATATTATCATATTTCCTGTATTATCCACTTTTTTCTTTATTATGTTGCTGCCAGCTTAGAGTATTTGAGGGCACACAGCATTTAATATTTTGATGATGAGAGAATTGTTCTATGGAACATTAGAGCATTCCATTTGGGGTAATTTAGAGTCTATTTATGCTTCTGTTAGGCAGATCTCCATTTTTGCCAAGGTGTCCTGGAAAAAAAGGCAAAGTACATACAGCAAGACAGGCAACTGAAGGGACCCAGAGCATCTAGTTTTTCCGGTGAAAAGGGCTTCCTATTTTGCTTCCTGTGTTGACTATGAGGTTGACCAGCAAACATCTCCCACGTGGTCTTGTTTCTATCTTTATTTCTTGCCAGATTACTCTCTCAAATAAGTTTGATTCTTTTCCAAGTGTAGAAGTGTAAGCAGAGAGTTTCTACAGTTAGACATTAAAGTACAAGATTATATGCGCCAGTACTGAGAATCTCTCTGCATGTTTTAAAACGAACTAGTTCATTAAAAGAAATATTATTTCAGTATTCCTGGAATAATAATATTTGCCTGTTTTTATTTTCTTCAGCTGAAGTAATGTGTTAAAAAAAGGAAAAGTTTGGTTGGGAAGAAAGATGAAAAGGTAAAGGGAGACCATTTTCAATAAAGGAGCCATTTATAGCAAAAAGAAACCATTCACCGTGAAAGACACTGTATGTTTGCAAGTCAGGTTTACATTGGCAAATGCCATCCTGCAAACATTGCAAAAATATGTCAGCTGAATCCCAATTTCCCCTTACATCTGCACCAAAGGGTGGTTTCAGTGGCCTTGTGTGTTTTATGGTCTGTAAGTGTAAATTTGTGCTTCCTGGTTTTGCCCACTAATAGGATAGAAGGCTGGTGCTGCACACACCTCACATGTTTCACTTTACAGTATGCAT
The DNA here is from genome assembly GCA_013397955.1 of Grantiella picta. Lineage (NCBI taxonomy): Eukaryota > Metazoa > Chordata > Aves > Passeriformes > Meliphagidae > Grantiella > Grantiella picta. The sequence goes on from VZRM01006605.1 coordinate 260,174, forward strand.
GGTTTGGATGGGGAATTAAAAGATCAACATATTGATCTGCAAGTGTGTACATAAGTTTCTCTACAATATAGTTATAAACTTCTCACAGGCATAAGAGATGAGGGGAAAATGGGAACAAGCTACAAACCTATGGGCATAATTGCTGTGCATTCTGCCAGAGTTCAAATGTGTAAAACAGGACTATTATGGCTGCCCATGAGAATTTAGACATACAGCTAGAGGAAACTAAAAACACAGCAGGATAGTTTCAAGTTCTTGAATGAAAACATAAGGAATATGAAGTCATTTTTAAGGACTGAAAATACTACCATCAAAAGGGAACTGAAGAAATAACAGTAGAGTACATTGTATTTAAAGGCACACTAAAAAATTTAGAGTAATCTATGCAGCTTCCTGGATCTTTTCCTTTCCCTAAAAGAATCTTGCCCTGGAAAAAAAAAAATGTGTCAAGAATTACAAAAAGTGGTGGAGACAACAGGGATTGCTGATGAAGTAAAAAGTAAGCACAAAAGTAAAGTGAATTCCTGAAGACAATAGAAGAGTAGAAGGGAAGTGAGATTTTTTTTGTTCTGCTAAAGGAAAGAGGGTTAAAGGATGAAATAGGATGTCTCTGAAACACAGAATGCAAATGATAATCAAGGGCCCTGACATGGAAAAACTCTTTTGTAAGTAGCTCTTTATTTCTTTAGGAAGGAAGCAAAACTAAAGATACACTCAGATGCAAATTAAAGGAAGAAGATGGGAAGCTCAGAGGAAAATCTGCAATAAAGAGATGATAAATATGTATTTACCTAGCTGTAATAATTTCAGATCTTTAACATTAGATGAGATTCTTGAAGGATTATGAATTTCATCTAAATCTGTTGAAAAAGAGTGGCTCTTTGTCAGTGGAACTGATTAATGTTAAATCCACCACTTAGAAATTAAATGTTTCAAAGAGAAGCACTGAATCAGGGAAAAATATAATACCTTCTACAGTTTAAAATAAGAGGAGAGAATGAGCTAAATAATGGGTCTGATCATTTTTTTCACTAGAAGAGCACAAGCAGGTGCTGGCTTACAGGTGTTGGCTTTTCATCTGGGAAGCTTGTGAGAAAGGGGAAGCACTGATCAGCATGAAGTGGTAAGGGGATAACAACTTATTTGAGTCTGTAAAATGATGGTGAAAGGAGTGCCAGTTCATCATTCATTCTACTAAGTTTCACTTATCAATGTGCCAACATCCATAGCTGGCAAAGTGCTCATGTGCCCTGTTCTGGAAAAGCTATGAAATTGTACATTCACAGTGCAATCTGGCTTCCTATATCACAAGCTATTACATTTCATGCAATTACTCATGTATTAAGTTAATTATTTGGCTATCAATAAATAATAACTTGTGTTTAGCCACAGCACATTTTTCAGAAATGCCTGACCTGAAGACATCAAGACATGAAGAATTAATTACTTTGAGAGCTCGTTCCAGTTGTTAATCTCCTTCAGTGTTAACTCATGGGTACCCAATTCTAACTGAATTTTTCTGGCTTTAACTTTCAGCCACTACTTCATGTTATGCTTGTTTACCTTGTCAGGAGAGTCCTTATTGCTTTGTGTTTTCTCTCTAATGTACTCACCTGTGTTAGCCTGGTCACCTCTGTGAGGTCTAAAGACAAGGAGCTCATTAACACTTACTAGAGGGTTAAGACCAGGATATCTTGGGTCTAGCTTTTTTCTGCACATTTCCCACATTAAAAATACAGACACTGGAATTTTTATTTCTTTTTTATCTGCTCATTTAGGATTGACATTAGTCTTCTTTTACTGTTGAAACAAATATTGGATCTCTTTTTTGCTGCCATTTAGTATAAACACAAAATTCTCTTCCTGAGTCAGGGTATCTAGGAGCCAGTGTACAGAATGTGGACACAGACTGTGTTATCATTTTATGTTTTGTTGATCTAAAATGCCATTCATTTGAATAAATCCTAGTATTCCTTTTTAATCAGTATCTTGTACACTAGTAAATCATATGCCTCAACAAATCTGTAATCTCATTATAGGTTTCCTAGACAAGATACACTTCTTGTAAAGCTATTGCCACTAGCATTAATTGTAGTCCTCTACATCAAGTGTTTATGACTGTAGTCCCATATTTTTTGTAGTCTTCCTGCTACTTTTTTCCAATCAGAGAGTAATCACCTAAATTTTTTCATTTCTCTCTTTCTTTCTTTGATTTTTATATAATGCTAGTATTACTTAGGTCTTATAACGTTTTCCTGTATTTGTTAAAAATTTACAGAACAGACTGAGGATCTGTTCAGCCAATTCTTGTGAAACTCGAGGGTTTTGTGAGAACCTGGTAAGTATCAATCTAGGTACATAGATTTAAATCAGATTTTAACTTTATGATATTGCACAATGCCACTTAGCTATTAATAAAATGCAAAATTCTTTATCCACACGTTATGGAAGCAGATAGGACTCCTCCCCAAACATGAAACCCCCAAAATATTTATGAATATTTTATCTCTTTATCACCATCAACAAATGCACAGTCTCAGCCAGTAAAGACTTTGAGTTTCTTCTTCAATTAATGTAGTTAAAAATTTGTTACTTATTTGTGTGAAACCTGGTTATTGATTTTTCCCAAAGTGTTCATCAATACTTTTATAGCTTGCAATTTCTACTTCATACTAATATTTGTTTACTCTTTTCACACTTATTTCTCATTTTTTTTCCTATTCACCACTGAATCAGCACCAGATTCCGAGTACTCCTGCTCTACTTTTGTTTACAGAGGTGTGTCACATTTTATAGCCAGTAAAGAGCTCCCTATTTTCATTGACATTTTTCTACCTTTTTTCTTTTAAGTCATGTTACTTGTAATCCTAGTGACAGATAAAAAAACCATATTATTTCAATGTATATAAAGCAAGAAACAAAAGATATGGGAAGCAGTTTGCAGTTTCAAAGTCTAGTGGCCAACTGCAGATAATAATTATGAAGGAACAAGTACTTAAAATTAGGACAGGCAGTAAATGACAGGCAGTGTGTCACTGTGATGCTGCTAGAAAGACTCTTAGCTCACAACTTTAGTTTTGTAATTCAAAATTGATCAACTGGAACTTTAGAACAGGAGATCTTTCCACTCAGATTTATATTTTACCAATCATTAATCAGGTGTCATGTGGGTAACTAGGAAGAAGCAACTGATTTTGTTCTAATTTAAATATTTGTATAGAAAACTGAACACTGATTTCTTGAATTAGTATCCTTCCAGGTTGATAGTATCAGCAAAAAAAATGTAGTAATACTTGGCTCAGATTAGATGTGTGGTAAAAAGAACCACAGCCTCAAACAATTGAGATCTTGCACAGACACTTTAATGTTCATATTCAGAAATGAAAAGGAACATGTAGCTTTCCAAGCCACTGAACAACTTCAAACAGCTACCATTAAAAATAAAAATACTTTCCCATGCTGAATATGAAATATTTTCCAAAAATGCTCCAGATTTCCAGGCAGTAATTTATCCAGTAGCTCTAATACTTTATCAATGTCCTACAAGACATACATGTACTGCAGTTTTGTATAAATAGGGCAGGGGGGAAGGCATCAGAGAAGACTTCTTCACTAAAAAGAAGAGTTTTATATCAGACTTTTTATTCTTGAGATTAGATTTTATATTTCGCAGTCTGCACCCTCCTATTTCAGAATCTGAAAACAGGCATTTTCTGGTTTACGTTGAAACACAGGAGTCTTGAATATCTCTTCAGCTGCTTCCTCATGTTTGTTCCACAGGAAGGGAGTTAGTTCATAGCACAGTGTGCTTTGTTGTATCTGCATCAGCACAGCAGATAAGCCGAGCCTCTCTTCATCTGGAAAAGGAACAGAGTAGCACTAGGAGACAGTGCAATACCTAAGGATATTGTGAAGGTTTCAGGCAACAAGACGACTTTCAGGTAAGCAGAAAAGGTCCTCTGCTACTTACATTCCTGTGCTGTTTCCCAGACTGCTCATTTTGGCACTGAAAAACTCTATCTTGGCTATGTTAACATATATTTGAGTGTTGGGTATTCCCTTCATGCAGAAGATGGCTCATCACCAGTTGTTCTGTGTGACACATGGACTGGCATCATATGGAAAGAGCCAGCAGGACTTTTCCCTGAAAATCTGATGCTGAGATTTGGCTACTTATGTACTTTGATTACACTACAGTTCTTTCCAAAGAGACCTTATCATATGAAAGGGCAAGCTCCTCATGAGTCCCGGCACGTTTTTTGCTTTGGCAGATCCCTCCTTAGAATTCAGAGAGGCAAAAGATACTTTTCAGGTCGCAAGGCATCCTTTATAGCTTCTTGGGAGGTTTCCTGGACTGTCTACATTACTACTTAGCAGAAGGCCTGCTGCAGTGGGACTGATGGCACTAAATCAAAGTACTGACAAGGCTTCTACAGCACAATTCTTCTGTGTGCTTCCTGTGAGCACTTTCTCTCCTACCCTCTTTTAGCATCTCTGTTCAGGACTGAGCTTTTGGCACAGTCATTGACATACAGCTTTGTCAAGTTGCAATTTACTTAGTTAAAGTGTGGAAATACAAGATTAAAAGCTTGTTTATCACAGAACTTCTTTGCTAGCATAGGGGATCAAAGCAAGTTGTTCTGTGGCCATGCTTTTTCAGTGTCACGGGGAGAGTAAAATCCAAGCCAGACAATGCAGTGCATCAAGCCCAGGAAGCTGCAGGCGTTTTTCTTGTAAACTTCTCCTTTCACAGTTAAAATCCCAGACACTGTGCAAAATCCCTGCAGTGTGGTGTTTCAAATGAGGTACTGCAAGAGTGGCAAAAAAAGTGGGCATGCTTCGCTAATGAGGGCAAATTGTGCCAGCTTTTTACAAAGAATAGTGTGTTTCCACCCACATCAAACCAGCTCCACTTGATAGATGCGGAAAGAGGGGGGAGAGAAGCTATGGTGCTGTTTATTCCTTTCTACTCACCTCAGTCTGGAGTCTTGTAGAGACTGTGGATCATATTGTGTCTGATCTTGCCTTATTATGAAGGACACTATTTTGTGTGGAAGTTGGATTGCCTAAGGAGGAAAAGGGCAGTAGTCAAATTCTCTCCACACACCCAAATATAATATGCTCTCAGATTATGTTGCTGCTGGCTTTAACAGGAATAATATGATCGGCAGCTATCAGTTTGTGTCCTTCATTAGGTTCAGGAGTCAGTCTGTTGTAAATTGTAATATTTTACAGCTGCTATTGAGGGTATTTATATGCAGATTCAGAGTACTGCAATGTATGGAGAGCATTAATTTGGTGGTTTCCAGTTTTTAAGAAATTTTGGAGTTTATATAGCGTTCAACTATGCCAGATATTTTTCTAGTATTAGACATTTTTTCTTAAGTACTTTCTGTGGTTACTTAATAAATCATTCCTCATATCCTCATGTTTAAATTATATTCCCATACACACCACATCCATCACAGTTGATGGGAGTGCAACAATGCATGCTGTAACTTCCAAAGAGCTGGCATCTCACACCCTCAGTAGCAGGAATGTATCTAGAAGCTATAAATTCTTTCTAAAGATATGTAGAGCACAGCTCCCTGCGACTTATTCACTTCCTGCTTTCCTTCAAAAGCAGCTGAAAGAGGCACTCTGCACCTGCCCTCTGCTTGTGCTGACATCTGGTTTTAAATGAGAAAGGAGGCAATGAATGTTAAGCTGAAGGGACTTATTTTATTTATGATTGCAAAGATTCTTGGCTTGGAGAATCACTTCAATTCCAGTGCCTTTCACCTTCCTTGCTATGCAGGAAAACAAAGAGAGCATTCATAGACACAACACATGTGACATGGGGCAGTCTAATGGCATTAGAACAGTTCAGTGAAACATTAATGAATTTACAGTGATGACAGCACAACAGTGCCAGGATCTAATCTGCTCTGTGCTAAGTGGTTTTCATAAGTAACCTCAAACACAAAAAACCAGTCAGGACTAAAATATTTCCTTTTCTGACAAAATATAATCGACTTTTTTTTTTTTTTAAACCAGTAGCCATTCCCGTGTTGGCTGTGTCACTGGTGTTTCTCCAGTCAGTGTCATTTCTCAGGTTCTTCTCACCAAGCTCAAATAAGACTTCAGTTCTTCTTAGCATCTTTTGGTTCAAGTATATTTTTACCCATAATCCCCTCTGCCTCATGCTGCTTGCCTCAACAACTGCTTGGAACTGATACATAGAAAAAAACTTGGTAAGATAGAAGAAAAATAGATGGTATGATCTTGTTCATAGCACTACACCTTTAATCCAACCTTATAGTCACATCCTTTTCTTCACCATTATGCTTCCTTGCTGTCACATATCTGTGCCTACTTAAGTATTTGGCTGAGATGGATATGTAAGGTGTTAAGTCAGATGTCAGCAAGGTTCTTGAGATGAGGAAAGATGTGAGTGCTGGCTGTTTACACAAGATTTGATCTTGCCTCAGTGACATCAAAAAGGTTATTGCCATTGACTTAAATAAGCATAGTGACAGAGAGTGAAACCTTTACTAGAATGTCTATTTCCAGAAGAGGAAGGTGTTGGGCTTGAGGAGATAAATGTGTGTGGGGAGCTTCTCTTGACAGTCTACCCAGAACAGCGGTCGCACTTTAACATCCACAAAATTATTTGCAAGATTAGTAATTTCATCATAGACATCCCCTCATAAGGAGAACTATGATTCTGCACTTCAAGCAAAGCAAAGTAGTGCCAGCTTTCTAAAATTTCTGTGTTTTTAAATACATTCCATGACATTTATCTGAAGAAATAGGTGTTCTTCCAAATGCTATGAATATTCATATTATAAATCACATTGTCCTTTCCAAGGAAAATGGGAAATGAAACAGACAAAGAAGGGGACAAAGAGGGGAATAAGAGTCTGTCTGTATGTTTGAGGGATCTGCTATATCTCACTGAAGCTGATTTCAGTTGCTTGGAGGAAGGGACGCTGAGGTGGGAAACATGCACTGCAGTCGGGGTAAATGGGTAAATAAAAATAATGGGTAAATAAATGGGTAAATAAAAATGGTTAAATACAATAAAGCTTGCCTTCCTTTACTTTAATAATATCAGCAAAACCAAGCAGTGTGGGGTGCAGCGTAGAGCAGCTAATCGCATAAATACCCAAAGGTCTGGAGAGACTGGTAAAGCACCTCAAAGGTCTTTGTGATCAGTACCCAAGTCAGCACTCCAGATGCACTGGAGCAGTTTACTTACAGAAAATGTGACTCTAAGGACATTGTCATGAGAGAGGAACTAGAAGCAAGGCAGAGCAGAAGTGCATCCACAGAGGTTTATTTACTCCCCTGTCTGCTTGTCAGTTGATTTCAGTGGGAGTTCTCATGTCAGCAAGGATTGCTGGGAGAAGACAAATCTATCCTCTTTCTATTAGAAATGCTTTGAGAATGAGATTTACAAAAATGTATTATATAGAATTGATTGCCTTCATTAGCCTCATTTCAGTAATAGTATTAGCTATAAATCTCAAGACAATTTCTTATGGAATTACATTCTTATTAATATCACAACATCCCGATACCCTCACCAGTTATCATATTCATTTTTCATATGCTGGAAATCCCAGTAAAATTAACTAATTGGACACTAATAGCATGGCTCTAGCTTTCCCTCTTCATATGTTCTGTTAGCTTGTTTTTATCTTACTTTCTTTTCTTTTTTCTTCTTTTTTTTTAGTTGTCAAATTGTATTGCAGAGCACAGAGTGCTTTTCTGGTCCTTACAATGTCTCATACATTAAAAAGGCATTAGAGAAGATATCAGCTACCTCCATTTGCTTTAAAATGTCTTTTCTTCATAGGTACTGAAAATAAGACTCATGAATGCATTTATCCTAAACAGAGTAAGTGGTCTAGGCCAAAATTTACTATTAAAAGGATGATGTAAAAAAAAAAGTATAGTTTCTTCTTATGCTTGGTATTCAAAATAATTCATTGCTGATAACAGTCATAACAATAATAGGAACTTGGAGAGAAAATGAAATTACTTTGTCTAATTCAAACCTGAGAAGAAAATTAGTTTTCCTAAACAACAAAAAACTGCTTTCCAAAGTAGTTTTATCCCTGTGGAACTGGTACAAAAGTCATGCTGTTACATACTCCTTCTCTTCAGCATGTAAAAGGCTGGGGGAGATATTTTTTTACACGTATTCCCAGCCCGGTTCTATTCCCTTTGTGCTTTGTGAGATCAGCACAAAAGGTCTAGAAAGTAGGCTGGAAAAATCAGCTGCAGGTTCTCCTTGAGAGAAGAGCTCCCCAGATGGCACAGTGCTGGCAGAGCCAGCTGTTCCCACCAGCAGCTCACTCCTTCTCTCCAGGAGACTGACAGACCAAGGTCGTCATGCTCACAGTGCTTCCTACCTGGGGAAGGCAAAACCCAGCCTCTAAGGAATGCTGCTGGTGAGGAGCAGCAAAGCATCCCCCATCTACCCCAGAATCAGGTGCCAAAAGGTCTGTGCTATCTCCCTGGATGTCAGCATCCTATGTGCACTTACACCCTGCAGGTTTACACATTAATTCTTTCTAAAAGAACTTATTAGCAGCTGAAGAGAATGATTACATCCAATGACATGGGTGTCCTACAGAGACAACAATTTTTGGTTTCTTATATAAGCAATGATTTCACAGAATGGCTGAGATTGGAAGGTACCTCTAGAGACCAGCTGGTCCAAACCCCCTGCTCAAAGTAGGATCAGCATAAAGCAGATTTTCAAGGCCATGTCTCATTGGGTTTTGAATATCTCCAAGGATGGAGACTCTACCACCTCTCTGGGAAACCTGTGCCAATATTGAACCACTCTCATCGAAATTACTGTTTTTCTTACATTTAAGTGGAATTTCCTGTGTTACATTTGCTCCATTGGCTCTTGTCCTGCCATTGGGAACCACCAGAAATATCCTGACTCCATCCTTTCCACTCACCTCCATCAGGTATTTATACACATTGACGACATTACCCCTGAGCTTTCTTATCTCATGGCTCAATCACCCCAACTGTCTCAGCCTTTCCTGATAGGAGAGACACTCCAGTTCCTTAACCATTTTCTTGGTCCTGCACTGGGCTCTCTCCAGTAGCTCAGTGTCTCTCTTGTCTTGGACAGCCCTGAACAGGACACAGCACTCCAGGTGTGGCCTCAGCAGCACTGAATAGAGGGGCAGGATCACCTCCCTTGACCTGCTGGCAACTCTCTTCCAATAAAGTCCAGAAGGTCCTTTGTATTAAAGCTGCTTTTTAGCTGGTTGATCCCACAGCTTTAATAGGTACCTTCAGTTCTGTGGGTTCCTTTGACTTGGCATTTCCCTTTTTTGAACTTCAGGAGGTTCCTGTCAGCCTGTTTCTGCAGTCACAAACATTTAGTATAGAAGCCACTCATTCCACTTTTCTATCATCTGTAAACCTGCTGAGGGAGCACTCTGTCTCACTGTCCAGGTAACTTACGAAGATGTTAAACTCTTTTGGCCCCAGTATCAACCTTCAGTGTACACCTCTGGTGAGTGGCCCCCAGGTAGACTTCTTGTGGTAGATCACAGTCCTTTTAACCCAGCAGTTCATGCAATTTTCAGTTCAACTCACTCCTGTTATCTAGCCTGTACATCATTGATTTGCCAGTGATTTTACAGCAGCCAGTGTCCAAAACCTTGTTAAACCTAAGATAACAACATCCACTGCTCTGACTGACCTGTAGTTCCTTCCTGAAGAAGGGAGTAAGATTTGCTTTCTTCCTGTCCTCAGGACGCTCCCCTGATGACATTTCAAGAGAGGACTTGCGGTGACATTCGCTTCCTCAGCACTTGTGGTTTATCCCATCAGGTCTTGTGGACTTTTGTTCATTCCAGCTGTGTAAGCATTCCCTAATGTGGTCCTTCTCCAACAATGGCAATTCTTCCTTATTCCATGTTTCCATACGTCCCAGGGACCTGAGATCCCTGAAGGTTGGTCTTACCAGTACAGACCAATGAGAAAACAGTACATTGGTCTTTTCCATGTCCTCTATCACCAGGTCTCCTGTCCCACTCAGCAGAGGGTCTCCATTTTCACCAGTCTTCCTTCTGCTGCTTTTGCTATAGACACTTCTCTTTTTGTCCTTCACATCTCTAGCTAGATTCAACTCCAAGTGGGCTTTGACTTCACTAACCTGATCACTGCATGCTTGGGCAGTGTCTCTATATTCTTCCCAAATCACCTAACTCTTGAATGTTTCTGTTTTATCTTTGAGCTTCCTGTTCATCCATGCAGGCCTTATCCTTTGTCTCACTTCCTGCAGGTGAGCATCGACAGCTCTTGAGTCCGGAAAAGGTGATCCTTGAAAATCAGTCAGCTCTCCTGAACCCCTCCTCTCTTCTGCAAGATGGTGTTGCATCGGATTCTTCCATGCAGGTCTCTTAACAGAGAGACCTCATTATTTGCTCCCCTGATGTCCAGGTCATTAACTCGCTATCTTCTCTCAGGATCCTGAGCTCCACTACCCCATGGTCCTCATGACCAGGTCTGCTCCTGACATTCACATTCCCAACTAGTTCTTCTTTGTTTGTGAAAATCAGGTCCTGCAGGGCACCTCCTCTCTTCACCTCCTCAGTCACCTATATCAGAAATTTTTGTATGATTATTATCAGGAATTTTGCATTTATTATTTTTACATTATTGTCCTTCAATGCACTCTAGAAACTACCTGAATTGCTTTTGCCTGGCTGTCTTGCTCCTCTGAGAGGTATCAGGATTGTTAATGATCCTGATAGGACCTGGGCTAGTGAACATGAGATTTCTTCTGGTTATCTGCAGGAGGCCTGAACTACTTCTGCGTGATCAGGCAGTCTGTAGCAGATACCCACACCACCATCACCCACATGGGTCTGCCAGCCAGCCCAGACCCATAAGCTCTAAGCTGGTTCATGGCAGAGCTCCACGCATTCCTACATCTCTCTCAAATACAGAGCAACTGCCCCTTCTCACCATCTTGACCTGTCCTTCCAAAAGAGCCTGTATCCAGCCATTGCAGCACTCCAGCTGTATGAGTGTGTTTTGCCTTTTAATCAGAGATTTCAAAAATCAGACTCCATCTACTGAAGAATTCAGAGGTGAGCATTTTCCCTTTTTTTATTTCTTTTCCAAACAACTGGCAAAAACAGAAAGTCCATTTCTCAGTAGCATTGCAAAGCACATGTGTTATGGTCAAATATGTCCTGTACTACTGTTAGCTTTATAACAAAGAAATATTTCTATCGAAAGGTGCTTATCACCAAAATTAAATAGAAATTATAAATGGCTTACTAATATTTTTCTGTGAGCCAGTTTTTAAATGGGTCACATTGTTCTTTTCTTCGCTAGCAACCTAAAATGGAAGTTATTATATCAACAGTGGTTTGCACAAAATAAAATGTTATCTGAAATTTAGTTTGATAATGTTTTCACTTGAAAATGAAGGCTAAAGTAATGTATTTATAATAAATTATCATAGTTTACTCTTTATTTTTCTATTTAAAAGCAATATTCTTGATAGTAAAAATTGCAGTCAGAGTTCTGAACAGAGAAAAGGATCTTTTGGTACTGGCAATAAGAAAAATAAATATTCATGTTGAGACTATAGCATTATTGAGACTTATTTTCCCTTCATGGGCTAAATTCCCCTTGCATATTTGACGCAGTTTCACAGACTCCACTGGAACTTCAACAATTTTTGTTACAGAGAATACAAGACTTTTTTTGTTGTTGCTGCAATTGTTGTAAAAATAAGGATAACATTTAAATAGAACCATTGACAGCATTTTCTTTTACAGATCTCAGATTTGAGAGGCTATTTATGAACTCAAACTGTGGTCCATTTCTCCCTGGAGTACCTTGCAGATGTGCAGATGCAGCTCTTCAACACCATGGAAGGTATGAGCTATCCACAGACACCAACAAAAAGCCAGGCTGTCTTTTTCAGGCCACACAAGGTACACAGAGCCATCCAAGGGTCACCAGCACCTCCAAGGGAGAGGTTTTTTATGCTCACTGTGAAACACTCTGAGAAAAAGGAAATTCAGGTGTGCACAGGCTGCAAGGTGCTTGGCTCAGCTCAGATTTGTGCATCACATCAGTGCTGTTGTGGATTGCATTCAGGCAATGCCACGTGAGGCTGTAGAGAATTCTTCCTCAGAGAATGGATTTCCTCACTACTGTGTAAGCAGCTTCTGTTCCTGCTCAGTCCTCAGTTCAGGATTAAAGGGCAACTCAGGACTCTGCTTTGGTGGCTTAGGTTAAAGTAAGGCTAAAATGGTCAAAGCCGTTTGTAACAATGAAAAGCATGAGGGAAAATAAAGAGGTCTTTCCACCACCTGCTGAGGAGCAGGGAGGTGCAGGAGAAAACAGACTCAAGTACAAGGTCCTGACTATTCCAGTACCATGTGTGAGACTCCTTGGGGATTCTTCAGAGAGGTGAACTTCACTTGCACTGAGATCAAGGAAAACCTGCGCATTCAATCTGTTTCTCGTAAAAAAATAACTGAGTCTCTCCAGTGTGCAAGTCAGAGCTGTCTGAAAGTCACAGGGAAATGAAGGGCTGAAAGGCCAAGAATTTTGTGCTTCTTTTTCTTTTTATACACTTTTTATTCCCACAGATCCTATGGGAAGCATAGGACTTCAGCACAGGGACAGCCAAAAAGATTCAGGGCTGTTAAAATAGTAGCTTGTTTAAATCCCAAGGTAAACTAGTTGTTCTAAATTAATCTGCGAACCCTCACATCAGATCTAGAGCCTCTGAGCAGTACAGATATTTTGAGATGATCTAATTGTAGTTGGAGAGAAAGGAGAGTGTGGGCACGAGTCACACTGTGCTGTGTGCCGCAGTGGGGTTAGCACGGGGTGCAGTGCAAAAAGCTGACATGGGCGACCAGCCAGAACACCAGGGAGCAAAGATATCTAGGCATTTCTAAAAATTACTTGCTGGAATAATCATAGGATAGTGGATTTGGAATGCTTGCTAAGAAACTGAGGAAGATGTGTAAAGAAAAACTGGGTTTTGGAAGTGCTGGTATGATTGGAAAGAGCAGGGAAGGCTACTGCTGCCAACTAATAGATTAATAGTCAGGAATTGTCTCTTGTGGGAATTCTTCCAGCTCTTCAGCAGGAATCAGAGGCACTCTGGGTAGCTTTGTTTTCTAAACTCAGGCAGGACCAATTAAAAGTAGTACCTCTTGCCAGAGTGAATTAGAGGATACAAGTGCTGCCATCTTTAATACTGTTGGGAAGAAGGGAACAGGACTTGACAGGTGAAGGCTGTGCCATGGAGCTGAAGGAGATGGGTATTTGGGGAACACCAGGGTCCTTCTGGACAATGTTCTTTTGTGAGTCCAGTGCTGGCAGATGCAGTGGGGTGGGAGAACTGCATCCATCTCCACTCACACAGCACCACAAAACACCAGAAAACATCAGGGTATTGCAAATATAATCCCTAACACCAAACAAGAAGGGGACAGAGAATGTATTGCTGGCAAATGTGGAATTTGTAGTATATAGCTGTATCCACCCTAATTGCGTGGATGACATTTAAACACTGAAATGGACGTTTTTCAAAAATTCTGGACAACACTTTTGTTTTTACCCCTCTGCACAAATGGTGGAAAACTTTTTTTTTAAGAAACTATACTGCAGACAGAAAACAAAATTAATAAAGATTTCACGGTTTCTGACTCCTTCAAGATGTGATTGATCATCCCATTGTCACAGGTCAACCTCTGCCACAGAAAACTCCAGATAATCTTCAGCTGCATTTCCTAAACCATTAATAGGATAGACAAGGCTAAGATAACAATGCACAATTTATTTTCCAAAAGCAGCTGACAGGAGGAAATGGATACCAAATGAATTAACTCATTAGAACAGAACGGCACATTTGGAAATTCAAAACAGACTGCCTGGAATGATTTAAATCTAGCACGAGGTTAATGTCAGTCCCTTGCTTAGGCGTGTCAGTGTTGTGAACTAGTGCTCCAGTTTTAAAAAGGTTGAAGGGTGCACGCCCTGGGACTTGTGCCTTAGTGTGACCTGGACTTAATTAAATACATGACTTGAATACCACCTATCGTGGCCCCCCATAGGTTGCATAATGTGTGCAAGGGCTACATTCACATGCATGGACACACAAAAAAACCACACAGACTTACCAACACTTTCTAATAGGATCAAAAAATTATATAGTTTGCTTGTTGAGAATCATTATTAAAAATAGCAGGTATCTCATAGGCTGTAAACACATTCTGTTTTTAAGGAAATGCATCTATATCCAGAGCAAAAACTTGGCAGTTGTCTCAAGGGAGCAAAGTTTCTCTCATGCCTGATTTATAACCAACCAAGAATTTCTCAGAAATTGGGTTTTAACATTTGTCAGCCACAAGTTGTCAAGCAAGCCTGTTTTCTCTTGGTAAGCTCCCACCTGTGTCTCTTTCATAGTTACAACAGTATATTTTTGGAAAATTGTGGATTTTTTTTCAGCATACCAGACTCCATTACAGCACTGCTAAGGTAATATCTACATTTATAGCTGTCATTAATATGGTATTTAAAAGCTTTAGTTGTTTTTTATCCTTCACAGGGTAATAAGCCATAATTAAAGGAGTCAGGGGCTGTATTACAGAAACATGTGCCATCCCATGTGTAGCACAAAGACTACTTTGCAAAGAGACAATTGGGAGCCAAAGCAGTTCAGAGTATTTCTTCATATATTCATGGCAAAAGCACAATACCACTTGTCATTAAAAAAAAAATTCTAACAGAATAACTTGTTCAACCACTGTATCTGAAAATGGCTTAAATTTTATTAGTGTGTGCAGATAATGGGAACTAGACAACAGCATAAAAATGGTCCTGTTGATTTATATCTGAACAGTCCACACACATGATCTACAACCAGCAGCTGTAAAAAGCTCTTTGCTGTCCTTTCAGTGCAGAAATCACTTGGAACAAGGGTCATCCCAAAACAAAAGCAATTCAAGCAGCCTATCTGGGAGGAAGATGAGGAAGGAAGGAAAGAGGCTGATTTCGTCTTCGGCACTGTGGATCGTTTTTGCATCATCCCAGATTATGCAATGCACCATGCCAGGGACTGAAGCATGAGTTCATCAGGAAAGGGCACTTTCATTAATGCTGCTGCAGTGTGTGCTCTCAGATGTCTGAAGTGGAAAGGTCACAGCCACAGACTTCACAGCATCACTATCTGGCCTGTCTACACCCACCCCTGGTCATCCAGAGTTACGGGGAAGGGAGGTTAAGTGCTTTCATATGAGGTCTGTGTTTATCCTGGTGGCATACAGAGGAGAATCCTGTTAATTAGGTAGCTCATTCTTAAGAATGGCAGTTACTGTGAAACAAAGATTAAAGCAAAATTCCATGAATTAGTGATCTGATTTCATTTGGCAGTGATGTTTTACAATGTGTACTGTCAAACACTATATTGTGTTAATGATAAAGAGAGCACGTGAGGATTTACAATGTAAAACAATGTGAAATGTCTTTGGTTATCACACTCTCATTCCTTTGTTTGCATGTAAACCACAAACTGGTTCGGCATAAGACACAAGATTTTTTTCTCATCTCAGAAAAAAAGATCAGCTGTACTGGAATGAGGTGAAAGTACAAAGGTAAGGGGCAGGATTACTTCAGATCAAGGGATTGCTTCATATGGTCACAGCCCTTCTTTTCCTTGAGTATCTGGATTTAGTGTGATATTTCAATAATCTTCAGAGAAGTGTTGAAAGTCCTTTTTTTTAACTTTATTGGTCTTTGTCCTTTTACTGAATTCCCCACTTGTATGTGCACACACACACACACACACAGAGGCACATACTCCTAACCCCTTTCATTATGCACCAAAAAGCTTTAGTGGCCCCAAGTCACAGCACTTCTGAAATCAAATATGTTGGTGTTTTGTGGAAGCTATCTTGCAAATTCTTGCAGAACAGATGTGTGATCCTAAGTCATGCAACCTGCCAGGTCTGTAAATTGAGGGTCAGAATCAGATATAGTCTTCTTCTTTTATTTTGTTCTGGCTTAAAACAGCTCTCTGAGATCAACCTCATGCATGCAATTGCCCCAGAGAGAATTGCTAGATTTAGCTGACAGATGCAAAAAATCTCATGTTGTCACAGAATTCCCCAGTGTCTACTCAGCACCAGATGTCAAAGAATGCAAATCTACAGCTGGGTCTGGTGTTCATTTGTTCTCCAAATTCCCTCCCTCCCAGCTGTTGTTTTCCACTTCCATGTACACAGAGTTGAATTTTCAGAAGTAGGAAACAGACACTCATGACTCCCTATATTGATGTGAATATAAAAGTTTCTCTAATTGCATGGAAAACATATTTTTGAGTTGAATAATAAATGTATCTATGAGGGTATATTTGAGTATGTTCACCCATCACTATTGAAGACAACCTTACTCATAAACACAATCTCTTCTCAGTAAGTTCTCTGGAACTGGAGCTGTCTTTCCAAGTAGCTGCCTAGAGAAATAGAATAGTTTTTTCACCCTTGCTTAGGCCTCCTGGGCACCATGGAAATAATAAGCATGACCACAATAATACAAAACAAAAGACCTATGGTCATGTGGAACTGCAGAGCAGTGTTTATTCAGTTATCTGATGGGCCCTTTGCTGGCCATCCTTTGTGTCCCTCAGGAGAGAGAATTGTAGCCTGGAACTGTGATGTCTGCTTTTAAATTCTGATCTCTCTCATGTAGATATTACCAGCCTGCACAGTATTTGAAACATTGTCAGACAATATGTCTGCAAGAGCTGAATTGATTTTTCCTTTTTTTTTCCCGACCTAAATAAGGAGAAAATTTGAAGCAACAGGTGAGTGTGACTATAGTAGTCTACATTTGTTTTCCTGAGTTTCCTGTAAATGAATTCAGGAGTTCAGAATTTCTAAGGTTCACCTCCAGTGACCTCTAGTGTAGTTTAGATTTCCTATTTTTAAATGAAGATGGCATGCATATGGACACTTTCTACTTATTTGTGTGATGATATTCAACTCACTGAGTTCTCTATTATACAGACAGTAATCATAATCTAAGAAAATATTTGGTTTCTTACACCTCTGATTTTCAGCCAGTTAAGAAAGTTGGTTTCACCTAGGGCTGAGGACACATTACTTTGTTCAAGAGTAAGTCTTGAATGATGGGAGAGGAGAGTACTCAAAACACAGGTTCAAATTTAAGGTAAAAGTCCAAATTAGACAATCACATGTAAGTTCCCGCTTTTTAAGGAAAGCATAGCATGCACTTTACCATTGCAACATGCCTTATATCAGACTCCAGTAGTTTCCCAGGACATTCGCCTTTCTGCACTGTTTTTATTGCCTTCACCTCGATGGGGATATTGTTGTCACGGTTTAACCCCCCTGCATGTTTCAGTGCCTGGACCAAATGCAATTCACCAAACAGCACTGTCTCCCCGATGTCACTAAGACCTGACGTGGCAAACCCATGCTATGACCAGCAGTGCTGAGTAGATTTCTCATGCAGTACCTGTAAATAGCATGGACTCACCTCACTAAAGCTACCACACACTTCAAGTCATAACCTGGCTTGCATGCAGCTACCACAGCTCTTTCTACCCATCCCTGCTACCCAATGCTCCCAGATCTGACCTGGGGCAGGCAGAGCCATGTCAGGTACCTGCATCTGCCAGGTGAATACTAAGAAATCTTCACATTGCCAGCAAGATTGAACCAAATAAACAAATCTGACTAAAAAATACTGAAAAGTTGACTCCTAAAGTTGCCTAAGCTGATGCCTCAGTCCTATTATTCTCATGAAGTGCTTAAACATAACTTGAGTGATAGTTATCAAACACAGAAATCACACATAGGGAGAGTCCCCAGGAACTTCTGTATTTATTAACTGTGCCCATAAAACAGAGAAATGGTAATGAAAATGTTAAGTGTTAACAGCACATTGGGGGAGTCTAGTAATGTTTGTTACTACTATTATTATATAGGTATCCACAGTATCCATTTTTTAAAGTGGATAATAGTATCAATTTAGGAAAGCAGCGTTTTAAGTTAAAAGTGGTGTTTAATGGTTTTATATTATACACTAGCAAAGCTATCAACCTATCAGGTAAGAGAAAAGGAGGGAGAAGAGTATAAAATACTTTGTTTGAAGTGATATGTCCCAGCACAAATAGCCTGAGTGACATTTTAAGATCAAACGGTCCAAGCATCAGGTACATATACTTCAAATCACAAGGGGAAGTTTTGACAAGTTGAGCCTGATCTGCCTAGGATCTAGTGCTAGTGCTCAGAGTGACAAAAACTTTTATTTCATTCTGACTTCCTGAAGTTTATCCTGCATATTTTTAAAAGTATCACCAAGTTGCATTTATTTATTTATTTGACTTCTAATACTTTCTAGTGATAATATACCAATGAAATATTTATTTAAAAAATTTTAAATGTATTTCCCAAGATAAATTTTCAGGCTAGTGACTGTTTGCCTGAAGGATTAGAAAGGAACTACTACTAATGCAAAAGCAAATATTTTTTAACTTGATGAAGAAATATGTGTTCACATATTTTAAAAAAAAAACCCTAGCCAAAGATGACATTTAAATATGACAACTCATAAAAGTAATGTTAAAATGTTGAACAAATATTAAAGAAAGAGGAAGTGCTAAGAAAGGTAGGGAAGTCAGGGAGTTTTTCAAATGCTCTGTACTGTCAAATATACATTAAATCTGAGACTGCAAGACATTGAGAATCAAACTGAGAAGTCAGCAGGAAAACAAAGTGCTGATTGTGCTCAGAGTAAAGCACAGGAGATGCATGAGGATGGGGGATTAAAAGCCTGTCTGAAGTGGTATTTGGAAGGTTGGGAGAAAACACTGTTCCAAGGCAAATGGACAGGTGGGCAGCGATTGCATAAAAAATAACTGGGGAAAAGCAATGTCACCTACAAAAATCATAGAGAAGAGGGTTAGAGGTTCTTCCATTGCAAAGGTTTTCATTCATAGGAAGCAAATAAAGGACATTTGTGCAGTAAAAAGCAGTCTGTCAGAGCCTGCCCCTCACGCTACAAAGATCACTTCTGTCAGAAGGGAAACATATGTTCTCAGCCAGCACCAGTGTTCAGAAGCAAGCACGCTGCTGGAGATGGACACTGAGCACACAGCCCCAGCAGGACTGGTGTGGGAAATAGGGCTTGGACACAACAGCAAGGCTGTGGAAAACAGCCATCCCTGCTCACTCAGAGCTCTCCGTATAAAGCCAGATACCTCTGGATTCACTATATTGAATGTCTGCCTTATGTTCATTATCATAGAAATCTATCTCAGAAGCACGGCCTTCTGCCTGGAAAATAAATGTTTCTGCTTTGCTTCATTGCCTAATGGCTGGAGGAGTCCATTACCTTGGGAAACATTTTTTCCATTTACACTGACTCTTAAATATTTTATGATCATTTTTCTTTCTAGCTTTCATAGTAAATAAAGCAAATACATGACAGACACAAGATATTAAATAGACACCAATGTATGTAATTTAGTGCAGATATTGATCCTCACTTATTTTCATCCTGACTTTCTATAAATTGTACTGTACACTATACTGCTTCCTTTAATCATTTTCCTTTACTTTAGACTGTCAGTGCTTAGTTTGACTCCCTTTAAGTCTCATTCCTATAAGTACTTCATAGTGAGCTTCGGGGGGTACTGCTTTCAAATGGAGCAGCTCTGAGGCTTGGATCCTAGTGTTTGAAAGGCATTTAATTATTACTTCTCTGTGAGGATTGTTGCAGTGACATTTCAGTGTAGTACCTCTGCCACTAATTCACTTTCAGTTATCTTGGGCTCAAACATTATTTTTATCAGTCTGAAAAATATTGTAAAAGACTTTATAAAATCATCAAATGTAATACATTCTGCACATACAGCCAAAATAATAATAAATATTAATAGTATTATTAATTAATACAAATAATAATCCAGCTACATTTGCTGAAAGCAGAGGGCAGAGTGAGACTCTAAGGCACCTCATGGATGAACTGATAAAATATATCCTTTAAAACTCATTTCTGCAACACTGTTTTGCTTTGCCTCCTCTCTGTTTTTGGGAATTACAATGTAACAATGGCATTAAGATTACCTGGTTTCCCTTACATATATCAGCTGCATAGAAATGACCAGGTATGTACAGGAAAACTGAGCCAAGCACTGCCTAACACATGAGGAGACTTTCTGTACTGAAGCACTCCAGATTGGGCTGCAGGTAATAGGCAGACACTTTGTGGTGAGTGTAAAGCACAGCATTATCCTCAGTGCCATGCAGTAAAGGGATGATGGTTATAATAATCACAAATGTTGTGCATTCAATTAAATTGAACCCAAATGCTGTAACAAGGTGGGGAAATTATGTCTCAGGCTATTATGGTCTGTAAAATCTAGCTTCGTTTTTTGGGTTTCAAGTTGAATCTTTGAAGACCTGTAGATTCAGAGATTTTGTCAATTCTATGATTCACAAATATATAAAATGGTAACACCCCACTCCCATGGAAGGGACCACAGTGAGGCATCTGGTCCAAGCTCCATGCTCAAGTAGGGTCGTTCCTAGAGCACATGGCACAGGATTGCATCCAGGCAGTTCTTGAATATCTTCAGTGAGGAAAACTCCACAACCTCTCTGGGCAATCTGTTCCAGTGCACAGTCACCTGCACAGTAAAGTTCTTCCTCATACTCAGGTGGAACTTTCTGTGCATCAATTTCTGCCCATGGCCTCTTGTCCTATTGCTTGGCACCACCAAGGAGAGCCTGGATCCATCCTCTCAGCACCCTCCCTTCAGATACTGACAGATATTGATGATGTCTTCTCTCAGTTGTCTCTTCTTGAGGCTGAACAGGCTCAACTCCCTTAGCCTCTCCTCATAAGTGAGATGCTCCAGTCCCTTAATACTTTTCACTTCTTGAGATGGAAAAAACTTAGGCCCCTTAAAACATTATGTTTTTCATATCAAAGCCGAAAAATAATTAATTGTTCCTAGAAAATGTCATTCCTTTCCATAAAATCTCTCCATTTTGCTCGAACACACATTAATATTGAACAAAATGTTTCAGGAACTCTTCCAACCATGTGAAACAGATTTACTATGTGTAGGATATATATGACATCAATTTTAAAAGGTCAGGATATGAAATATTATATTATTGCAACATATTAACTGTACCCACTGACTACCACCACCTGTACAACACTGACTGGGCATCACAGCATCAATATTTTTTCTCTGAGAAAGAAAAACACAGGTCTTGAGAATACAGTCTTTTACCAAACTACCTTCTCTGAATCTTGCAACTTTTAGAAATTTGGTCTCTTTCCAAGGAGTAGTTACAAAAGAGGTGAGATTTAAGTCTGGCTTCAGAACTGAGCAAATAAAAGCTTTTGTGTAGAATAAATGAGCTATGGGGGAACTGGAACTAGGGAACTTTGAATCAAATCAACTAATAAATTCAGCCAGAAATGGGAACTGGCTAGGGCTAATAAAAAGGTCACAATACTTTTGTTTCATATTTCTTTGTGTAATGAAATTCTGTATTTGAAAGCACTGATTTTTTTTTGCGATATCTTTTAAACAAAGTACCTGATATCATTTTTCAAAACACCACTTCTAATTACTAATTTTTTATTTTATTAAGATAATCAAAAAGTCTTAGTCCAAAATCTTAAAACAGCATTTGATCTTAAAAAAACAAACAAACAAACAAACAAACAAAAAACAACTTAAAAAAACCAAAAAACAAACCACAAAATATTAAGGATCCAAAATGGACTTCCCAAAAGCCTTAGCATATACATATACATATACATATACATATACATATACATATACATATACATATACATATACATATACATATACATATACATATACATATACATATACATATACATATACATATACATATACATGTCCGGTTCATTCAGCTTCTGTTCTCACCAAAAATGCTTGTTCTTCAGATTAATTTCTCATAGTGAAGCATGGGGCATATAATCTGTTGAGATGTGACTTGCATTGCAATTGGATTTACTTCTTAGAACATTTTCTGAAACGTGCATTATAGATGTATTCATTTGACCTAAATTTTACGTAAATCCCTGGGGCTGTTGTCTCCTACTAGCCAACCCTAGATCTTCATAAACACCTTGTTAATAGAGATCACTACTGCTCAAAAATTTAACTGGAGGTTAAGATGTTTGAAGGTGGTCCTAGATTTGTTACAATCCCTTAAACTGAACTTTCAAAAGAACATATAATATCTAATACAATACTTGACATACTTTTTTTCTTGTTTGTCCATATGGTTCATTTATGTTTTCACTAAATGAATGGGTATATTTACAAGATTGGGGTTTTTTTGAGCCTGTTTAATAAACTACCATACTGGGGAATTGTACATCACAAGAACATTTCCTTCTTAAGTCATTCCAAGAGGCATGACAGTGACTCTATCTTGAAAAGGCATACAACATACCCCAGATATATATTCCACTAATAATACAGAATGCTTGTTGTTTGCTAGCCTGGACAGACAGTAACTGCATAATATTAGAACTTAATTATGTTTCTGCCAAAGAGTGGCAATCTGCTTTATGATCTACCACATTTGCATGATAAATAGTAAACTGAAGCCTCTGAGTGCCCATTTTGGCACTTTTCTTCCACATCACTGAGTAGTAATATGACATAAAGTCTCTCCATTAAGGCCTTGGAGCAGCCTTCCCATACCAAAAGAAGGCCTACAAGAGAGCTGGAGAGGGATTTTTTACAAGGGTATGCTGTGATAATACAAGGGGTAATGATTTTAGGATAAAGCAGGGTAAATTTAGTTTAGTGCATCATGAGGCACCAGAACAGGTTGCCTAGAGAAGTTGTGTATACCCCAACCCTGGAATTGCTCAAGGCCAGGCTTGATGGGGCTTTGAGCAACCTGGTCTAGAGGAAGGTGTCACTGCCCAGGGCAGGGGGATTGGAACAAGATGACCTTTAAGATCCCCATCAAACCATTCTCTGATTCTGTGACTTTATTAGCACAGACAGCCATGCCTCATGTTTTATTTGCTGTGCTGTCTTTAGCCAATGTACATCAAAGGCTCACACCATACGGCAAACAAACTCTATTTTGCTAATGAAGAGAAAATTGTATGGTCCCTATGCATTGTTGGTAAGATCTGGGAAAAAAGATTATTTTTGTGATTGACTTTCTACATTGGAAACATTTCCACACTGAAGTTCAGGGTGAGGCAGCAGCATCTGCCACAACCTCACTGAAACTTTAGTCAAGAATATATACTCAAAGAAGTGTAATTTCCTTTAAAACATTTATTTCAGTGTATACCTTTTTTCTTATTTGTAGAAATTAATAGGAGCCCAGTCAATCACTTCAGATATCCAAAGCAACATAATCCTTAACATTTCCTTCATCCCATGTTCCATAATTACTACACAAGGACCAATCCTTCATCCCTGCTTTACATCATTTACATTTGTTCTTTCAAATCCTCGAAAGGAGTAAAGGAGACATGTTTTCCAGCACACCCCAAGGGAGCAAATGATCCCAGATTGAGGCCAGGAGCAATCTCTAAGGTTGAGGGCATATTAAAACCCATTTTCCTCCAGCCCCAGAATTTGTAGACATATATCTGCAATTTCAATTCTTCCACAAGGGGCACTGAGATACAGTGTTCTGAGTACTGAGTAAAGCAAAACTCACATATTTCTTCATGCCAAATGTTCCTTTAGGAGGTGTGTTTGTTTAGATTGTCCAGATCATCTGAATAATTGAATTTCTGTGATATTTCTATTCCTCACCAGGCTAAGAAATATGCAAACTGTAAAGGAAGAAATATCATAAACTTACTATTGCTTACTTGCATTATTTGTTTGTACCCTAATGCTCTTTGTTGCTTTTATGTTTTCTGCTTAAAGCAGAAAATACTTTTCAAATAGTATCCATGCAAGCAAAATCCCTCTGGCTCATCCAGGTTTGTCTTTGTCCTCTTAACTTGAACTGCTCCATCTTTGCTACACACCCTCAGAACACTAATGACAAACAGTACTATTGCAGCTAGAAAAAATTACCTGCTGATAGCGAGCAGGAGCAAGCTTAGATTATTGGATTTGTCATGCTGGAACTTAGTCCCAGTGTATTTCATCTACCCTCTCATCAAGATATCTGTGCAGAAACCAGCATCAACTCTCAGTGCCTTCAAAAATTCTCCAAAGTATATCTGATCAATGTTTATTCTCACAGAATGTTTGAGATGGAGACCTGTAAATGACTCTAGCCAGAAGTGCATGAAAATCAAGAATATCTTCAGCCAATTTTCATTTCA
Source organism: Grantiella picta (assembly GCA_013397955.1). NCBI lineage: Eukaryota > Metazoa > Chordata > Aves > Passeriformes > Meliphagidae > Grantiella > Grantiella picta. The sequence continues at coordinate 284,570 of VZRM01006605.1, forward strand.
CCTCATGCTGTTTTGTTTTCCTAAGTCTCACAGCTGGGATCTGCTTAGATAAATACAGTTGTTAGGGATTTACAGAAAATGCTGAAACATTGTATGGCATCACATTCTATATAAATTCTCTTGAAATACTTTGAGTAGAAGCTTTGCTTTATCTCAGCACTAAAGATGGGCTTCAGCCTTTTGCAAGCCCTGTTTGAGTGTCTGTGTCATAACTCAGGACTCAGAGAACACTTCTTCTTCTTTGATGCACTGATTTCCAGCTGATATTCACTGCAATCTGGCTACTAGGAATCCCCTTTATAAGAGGGAAATTACTACAATGAGAGTTATAACTTGATTTCTTACCTACATAGCCTAGATGACAAACCTCAAATGAGTGAAGCAAAGCACATGCGTTCAATGTTGACATTGTTTCTCTTCTGTGACTATCTTTTATTGCAAATATAGGATTCAAACACTCAGTTTAAATTCAGGTAGACAGAGAGAGACATACTTATTGTTACAAAGAAAAAATAAAAATTTCCTACACCTTGAGCCACTTAATATTCTTACACAGACCATCTATATTAAAAGATATTTATTTCTAAGATAGATTTTATCCACTTAACATATAATGATTTATTGCAAACATTTACGATAAATCTTATACAGCTTAAGATAACTTGCAAACAAAAACATACTTGCACCCCTCTCAGAAGCTTAAATATAAATCAGCACTATACGTTGGCCGGAGTTAACACACACGCATTTCCATCATTCCTCACTGCCTAGTGCCTCATCCTCAACAGGATCTTTTCCCTACCTCTGCTGCCTTCCAGTGGCTCTACTGCCTTTCAGCTGTCACCTACTCTTTACAACATTTGTTCTTTTTTCTAGGATCTTCGGAATTCCTTTACATTTATTAGTAAGTCTTGCTCTACTCCGATTTGCCTGATTTACTTTATATATAATATAATATTTTATATTATATGAACATTTATAATGAACATTAAGAGTGTAGTTTAAAAGCCTCTTCCCAGCCTCCCCTCTCATTTTTTGATTTGAGCTGTTTCTTTACAGAGGAAAAGGGAAGGAGCTCAGTTTCTGGAATATTTCCAAATGGACAAAAATTGCAAAAGTCCAGATATGTCAAGTTCTTGAAATGCTAGTCCTCACTGTTATTTCTTTGTCATACTCTGGCTACAAAAAGCCTCTTCTTTGCCCATTTCTCCATGTATGGCATCATTTCTTACATAATTCAATGGAAACATCACTGTGTCATTTATCAAAATGTGTAGCATAACTGGGAACTTCTTTCTGTGTTTTCTTTCACGCTTCTGTTTCCTGCATTCACTTGGAAATATCCACCATCCTAACAAGAAAATCCATCTCTAGATTTGTCTCTTCCTGATATCTGAGTGAGTGGATGTGAATGGTGTGTGATACCAGACACCTGCGTGAATGGTTCTTTCAGACTTCAGGTAAGATAAACTTCTTGGAGAGCAAGCACAAAATTTTTCACTAGCAGAAGCATATGAACATCATAACTCTCCCGATGAAACTCAGAAAGGATTCATTATGCAGACAATACAAGCCATTATAGCAGGAGAAACAAAATTAGCTCTTATATCATTCAACTGAGCCTGTGCCAAAACAAGAAGTAAATCACTGAAGTTGTGTATAATGCATGAGGTATACAACATTGTTGAAAATTGATTTTTTTTTAATGATAAAAGGGAATTGGCACAGAAGTGATATGTAATTGTAAATTCTTAGCCTAATATCATTGCTAATTTTAATTGCTATTAGAAGAACCTTGTTTTCCTCTAAGGCATTACGTAAAGAATCATTTTAGCTCAAATATGCATGGAAAATGTTTAAGGGCCATTACAGAACAAACAATGAATATGAAAGCAACAGCACTAAACTAGCAAATATCACGAGCTGTGATGCCAGGACTTGGCTGTTTAGCTATCAAGCAGACATTAACAGATGACAGATAAGTTATTATTCAAGAAAGTTGGATGCAAAAAGCTTAAATGCATCCAAACGATAATGTAAAATACAATCCAAAATCTGATGAATGGGAAAAACTACACATAACATAAAAACATAATTTCTGTGTAATATTCTTAATTATGAAATACTAACATTTCAGTATGCAAGGTTTTAGCAGCAGTTTGGAATCCAATTTATGAAACTGAGTCCCACACATTTACATATAATTGTATTTGTGCAAAAGATGCCAGCATGTGCTGAAAACAGGCTTTGGCATGCAGTGGCTCAGAGCAGGGGGAACAGCACAAAAGCCACCAGATCTTTTATCTTGCCTAGACACTTTTCTGCTCAGAATCAGAACTATCCTGAGCAAGAGCCAGAAGCTCTTATCACCTTACAGGAAGTCACCTCTGCAGGAAGGCAGAAAGGGTCTGTAGAGGCACACCCTTTTCCTCTCCCACCTCAGGAAAGCCCTGCTCATGGCTGAAATGACATTGGCAAAGGACAATACATGGGATCCCAAAAAAAGTGCTTGCCAGAGATACAGCACATAGATAAAATGGAGTGCTTTGCAATAGATGGAGATTTTAACACATCTAACTGAAATATATGCAATTGCAGAGAAAAAGGAAACGTTAAATGTAAGTAGCATGCAAGATAAGTGTGACTCAGTGATGAAAAATATTGCATAACTCTAGCAAAACTAGAAAGGCATGAAAAAACATTCAACTAAAAGCAATGGAGGGGTGCAACCAGAATATTTAGTAATGTTGTTGAAGACATAAGCAGATGCTGTGTTCGCTGAAAACAAACAAGCAAATGAAAAGCAAAAATATTTTTAAGCAAATTTTATAAGTGTATCTATGCCATGAGGATAGGAATTGGAACAAACCAGCACATGTAACCAAATCCAGCATCTAAATCTAGGTCATTCTGACAATACAGACTAAAATGCCTTTTTTACAAGTATTTCCTGCATGTGTATTATTAGGTGAGGGAATAAGCAAGAGAAAAAGAATACAAAAGAATCAAACTCTGTAGTCAAGGCAGTCTCTAATAAAGGACCTCATTTGTATTATTCTGCATTATAAACTCAGAGAACTATCCAAAGTGGACAGATTTTAGGGTAATTTGTAAATCAATTACTTTCTTGTTAACATTGTTATGAAGAACACTTTGGACATTACACAAACATTTGCTCAAAACAACAACCAATTTGGAGTTAAAAGCAGAGAAGTGCCTGTAGGCAAACAAAAATGCAGGCCGTATGTACAACAATTGAACAAAATGAACAACTATATTGATTTAATTTAAAATCAATTAATAATCACTTAATTTGAAATAAAACCATAGTTTAAAATTCCCCATGAGGCATGTAGGTGCTAGAGTTTTTGCAATATGCTCTGGATTCTAATTGGCAGGAAAAATTTGGTCATAACATTTACATTTTCGTTAGTTACAAAACAAGGAGGTAATGTAAAAGACGTAATGGCAACTAAGAATAGAAATCCTAGCACCACAGTCTGAAAAAGAACAAGTGGAAAATATAAAGTATTAATAATAGTAGCCACAACACTTTACTTTGAAATATTTGAAGGAGTGAGAACAAAACTGAGCAATGGCACAAACATTTTTTCTGATCAAGCTACAAAAATCTTTTTGCAGACAGAAGGATGGAAAAATGTTGAAACTGAGTTGGGTTAAATATAATATTCTTAGGTTATAAAACCATCTGATTTATGTTTTTTATTGCAATGTGGTTTTTGTGTGTAAATACAGACTGATTTGTAACGCCTGGGAAAGAAGTCTGTATGCTAACTCACTAATTGCCACTACTTGGAATTGTAGTTAACTATTTCAGAATGAGTTTAATGAAAGGTTACTTTTGTTGTTTTACTTGGACATGCATCTTTTCTGTCACCCTTTGTTGCTCAGTGCTTTGCATGTTGCATAGGAATATAAGATTGGAAGTCATCCCTCCCATTTATTCACTAAATACATTCCCTGCTGTCAAAGACAACCATGTGAATAGTTTGCTATCATTCAGTTATTATTAGATACATTAGACAGCTTCCTTTTTCCTTTTTAATAATATTGTCCAGGGAAGCTCTGTAAGTCTCATTATGTTAGGTTCACTGCCAATGCTCATGAACAAAGGGTAAAGACACACAATAAAACCAAAACCACATGTGAATTTCTGGCATGACCTGAAGTCAACGGGTGCCATGCCATTTGTTTGGGATTTCACCCTGCAATTATAGAAAGGGAGTGTTCTCACTCTAGGGCTTCTCTCATTCAGCCATCAGAAGCTCGAGAGCAAGCAGTGTAAGGGGAGCAATGGGAATGTAAGGCTAGATTCACAAAACGATTAGGGCCCAGGATCTACACTCTGAATCTAAAAGTCACCTACCTGGAGCTTGTCAGCAGATCCTTGCTCCAGAAAAGCCTGAAGTTTACAGCTATCTAAAAAAATAAAATTTCAGTCTGGCGCTCACCCAGAATGCTTGTGCTCTCAAAGGGAATTCCCAAATGATAGAAGTAACATTTCTTTCTCCTCTGTGAGGCCATACATGATTGGTGTTCTTAGACCAAAAAAAAAAGCCCAAACTTTTTCTTCTATAAAATTATGGAAAAAAAAGTACTGTATCTTTTGTCCTTAGCTTTTATTGTTCTCATATTTCTTTGATACTCAAGTTTAACTCTCAGGAGGACTTGAACTACCTCACCCACTTCCCAAGGGAGTGTATTCTCACCATGTCTCAAATAAGCTAAAGTGAAATTATCTCAATTAGTCCTATTAAACTGTTTCACACTACATACAGCAATTCTAGAGGAATACAGAGACTGTAGAGATTTTAAAAGTGTAAGTCCAATCAATTACTCCACAAAGCATGCTAAAGTTTCATCAGAATTTATGTAACCTACACTCAACTTCCCCTGCACTGGCACCTCCAAAGACAGAAGAATGAGTCTGAATATGACAATGAGTGTTTCACAAGACTGAATAAATTGTTTTGGATCTGTTTACCTCCTGGTTTAGGGATTTCTGCGAAAGGGCTTCTAATTTTTTCAGGAGGGAGATAAAGAGCCTTAGCTGTTTTTGGGAGTAGGATTCATGCCCACTTGAGATTTCTAATTGTGATTGTGTGCTCCCATAGACCTCACTCTTGCACACCTCACTCTCCATACGTATACTATGATTGCTTAATGGTTGATTTCTCCACACAGAATAGCTGATCCCTGAAAATGCTTTAACTGATGGAGAATACAGGCATAGAGAATAAGAGGAATCAGAATTCCTCCCTGTGGCTCAGCTCTAGATTACTAATCTTACTTATTGAATGAGATATAATAACGCCACTGTGAAACTGGACTGTTAAAATATTTTCCTGGGGAAGTAATACTTCTGGAACTTGCATACATGTTCTTGCATTCATGAAAACATGGAGCTGATGAAGCACTTCTGGACTGAAAGTCAGTATTCCCGTTACAAATGATAAGTCATACAGACTCTCTTAACCAATTGCAAAATAAGCAAAAAATGTCAGCTTGAACACAGTTGAATTGACAGGTTATGGTAAAAGTTGCTTACATCTGCTGTCTTCTGAAAATAAAATAAAGTTTCACTTTCCAAAATATAGTGATTTTTCTTACACGTTTCACTGTGTTGTGCATGGGTTGCTGAAAGGACTGAATTGACAACCTTCACCCTTTTGATTTTTCGATTTTTCTAAGAATGTCACACTTTTAAACAAGAATCTCTGTCATCACACCTGAATTTCGCCTCCCAAAATTTTGTCTCTGACTGTGGACATCTTGGCTCTTGATCTCTTATTTCTAACTTAATTAAATAGAAAACAATTACTCACAGTAGCCAGAGATCTGGAATGTTTCCATACAGAGATCTGGAAAACACGAGGGTTTTTACTCTGTCTGGCTCTCACTTCTCTTGCTTTGAAGTACAACCAAGATAAATTATTTTCTGTTCACTGTCCATCACATAATATTTGAGAGCATGTCAGTCTCCTCTAGCCTCACTGTACTGGAACACACAGGCTGTTTCAGTGGTTACAAGAGCTGGCAAAGCAAAATTTTCAGTGAAGAATAGTCAAGAGAGGGAGTTTTTACAGGGGCATGTAGTGATAGGACAGGGAGAAGTGGCTTTAAATGGAAAGAGGGTAGGTTTAAATCAGACATTAGGAAGAAATTCTTTACTGTGAGGGTGGTGAGGTGCTGGAACAGGCTGCCCAGAGATGTTGTGGATGCCCCATCCCTGGAAATGTTCAATGCCAGGTTGGATGGGGCACCAAGCAACCTGGTCTAGTGGAAGGTGTCCCTGTCCATGGCAGAGGGATTGGAACTGGATGATCTTTAAGGTCCCTTCCAACCCAAATCATTCTAAGATTCTATGATTCTGTGATATGGAACAGGGCTAAAAAATGGACCAAAAAAACTCTCAACACAGCAAATACATTCTCAAGCTCTCCCTACCTGTGTTGAAATTAGACGATCTTTTGCTCTCCTAATCAAATAATCCTTTTCAATGCTGCATCTTAAAAAAAAAAATCAACTGTCAGCAACTATTTCCTTAAATGATACCTTTGGACTGACTATTCTTTTGGAAAGCAGATAAGGGGGTGGAGATGATTTGTAAGATATAAATACAATAGCACTCCTTATGGCTACCATGTTAATTTGGTATGCTGACATGTGCCTCATTTAAACACTTCTGAACACTTTCAAGCACTTATGAAAACAAACAGGATATGTTTTTTCAGAAAGCAAAAAGGAAAGGCTGAAAGGCTGTATTTCATTATCACCAAACCAGAAGGTGCAAAACTGGTACAATGCAGAAGTCAGAAGAGTTGCTGTGATTGAGGTTTCTGAGAAGCAATCTGCACCTAGCAGATACAGCAATGGGTTGAACTAGATCTTTTTCCTGTGGTGATGACACACATCCCCCTCCCCAAAAGAACAAAAAGACTTTTATACTCGAAGAAGTCAGCTTTCCTTAGAAAACTGAATCCTTTGGGTTTATTACCAGGAAACTCAAAGTGATTCAACCAGGCAAAACGGAAATTTTAAAAAGTTTATAAAAAATTCCATTTACCTTCTGTACCTTGAAGAGGAGCCTTCCTGTGTCCTGCCTTTGTGACAGCCAGCTCAGTGGCCTTCAGAACTGAAGAGAACTGCACAGTCTCCTGTGAATTCCATGAAATCATAAAACCATTTAGTTTGGAAAATACTTTCAAGATAATTGAATCCAACTGTTAACTCAGTACTTCTAAGTCCACGACTAGACCATGTCCCTGAGAGCCACACCTACGTATCTTGTAAACACCTCCAGGGATGGTGACTCAGCCACTTCCCTGGGCAGCTTGTTCCAGTGCTTGACAATCATTTCAGTGAAGAAATTTTTCCTAATATCCAATCTAAATCTCCTCTGGCACAACTTGAGGCTATTTCCTCTTATCCTAAAACTTGTTGCTTGGGAGAAAAGACAAACACACACCTCACAACAGTTGTTTGTAGGTCACACTTTTACCTTTTTCCAAGGTAACAACACACCAGGCACATTCAGTCTGTAAAAATCTATTAATATTTTTCAACTTGTACAAGCAAAAGAGAGGAAAATAATTACTGGAAATAACAGAAATTACTAAAGGTTGTTACAAACTAAAACCAGTATCAAATGGCTGGAGATATCCATTCACATACATGACAAAGGACAGATGCACAGCCTCCCCAGTTTTTGTAGTATCTTTTGTACTGTGAGCATTGCAGATCAAGTGAAGAACAGGCCATCACACCACTGTACAGCACATGTATCAAGGTCTATGTTTATATCAGTCCTGTTGATCTACACAGGTTTGACTGTTTCTTGTAAGAAAAGTGAAGCCTTTGGTCAGCAAGCCTTTGCTCTCTCTGCACCACCCCTGTGGATGCACCAGCAGGAAATCTCTGACCACCAGCACAATAAGAGCAGATCAACTTTTTGTCCACCTTTCTTTATGTCTATTACCCTTATCACTGCTTGGCCTGCATCTTCCAATGAGTGCTGCAACTCAGCACAGGAACCTAATTAGTGCATGTGGGGTTTTTTCAGTTCAAAGTGTCCTTCTCACTGGCCACCAGTGCTACGCAGTGTGTCCTACAGGATAATAAATGGAATTTTTTGACACAAGCAGCTATTGGACATATGTCCTGGCAGACAAAGTCAGATTCGGTGCCACACTCTGCCAAACTCTGGGAGATATCCTAAAGCAAAATATCAGCTGAGCTTGGATTTAAATTTGAGTTAAATAATTGTAATCTTCTGAATGGAGGCAACTGAAGTTCATTTTAAATTTGGGTGAAATAATTACCATTTTCTGAATGGAGGCAGGCATGATGGCTCATCAAGGAAAATGAGGCCTGGAAACGGAAACAAGGAATGAGCAAGATGGAGAGTGTGAGAATACCTTCATGTTCCCCAACACTAATGAGAGCCTTCATCATACCCACGATGCAAATTTGTACTCTATGAGGAAACCTAAGTAGTCTTCATTACTGCTGTCACAGTTCTTCTCTCAGATCAATTCTTGCAGCCCTTGTACAGGCTGGCAAAATCCCAGAAAAGCCCAGGGAATAAGGCCAGAGACTAAGAGGCTGTTCCATCCCATCCCATTCCGTCCTGTCCCATCCCATCCCATCCTACCACCCCAGGCAGGAGCAGACAAGGGCTAATTCTTGGCAGGAATACCCTTTCATGAGTGGGAAGAAATTAATGTGTTCCCCTAAGGACCTATTCCCTCTTTCCAGCCCAAAAAGCCCTGCAAAAGGCCATAACAAACACAGCTCTTCAATTCAATTGAGTTTCCAAATGATAACTCCAGCCCTACATTCAAACTTAATTATGTTTATTTAGATATGGCCTATAATGCTAGTAATACTTTGAAGAAATTCCCCTACCTAAACATGGGCAGACATAGGTAAATGTAAGAGGAAAATATACTGTAGTTTTGAAGTTTTAGATTTCTAAGCTCTAAATTTACTTCCAACTCTGAACCTAAACCTAATTATTAGCTGGAGTCCTTTCTACTGTTCTCCCCTATATTATGTAATAATTTTTGAAAGCTATTATTTTATACTAATTATTACTATAAAGAAATATTAATTCCGTCTGTCTTATTAAATCATACAAAGTGCAAATCCTAATGCAAAATTTAATTATATGAATGAATTGAAGGAAGACCAGAAGTAAATGAGAACATAAAGCATTGGCCTAACCAAATGTTTTCTCTATTTGTAGCTATCTAGACCTCTAGAACCAAAAAAAATTCCCTCTATTATTAAACGTGAAACTTTAAACCTACCTCCAATCCTCATATTACCATCAGCACCAACGTGAGCACATCTGTGAGAGTGAAAGAAAAGCATATTCCCATAGAGACACGTCATCTTTCTATTTCTCTAGCTCCTAGAATATCCACCCATAAATTGAAAACAATAAAGTTTGGATCCCCTATTCCTAACACTACCCTAGTGAGGGCATTGGTACAACCTTGCCTCTACAAGATAACACAGAACATTCAGCATTTCCAAAACTTGTCTATTTCCAACTCTTCAGGAATGCAAATGCAGGGAAAAGATCTGGGCTTTTAAAAAGGAATGTGCCAATAGGAGAGAATGCCTCTTATCCTGAAATCTAACCTCAGCCCTAAATTTAAAGCAAGTTAGAGCCTTAACCTAATGCCACCACTAGCCCTAATCTTAGTTATAACCCGGCATGCATTCAGACTACAAATTATGCAGTATCTGCCTTTACCAGCAGCTGTTATCTTGTCTTCTGAACTTTGCAAGCCACAGAGAATCAACTGGAGTCTTAAAAATCCAATTCCAAACTCTATGTCTGGTGTTAATTATTTGCAGGGCTTGGAGCATAATGAAAGAGTACATCCAGCTTCCTACCCTGTCATTAGCTGCCCTCTTCCTAACTCTGTCAGACTACCAGCGTAAAGATATAAACAAATATCCTGGAGACTTGAATTCCCAAATCCCAGTTATAACACCTGTATTAACTAAACATATGTAAATAATAAAGAAGGATATAGAGCAACTTCTTCAGCTAATGTATCAAGAAATATATGTTCATCCTTACATTAAGTTTTGAACATAATTTTTTTTAGTGTTCTACAACCTCACAGAATTTCTATGCCACAAATTTAGAAGTACTCTTCACCAGAAATTATAGATTGGAAGTATGATACAAAAACTATTCTGTTACGAGGAGTTTAATTTTTGCAGCACCGCTATGATTGCAGTTAGTGCCAATACTTTCAGTTGCATACTTGATGCAAGTTCTCCACCTAGTGGAGGAATTTTTAATGCTCCAAAGGCTCCTAATTCCTTTCATGTCATCATTTTTATTTCTGATTCATTTAAGGAGTAATAGAAACAGTTCCTTACATAAGATTTTTTAAATATTTAAGCTATATAATAAGTTTTTTTCCAAAATAAAGCTTTATTTCACACTGTGACTGAAATATTTATAATAGCTTTGGAAAACATAAAGACCAAGGGAACTATGAAAGTAAAACCAGCCACAGCAATCAAACTGTATCTGCAAAATTATTTGAACAAAACAACCCCAGATATTTTATTCATCTCGGTTTTGGTAGTTGAGCAAAGTCCTATTTTTAGAAAATCCTAAACCCTTCCCAAGTACTAACAACCACCACATTTAAAAGAAAATTTTAGAGCAGGCAACATAGCTGCTCATATAGCATTGGCAAAACAAACCCATCCAGGTGCCAGAGTAAAAAGTAGCAATTTGAACAACTTATCATGGGGCACAGGAAATTCCAAATCACTTGAAGTTCTTGTTTTGAGTCTGGATGAAACTGTAAAATACATATTCTGGTGTTACCACATATATGTGTGTATATGTACATCATGCAAGAATTCTGTGGGAAAGCAGAAGGAACATTGCCACACAGAAAGTCAAACCAAATTAATATAATCAACCAGCCTGCTTGGATTCATGGATCATGATAACACTCCTCCCATTGCTGAGAAAGAACAGCCTCTTAGAAGAAAAAAAATTTTAAAAACCAAAATACGTGCTTATACAAAATACACGGGTCACATCTCAGACATATTAAGAACAAAGCTGGCCCAAAGCTCCAGTACCTGTAATCACAACTTTAGAACACAGCACAGAGAATTTAAAGTCCATTCAAGTAGGTTGGTCCTGAGCCACTTCAGGAGACAAAGGTCAAAACAGAGGGTATGTATTTCACCTCCATTCTTGCTGGCAACGAGTGCACTGCCAAAGCAATTGGTGTAATGCACTGTGCTTCTTGCATGACACATTACTTAATAATTGCACAGCTGCATTTCAAGTCACCTTCAGTTCACAGTAGTTTTTAGTTGTGACTTGACAGCCAGAGTGGGTTACAGTTATCCTGCACTTGAGATAATGAAGGTATAGATTATAGTTGAGAGCCCACATCAGACAAATGAGGTCACACGTCCTGACTCGATACAGATCAACATTATAAACTTGGTCTCATATAACATTACCATCAAAACAGTGCCGTGACTTTGTTCAGTGCACTTACCAGAACTCAATTTTCCAGTATTGGAGATCACATTCCCTTTTGCTGATGAAGTTCCAGTTTAATTTTCTCACTGTAACGGCTGGCTCCCCCTCAGCACCCAGCCTTGCAGATGCAGGTAGACTTACTTGGGTACCCTATCTCTGAGTCAGCACACCATCTCACGTGCACACTACGCTGCCTGCACAGCAGCAGCAGGGAGACGTCCCTGCTGCACAGAGGGGAAACTGAGACAGCAGCAGGAGACTAAGACTTATCCTGAACAGATCACAAACAAGCAGCAGTGGAGGAAAGAGACTTAACCGAAATCTTTTCCTGTATGCCGATAACATGCAGCCTTCAAAAGCAGTGCATTATACCTTCAAGCAGAAAGGTAGTACTTAATGCAGCACAAAAGATTTCTTAATGCTAGATTAGGCAACCTAAACACGGTATCCTGCAGGATAAGACACAAAGCAAGAAAAGACCACTTTCCTTGTGATCATGAGACATACAAACATGCAATACTGTCTTTTACAGAGCCTGAGTTTCAACTGTGGCACAAATCACATGAGTTCTGTTGTATTTACTCTTCCTTACAGAAAAACTAAAATACAGAGTTACACAACTTACGGAATTGTAGAGCTATTATTATTTTCTTTTTACATTACTGATGTTCCTGAGCTCCCACCAAATTTTGGCCAGCCAGAAGCATGGAATGTTCACAGCAACTTTAGCACACTTATTTCTGTGATTCTAGTTCATGATCCATCACCAAGACCAAATCACTTTTTCTCATTTCTGGAGATCATAGAGCAGCTTTTAATAGTCCAGCAGATCTTCACTGGAAAGAAAAGGTTAAATTACTTGAGAGTGCTGTCCAGTCCTTCAGAACCTCAGCAATTTGGAGAGTTGGACAGAGAAGAACTGTCTGAAGTTCAACAAAGGCAAATGCAGGGACCTGCACCTGGGGAAGAATAACCTCCTGCACCAGCACAGGTTGGGGGCTGAGCTGCTTCTCAGCTCTGTAGAGAAGGACCTGGGGGTCCTGGTGGACAGGAAGCTGTGCATGAGCCAGCAGTGCCCTGGTGGCCAAGAAGGCAAATGCTATCCTGGAGTGCGTTAGGAAGGGCTTTCCCAGCAGGTCAAGGGAGGTGATGCTGCCCTCTACTCAGCCCTGGTGAGGCACATCTGGAGTGCTGTGTCAGTTCTGGGTGCCTCAGGACAAGAGAGACGTGGGGCTCGAGTGGGTCCAGCAGAAGGCTACAAAGATTCTTGAAGGCCAGGAGCATCTCTCTTATAAGGATTTGGGGAGGGAGTTGGGCCTGTTCAGCATCAAGGGACAACTGAGAGAAGACATCATCAATGTCTGCGAGTATCTGAAGGAAGAGTGCCAAGAGGATGGATCCAGGCTCTCCTGGGTGGTGCCAAGCAAAAGGACAAGAGGCGATGGGCAGAAACTGGTGCACAGGAAGTTCCCTGTGAATATGAGGAAAAACTTTACTGTGCTGGTGGAAACGCTGGAAAAGATTGCCCAGAGAGGTGGTGGAGCCTCCCTCCCTAGAGATATTCAAGAACTGTCTGAACACAGTCCTGTGCCATCTGCTCTAGGACACTCTGCTTGAACAGGAAGGTTGGACCTAATGTGTTCCCTTCCAACCCAGCTATTCCGTGATTCTGTGAAATTGCAGAATACACCAACAGCTCCCCAGCTGGAGCAATAAAGAGTAAGATTATGCAGCAAAGGCTAGGTGTGGTGCTAACAGGCCACCAATCACTGCACTATGAAAGGTCCTCATCTCCTCAGCAACCTTCACTGTACATCTTTCACTCAGTTTTCAGTGTACAAGGAGTAAATTTTGGGGCTGCCTGACAGCATGTTCAACCAGTGTAACCCTAAGCCAACCTGCTGGCCCTTGGCACATTTCGGTTGTCATTTGCATGGTTGAAGACAAAGAATATTGCATAACAAATACTGGTGTGCAAATACCCCAAGCACAATGATAAGTGAACATCAGACTTAGACATATGAACAACGTGGGTGAAACAGGACGGCAAAATTTATAATCCTTTTTCCCTGTTCATCTGCCTGTAAACATGTCTTCTGTTCTTCAGTTGTAGCTATGCTGGCCTTGTACAAACAAACTGCTTTCCAGTTTTTATTCTTCAGTGACAATAGTCTACTGATTTCATCTGCTGCTCTTGTTTATACATTGCCTTAATTTCTTCCTGAGAATCAATAAATATTACTGTCCTTCAGAGACAGGAAGATAGACTGGGTAATGATTTTCCCTGCTTGCCAGGTTCCTTCCACTGAGATTGTGACAACAAGGCTTCTGGTAATAAGTGAGAAAACATCTGCAATACTCTTCCATCCTGCTGTCCACAAAGGAAGGACTTCATGTGCTATACGCTTATATTCAATTGAGTCCCAAACTTTTGTAGTCCAAACAAAATGAACTTATTACCTGAATGAAAACTGACCTCAGGTTCTTTGCTAGGAACGCAAATAACCAGAAGAAGAAAAATATCTTCTCAGACATTTTTAAAAAATACCCTTAATTGAGGAGCATGCCTTGATTTTTATACTTGTTTACACAAGGGTTGCTAAGAAATCTCATCATACTGAGCAGTTAGTCATTTATAAGGGTGTAGCTACAAAGCACTGCTTCAAGAGAAAGAACTAATATAATTGCATGGTTCTGGGTTGTTTGGGGTTTTTTTCCCTAATTCCTTTATGGAATTGTGTGAAGTTTTCAGTATACAGCAAGGCAAACCGAAGGAATCAAAATGACATTTGGGGGCACAGAGCTCCTACCTTTCCAAGTTTCACCTTGTTTACTACCTAGCTTTGGTGCTAGGATTGTAACACATCTTAAAGTATATTATTATGGGAAGAAAGTTTCTTTACTAGTCATGACTAAAAAACAAAAATATAGGCTGAATTATTCTGTGAAATTTGTGCAAAAAAACCCCTATGAATCAGAAAATGCAACTGGGGCATATAGAAATTTCTAGAAATAATTAATACAGGGAAATACTTCTATCAAGGGAAATATTTAAGCATTGTTAGTCAGACTTGCAACTGCTGCACCAGTGTATATATTTTACTCACTATATATTTTACTTTGGAATAAGGTGACAATTATCTACAATTCCCACTATTATCCATGTTGGTGCCCTTTTGTATTTGGCAGGATTTTTTTTTTTTTGCTTGTTTTGGAGCTTTTTATTCAGCTGTATTAAATTAAGATGCCATCTGGTTTTGACTTTGGGCTACTTGGTACTTTCTTAATAACATGACAGATNTATATATATATATATAAACATATATCTACAGCTGAAGGCAATTTTCTGCAGATTGCCACTGTGCAGCTACAGGAAGAGAGGGAACATTTCCTCATTGTATTATCATTATAATTAGGGTCATACTAGACACAGAATAAGTATCCCTTGGGCTTGGACAGTGATTCCAAATTCTTTTTTTTCTTCCTAAAAATGATAAATGCAAAACATTTTAAGTAGCTGTTGTTCCTTTTTTATCTAGGGTACATGGACAAAATCCATCACATTGTTCTTTTATGAATTGGCCATTTACTTCAGAAATTCTAAAATGCCTTTCACAGACAGACGTTGTTTGTTGGCAAGGATTATATTCAGAGTTATGATTGTGTATATTGTTGGAGAAATGCAGCCTATTGATGTATATATGATGTGGTCCTTTCCTCTCATTTGTAGCACAACTCCTAATTGAAGATTTACAGGAGAAGTTTTAGAAAAATTAAACTTTCAGCATTTATTGGATAGTACCACAGATCCATTATTTGCTTATTACCTGCTAAAATAAAGCCTAACACACAATTAAAAATCGTGGCTCTGTATGTAGTTTACCGAGCATGACGGGTCAAACTGCTATCTGAAAGAGCTCTCTGATTTGTTTTCTGAAGATGTCTGTTTGACTAGAGAGGGAAGTTAAACCTACATAAAAAAAAAATATAGCTAAACCTACATAAAAAAAAGTTCCATGTTTTGAGGAAGATTTTGATGTAAATCAGGATAGCTTCAAGGAAGCAACTATGCTAAAATCTGATTTTGTTATTGGGGCAACAACAGCTAAACATTTTTATATGCAAGGCAGAGATTATCTTTCTTATGGAAACAGCAATGGAAGACTTAGTTGGGCAAGAGGGTGGCTATTGTCACGATGTTAAGATCATGATATGCAGATTTTTGGAATGTTCTTTCTACTCACAGTTGCAGTCTTACAGTTAAGCAAAATGGATTGCCATCCTGCCCTTTGAATTGGCCCTTCAAATCCTTGTGTTTTCCTGCCTCCCTAAGATAGGAAGGGATTAAGGGTGAATGACAGCAGAAAAAAATTATGCAGCCACATATATGTTAATCTTGCCATCTTTTCTGCCGGATTTGGAAGGAGAGGGATATTTATAACTGTTCCTTTGTCTTGCTTTTGGACTGGCCACTGATTTCCCAGCACCCTAGAAAACATTTCTAAAGGTCTGGGACAGAAAAATAATTCTTTCGAGACAACTAATCTCTCCATTCATGTCATTCATATGAAAGCAATTCTACACCCTTAATATTGGCCAGAATATTTGGTCTTGAGTCTCAAGCCAGGAAAAGACTGGGAGGCTCTGATAAACATTTCCTTTATCACAGTCTTAACCAACACAATTTAATGTAACATTTGAAATTAAATCAGTGTAGTTTTGCATGTTGGCAAACTTGGGACAGAAGCCTGCTTCTGGTCAAAGGCTGCAAAGGGGTTTTTTTTACCTTGAACACAACAAAGGTCTTATCTGAAGGCCTTCTTAATTGAGAGGGACTCAGAATCTTGGCTTGTATAATCTAACTAAATAACTGTTATTAATTCAAAGATGTCAACCTGGTTTTCAGAAGCTGAGATACAGAAAGGTTTAAATAATAAGTTAAAGCCTCTTCATTTCTCAAAACAATACCCCAAATCCCCCCTAACATTTGTTCTACATCATGTGTGTTCATCATTGCTAGGTCCCACTTTTCCAGAATTTATCCTCAGAATGCTGAATGCTGTTACCTCTGAATCTGAAACAGACCCTTATCTTTGCCCATTCAACCCCACACTAGGTACCAAACAGGAAAAGTAATCTGCCACATGTTGCTAACCATCATCATTTGTTATTACTACTTTTTGACCTGGCCATATTGGATACCATGACAACATATTCTGCAGAAGAATGAGAGGACTTAGAGGGAACACAAATGAATGCACTTTGTTCACTTATAACTAAGTATGATCACTTCAATTTTTCACTTTATTAATATTTTAAATACATAAAGACTCTTTTGTCCTAATGGATTCCAAAGCAAACCATTTAAAAAAGGAATAGGAGTGATTTAGATGTTACTCCCCATAATTGGATTACATGTTTCTTGCTTCTGTGTTAAATTACTGTAGCAATTCAGGCTACAGATGACCAAAGTCTCTGATTTCTCAGTGGAGAAACAGTCTTCTCTTTGAGCAACAGACTTGTAATTGTAGCACAGAATTTGTCAAAAGATCCATTCTATCCTCTGATGAATTAAACTCATAAAAGATGCAAGAACACATTTGTGCTGCTGATAGTGACAGCATTAGCTCTGCAGATGTCACTGTTGCTGTCACTTTGCCCCATATAACTCAGTCAGCCTTGGGTATCTTTCCAGAAACTAGCACAAAGCCTGATTCAGTCCTTCCCTTTTAAACATGGCCTATATAGTACATAGAATTACAGCAAGCAGGAAAAGGATGCCATTTGGAGAGAAATTTCTAATTTATTTATATTTTCAATGACTGAACTACAGTTGCAGCAAACTACTGGTCCTTAATTTGGCTTTTTGGGGCCAAGTGCCTCTAAGTCCACGGCCAGTAAGCTCAGCATGAAGTGCTGACCAATGTAGAACAAGCATTTTTGAAAGACCAATATGCAATTGTATTTTAAATGTTCCAGGCTGTAAGAGGCTAGTAGGATAGCCACAGGTCTTCACAACATCCTTCTGGACACATTGTCCAACTGCGGGATGAGTGGTTCACAATTCAGAAGAACTGGCTGAAGGGCAGAGCTCAAGGGGTTGTAGCGAATGGGGCTACACCTGGCTGGTGGCTACTCACCAGTGGTGTTCCTTGGGGCTCAATTTTAGGGCCAGGTCTGTTCTATACATTTACCAACGACCTGGAGGCACGACTTAAATGCACCATTAGCAAGTTTGCTGATGATAGCAATCTGGAAAGTGCTGCTGGCTCTCTTGAGGAACAAGAGGTTTTGCAGAGGGATCCAGATAGATTAGAGCATCAGGCCATGATTAATGGGATGAAATTTAACAAGTTTAAATGCTGCATTCTGCACCTAAAACAGAATCTGGGCACTGGGCAGAAGTATAAATTGGGAGGGCAATGGCTGGAAACAGCCCTGCAGAAAGGGATCTGAGGGTGCAGGTTGATAGGATACTCACCAGGAGCCAGCAGTGTGTGTGCCATGGCAGCCAAGCCACTGTGGGATGCATCAAACACAGCATCATCAGCTGGTCAAAAGAGGTGATTATTCTGCTGTGTTCAGTGTTGATGAGGCTTCAGTTTGAGTGCTGTGGGCAGTTCTGAGCCCCACACCTTAAGGATGTGGAAGGTCCTTGGATGCATCCAGAGGAGGGCAACAAAACTGGTGAGAGGGCTGGAAGGCACTTCCTGTGAGGAGCAGCTGAGGACTTTGAGCTTGTCTAGTTTGGAGAGAAGCAAGGCTGAGGGGTGACCTCATTATTCTCTCCAGCTTCCTGAGGAGGGGAAGTGGAGAGGGCAGCGCTGATCTCCTCTAGTTTTGGTATCCAGTGATAGGACATATGGGAATGGTTCAAAGCTGCACTGGGAGAGGTTTAGACTGAACATAAGGAAACATTCCTTTACTGAGAGGGTGGCCAAGCCCCAGAAAAGGCTCCCTAGAGAGGTGGTCGATGCCCCCAACCTGTCAGTGTGTAAGAGGCATTTGGACAATGCCTTTAACAGCATGCTTTACATTTTGGTCAGCTCTGAATTGTTCAGGCATTTGGACTAGATGATCATTGTAGGTCTCTTCCAACTGAAGCAGTCCAGCCTACTCTTGTCTGTTCTGAGGGGAAACCAAATTATACTTACAAACATTCTGTTTCACTAGGGAACCGAACTGAAAGAAAAAGGGGAGTAAGCAGACATGGTTTATTTGTTTTTTGGAAACTTGAAAGGAAAGACAAGTACTCATGCAAGCAAGTATGAGGGTTTTTACATGCCTCACATAAACATACCTCTATTTTTAAAGCTGATGCTTGTAACATTTAACAGGCCTGACAGGAGAAGCATAGCTATTAAGAGTCTCATTTACCTGATGCAGATTGCTGCAGGAGAAGTTACTACAGAAGACTTAGTCACTCACAAGAATAATCTAATGGATAGTTGAAAAAATTTTGCATAGGGATAGGAAAAATCTTACATTGGCTAAAGAAGGCATATTTAGAGAAGTCTGAGTATTATTTGAGAGGAAATGGCATAGAATTACAGCAAAAATCCATTTTCACAGGATCAAATATTAAATTACTTAAAGAAGAGCTAGAAAATGAAATTAACTACAATATGAGTAAAAAAAAGAAAGTAGAGTTCAGAAACAGTATAATGAAAAACTAACATTGACATACTGTTCCAAGAAAGCCTGTTAGCAACCAAAACCAGATCAAATAAAATAAGCCAGTATAAAATTACAGCTCCCTGTAAATGGACAGATAAATCAGTTTAAATCAGTTTTGTTTATCATAATAAAAGTTGGATTTGACCAGGGTATCTTGGATAACTGAAAAATGTGAGTGTTAATTCTGTGAAAGGTAGATTTGGGACCAGTGACTGAGATACAGTTATACAGAGTAGTATAATCCAAACACCATGCAGAAGAATAACGTGAACAGACACAAAGCAGAAAACACTGATGCATAAAATACTGTGAATAAACTAGGATTACTAATTTAGTTGGAAATATAAGAGTGAAAGATGAGCGTTTGTGGGATACTGGAACCCATGGTCAGACGAGTTTATATGGATATGCCCAGAAGGCTTGGAGAGTAAAGCAACAGTGCATCAGACTGTTAGTAGACATAAATATATTAGAAAAGTAAAAAGGGAGATTTTATTTTAATTAAGCACAATGGCTATTTAATTAGTAATTAATTGTTCCCAACTGGGCTTGGTACTAGATCAATAGCTATAATGTTCCTGAAATTATAAACACAAGTACAGTAAAGAACAGTAAGTACTACAACTACAGTTCACTAGTGTGGTAGCAAAATTGAGTTTGCTGAGTGTGGAATATGTTCTTCATCAGTCTAGCACTTGTGGACATCATTACACTCTGATAATTTAAACAGACTGAAAAAGAAAGACAAGTGTCTCCCCAGAAAAAGTCCCTATGTGGAAGGTTGACTCTGGACATGGTTATTGAAAATTTAACAGCAATATTTTGGAGGAATGTTACTGCTCCACAACTTATGAAGAGAAAATTAAACATAGTGACCCAAGGATTTAAATTATTATATGACTGTTATTTTAAAAAGTCAATACTGCTGATAAGTTTATGGGTATGAAATTAGAGTGGACACTCAGCATGCATACGTGGACACTATCTGGAAAGATTTGTGTCTTAGGTTACCAACACAGAGAATAGCTGCTTTGAATGAGCAGCAAGTCACTTATTGGAGATGTACAGGAAAATAGCTTACAAAAAAGTCAAAGGGGAATATTTTAACATCTTTGAAGGTTAAAAAGGGATTCCTAGTCTGCATGTGAGAAATGTGACCAGTAACCTTTAGAGGAGACTTAATAATGCCTTTCCTAATATACCAAATGATCAAGGAAAACAAAAAAAAAAGGTAAAGACTGAAAAATCAGACTCTGAGAAACTGCAGAAAAACATACTGGTATGCAATAGATGTCTGAAGTCCATGTCGTTCAGCAGGTAAATCTTGCTTCTCACCCTTTGACCCAGAAAAAGCTTACCACAAAGGGTTAATAGCAGAATAAATCACCATCTTATTTAGGCACAAAAGTCCTGTTTGGTTGAGTAAATATACATGAAGATTCTAACAGTGGATAAAAATATCATGCAAAACTTCAAGGTAAGATATTTATTTCAGTGTGGAACAGCTTTATTGTTGTCCTGTCCTTACTGATGACTATGTGGTGAGTGTCAGAAAAATGTTACAGCCATCATAAGAACATCTGGAACTTAGTGACTCTTCAAAGAAATCTCTGCTTAACAGAAACTGGCCCAAAATCCATCCTTATGTAAGGGATTTGAGGTTCATTGGCTAGTATTGATGCAAGAGGTTAAACTTGCTAGCATGCTTGCATTGCCTCTGTGACAATGACATCTGAGATTTCCATAATATTGACAATACTTGAGTAATGCAAGAAAGTGCTAACCATAATTTTTACCAAAGAAACAGAAAATCTGTTAGAGCAGTAAATTCATGTCACAAGCTAATGTCCCAGGTCTTAAGACAACTTGCCATGATGCTGTCTAAGTGAATTTAAACTCTCCATCCTAAAAATATAATTCCACATTTAAGTGAAGTTTAGGAGAGAGATAAGCTGGCAGTTATAAGCTTCTTTACTGTTTTCACATTATTTAACCAGAAGATGTGACTGGGGGCATGGTAAGAATGATCTTGACACTTCTTTCTGTGTAATAAAAGTATATTTTGTAATGTAGGCCTCTATTAGCATAGAATACTGCAAAAGAAACACTGACTTCAATAACCTATGCTAGCCTAAACTGTTTGACAGTCATTCAAGAAAGTGATAGTTCAGCCTTGGCTGCTGACCTTCCTCAAGGTTTCTTCTAAATAAGCCAGAGTAAACTCTCCAAATATCTAGAAGAAATGCAATGTCAAAACAGCGTGCTTCAGAATAACTGTCAACATGTATGACTAAATTAAATTAACCTGAAACAAAAATTAAACGTCGTTGTTCTGAAATGCATAGCAGTCCATGTATTTACAGAGGGAACTGCACCAAAATAACCTTGATAATTTCTGTGGATTTGGGAAAGAGTACACAAACATACAGCTCCTTAAAATCAGCGATCAGCAGTCAGTCTTGGTCCATGGAAACAATGAAAAACCAATATTGTGTTAAATGAGACATCAATAGTTTCAGTTTTAAGATTTCATATCTGAGGTACTGTCAATATTACTGTAAATCATGGTTTGGGGAAAGCAGCTCTATGTTCTGAAGTACCAAATAACCATAATTATTTAACTGTAGTGGTGTTGTGGAGGTTGTTAATGGTTATCTCAGAATTTCATTTTGCCATTAGTAAGAGCATCCGAAGACTGAAATGGTAGCTGGTAGGAAACAACCGCAGCGAAGCTAGGTTTTAAAAGCCAATCATGTTACTCAGACCTCTTTCATTGGCTCTAAAATAATTACAGTAAAGCAGGAATAAGCTCGCAGAAGAATAAATTACAGGGGTTACTATAGCTGCTATTTACAGAGACAAAGTCTGAAAGATTTATGTAGCTATTATTCACACTATAGCTATTATGACCATCTCAAACATTCGGGCTTCATGAATGGTGTTGAAGTTGAAATGCTTATCCCTGATTAAGCTATGTAAATCTAAACTATTCCTTTTCTCTTTTAACTCAAATTCCTAGCAGTATAACTATGGGAATTTATGTGTGCTTCTATACACACATTGTTAAAATTATTTAACTGAAAAAGAAGATACTACAATTTGAAAAAAAATATCTACAGGAAGCTGTTCGTTGGGAGACAGACATCACTCTTTAGTATATGCAAAGACAAGCCTGTTTTTTCTCTTGATGTTCACAGATATGTTTATTGCTATTTAAACTCTCAGCAATTCTTCCTTCCCAGCTCATATCACTTAACACACCAGGAAAAGTACATGCGCCAAAATGTGTCTTCAGGGAGGTGTTACGCTGCCCTGAAGAGTTGACTGTTCAAACATTTAGAATCTATGGTTCTGCCATTACAAAAGACATATAAACCTTCAGGATCAGTGAAGTTTTGAGGGTAAATTCAGTACGCTTTTTAAAAAAGGAGCTATTTCTCAATGGAGGCTGCTATATGTCAACTACTCTACAGCCTATTCTTAACCTTCCTGCAGTAACTGCAGCTCTAGGAAATGTTTGCATGCTGCCATAATCCACGCAGTTAAAGGAGCTAAATTATTCAGTGAAGTATCTTTTCCATATTCAAATCTTGTCAAAGCCTGCTATTGAGGAGGCAGATTCTCTAGAACAGACCTTTGCACTCTAGTTCCAGCAGCTCCTCTTTCCTGTGGTTACTACCAACTCTCTAGAAAAAAGCTCTTTCTCAGATTTGCAACTTCTTATGAATTTAAGTGATTCTTATGGTCTCCTTACTGTCCTATTTTTAATTTTTTTAATCATAACAAAAAGTATTGTACCAAGCTTCCATTCCCCTTCCACAGCTCTGTTTTGAGGAAAAAAGACTGAGAAGCTCTCACTGACCTTGTTCTACCACTGCAGGAGGGCTCCAGAGAGCTCATTCTCCCTTTCATCCAGCACTTCCACAAGTTAGCCTTCTCTGATGAGGGATTATGTTTGCCCTTTCTTTCAGCAATCATTCCCTAGTCAAAGTCAGATGCAAAGACCGTTATTGTTTGGTAAAGAATTTAAACGGCTCACCTCATGTCTAAAACCTGGTCTTGTTTCCGCATCTGGGGAAATTTGCCAGCAGCTTACCTGATTTACTTTAACAGATTTAGATGCTAAGTCAGAAGCCTAGGTTCAAGACATGCTAAGTACACTCTGAGTCATGTTCATCAGCTGTAACTGAAATTTGAAGTCCTTGGGCTGATGCTCCTCAGTTACTTTGTAAGGAATTTAATTCACAGTGTGCACCTTGGTCTCTGCAATGTACTCTCAGTGATATTAAGTTTATCTTTATTGCAGTACCTACTATTTCCTCCATGAAGAGGCAGTAGTTTGTAAAAAGTGTTTCAACAATTATTGCATATTGTAAAAAGTACTGAAAATGCCTGTTCTTAAATAGTTTGAAAATTAGAGATGGGATAAATGGGAATACAGAAAACTGGGTATTTTCAAAAGATCAGGATAAGGAATGACATTTTTTTCCTGACACAAGAAAAGATTTTCCCATAAATAAAGAAGACAATATACATTACAAAAATATGTCACAGATCTTTTATTGCAAACAGTTGTGTTTATATATATACAAAACAGGTTGCCCAGAGAAGTTGTGTGTTACCCATCCCTGGCAGTGTTCAAAGCCAGGATGGATGGGGGTTTGAGCAACTTGGCTTAGTCAGAGCCATGGGAACTAGACAGTCTTTATGGTCCCTTCCAACCCAAACCATTCTAAATTCTAAATTTTCTAGAAAGCATGGTTACTGCTTCAACAGTAATATCTAGTGTTTCATGCATATAATTTGAAGCAGGTTTAGGGAACAATGAGTATATCTCTCTTTGTGTAAATTTTAAAGATACTAAATTTTTGAAATAATGTTACTATTCCCAGCTATTCCTGATATACAACATGTACTTTTCCAAAAATTTTTAATGCCACAGAGACACATCTATGTCTTCCACTCTGTGGAAGTACTTCAGTCAAAAGTGCTTTCAATCCTCTCTAGCATATCATTCTGTTTCTCATTTACCCTAACCATAAACCAACATAAACACTGACTCACAGCTTTCTCTGCATTTATATAATTTCAGTTTATCAAATATGATACTAATCATAGTAACTTGTTACAAATAAACATACAAAGGTATCTTATTTTTCCTCTCATCAAACTTTACTCATGAGAATTAAATTTGTAATTTCTTTTTTTTTCCCATTAAACAGACAAAATTAACAGAATTTCAGTTTGGTTCAAGGTAATTAAAATAAGGCTCAGCAAAGTACTGTTTCTTACGGGTCGGTTTGTCAGTTCAAGTATATTTTTCTCTAAAACTCAGCTAGATCATCCACATTACTTAGCATCAGTTAGACATCTGTGATTCACTTTGGCAGAAAAGGCAGAGCCCAACTAATTCATACAAAAATGTATGGAATTTACTCACCTCAGAACATAAGGTCAAATATCTGCTTACTGCAATTCTGGTATTTAAACCTATTTGTTATTTATCTGACGTGTAGGATAAAATGTTTGCCTGTTTTAAGAGAGACTCATGAACTTAGCACTTGTAAAGCTGAACTACTGAACTATTCCAGACAATAAGACAAATCCATGTTCCAATTCACTTACATAAAATAAAATAAATATTTTCCATTATTATTACAGCAAATGTTTCATCTAAGAAAGTACATACAGATAAAATCTTCATTATTTTTTCATAATTTAAATGCAAATTATTGACAGAAAAATCAACTTATTAAGATGAAACCTGAAAGAAGGAGCCACAGAATGAATGGAATGTTCAGTAAGCCATCCAGTTAATGCTCAAAAAGATCCCAATTACACTCTTTTTTCATTACAACTGGAACAAGAAGCAGGCTTAATTCAGACAAATTAGGGATTAATTTACTGGGAAATGGTAATAAGGCTGTGAATCTCTGTATGGCCTCTTTGTTTTGGAAACTGGCCCATTTGTATAACTGATCTGTAGTTATCTTTTCTTTCTCTTCTCTTCTTCCTTTCAACATCTACTGTAATCAACATGTTTTTTCCAAAACAGTTATTTTTTTACTTTATACATGATATTATACTACTTTAACTGAGTATTGCATCATTTTCTCCATTTATATTTGCCATAAATATTATAATTGTCCTAAACTTCTCTATGCATTTTCTCTGCTTCACCTGACACTATTGGAATGATACATTTTCATTGCTTTCATTTGAGGAAACAGCTTTAATACATTGATTTGTGTCATCAGGATACAAATACTTGGATCTCTACTTAGTCTAAGTCACATGAATTAGATTAGTGCTGCCATACTTTTCTGGGGAGGTTGGCTGTTTAATTTCATTTTGTGCCAAGACAAGTTGCATTCCCAAGACATGGCAGAATTTTATTGCATCCCTTCAGCATGGTAAGTCTGATGCACCATGGCAGCACTCCATTCACTGAGCAGATAAAGATGGATTAACTGTGTTACACAGAGCATACATATGAGAGTTGAGAGGTAATAGGATGGCCATGGCCTGACTGCTGCTGCAGAAAGAATTTATCAGTTATCTGATTTTCCCCATCATGCAGCTGGGTTCATGTGCTTGGCAAGAACTACAGAAAATTTCCACATAACTGCTGCTTATGGAAAAATTTGTTTAAGTTCTTCCCTGTATGCTCCTCTGTTATCTCTGTCAAAGAAAACTACTACAAGGATTACTAGGAGTAGGGTCCCAATCCCTACAGGACATAAGGTAGCATGCTGACTCCATTGTTTTATGGCCTTAGCCAGTCTTTAAATGGCTGATTTCCTAAAAGGTGCAAGTTTGGCGTTTATTTCTGAAACACTAGATTACTTTTAATAGTTTGTAGACTACTCTGTGCTCATACTTCCTAAAGTACAATGCACTGGGCATTTCTTTCCTACAGCACCAAGAAGTTCTGTAAAAAGACTGGTCATCTTACCTTTTGAGAACATGGGAAAAAAATACCATGACTGAAATTGTTACCCAGAAAGCCATTTTGTCAATTTGCATGTCATTTTTGACTACAGAACATAAACTGAAGTAATTCTGAAGAAAATAGGATTGAGAAACATAGCAGAAAAAAGAAAAAGGTAAATATGGGTAGGCCTTGGAGGATTGTCAACATACCACAGGACAAGCTTTATCATGATGAAGGCTTGGCTCTGCCACAAACTGCAAACATTTTCTACATTAAGTAATTATGATGACATGAAGTTTGTGATAACTAAACAAGCTTCACTGTCAAAAAGGATGGAATTACAGTCATGGATATAAGTGGTTATGGATATCTGACTTTAAGTTTTAGCAGACTAGAGCTTCCTTAAGTCCAGATGTACTACAACCCTTCTTTCCATTGTGGACTGGAAACAAAGAATTGAAAAATCCCCCCTTTTAAAGTGGTAAACCATAGAACTATAGAAGAGACCATCTGCCAAAGAGAAATATTATGAAAATAAACTGGGCCTTGAAGCCAGGAAAATTGCTTTTGTGCTACACTTGCTGTCATGAAACATAAGACAGGATACTTGACATCCAAAATTCCATACTACTTTACATATCATGACCATAGCAAGAAGGCAATCTCAATAAACACGTAGGAATGAACATCTATACTCATTTAACATCTAAAATTAATGGAAGCTGATGGCTGGGTGGGGGTTGCCCCACTGCAATTCATTCTCTTGGGATTTTTTTTCCATTCTAGGAGGTACTGTTTACCTTTCTCAACCAGTGTGTGAATGGATATAGGCATCTGAATTAAGAGAGAAACAGTAATACTTACCGACCTTCTGATGTGTGGAATTAAAGAGTCCCTAGCCTACAATGTATGGCTACAATGGCACAGCTCATGTGGGAAATATCAGCTTTGGTGTCACCTTCAGAGCCTGAAGACATGTGAGGGAAATTTTGCTGAAATCACCTTAAAATGGCTGGAGTTTTGAAAAGCACTCAATCAAATGAAGGAAAACACATGCAGAAGCACATGCTTTCCTCTACATCAACAGTGGCTGAATATCACAGGAGCCTATACATGCATTTTTAAAGTAAAACTTTACTTTGAATCTTCTGATTCAAAGTACTTTTGATAAAGTTTTTTCAATGGGATGCATAATGAAGAACTACTTTAAAGAGGAATAAACCTCTGGTTTCATGCTATTTTGTTTTGTTTGTGACCAAGCTTGCCTACTTTTATTCCTTTTTAAGCAAACCAGCTTCCTTAAAGCTGTCTCACTTCTTGCTGTGAGTAAACAGGAAGTCTTTACGATTTCCACTTCCTCTGAGCTTGTATGGTAACTTTAGCTCCTACTTTCCCTTTATCAAACCATTGCCAAAAGAGATCTAAAAAAAAACTAAGAAAAGTTCTGTCTCTAAAGGAAAAAAATACTGAAAATTTACCTTGATGTCACTTTTAGTAGACTTCTGCATGGATCTCTGACATTGTTTAGCATCACTACTCCATGCCTTTTTGAATCTTGTTACACAAGCACATATTTGCTAATGCTCCTGAGAATAATCTAAAAAAAAAAAAAACAACATATCTTTTCAGTTAGTTTGTTAGCCATTTCAAGGTTATTTCAAGGATCCTATTGTTTTCCCTGTTTTTATGGGAAAAGTGTATTAAAATTTATCACATGCTGACTTATCAAACTGTTTATTATTATTATTATGTCAAGGCAGCGAAAAACAAGGTTATTTGCAAGGAAAAACAGGGTGTAATGATAATAGTGGCAAATGCCATTAGTAAATAAACATGGATAAAGCAGAGGTCATGCAAATATTTCCAGAGGAGCAAAAAGCTAAAATATTAATACAGCTGGAAACTGAAGAACTGTACTTTACTTTTTGTTGCACTGCCTTAAAAATGTAGTCTCAAGATTATATTTTGAAAACAAAAAATGCTATTAGAATTGAATTTTTCATTTCCAAAAATTACTTATCAATGTAATTGAACTCTAATAAAACATTCTATAATTACAGTCACTGGAGAAATGTGTTTTATTTTTTATGTTTAGCCAAGAGCATTTAACTAAAGCTGTCAGCTAAATACTACACTGTTCTAAAGAAATGTTTTAAAAAACAAAGTAATTTCCAAACTTCTTTTTCCACCAGATCAAAAGTAACAATGTAACCTCTGCACACATATCCAGCTGCCGGCTGAAATCTCAGCCAAACCTGCCTGGTCTAGGACCTGCAATGCCCAAGTCACCCATCACTCACAGGCACAGATTTCTACCAACTCAACTCAGAAGCTGTCTCCAGTCCACTTTTATAGGCTTAACACATATCTAGAAATTCTCTTTACAAAGGCAGATCTTCATTGGGATTTAAATATATTTGACTGTCTTGTTGCAGGATCTGCTCTCTATATTTATTTCCACATGAGGTGGGAGTCCCATTCTTAACATTTATAATAAATAAAATACTCTGTATATTGCCTCATTACTTAAGTGTAATACGAATATAATCTCAATAAAATTCACAAATAAGATAAACTGTAGCATACACTTAATGTTCAGAAAAAGTACATGCAGACAAATTAAAAGACAGGCACCAGAAAATAACACTTCCTATTCAGCATCTGTATAAAAAATTTACCCATACAACTGAATGATTTAAAAATTTTGAGCTAGACTGAAGTGTGGGTAGAGATTTACTTCTAACAGTTAAATGGCAGAACAGTACAAAATAGAATTAAAGTGGTTGTATTCAGATGTTATGCCAGAGTTCTTCCTTTGTGTTTTAATTTCCATTGAAAAAATCCAGTTTAATGTTTTGCTCTGGAGAGTATGTCGAGCTTTGGATAACTCCAAGGCTCTTTCCTAAATAGTATTGTTAGTGGCAAGGATCCTGCAAAGCCTAAGGCTTTCCTATAAATACCAAGTGAGTTTGCAAAGTGGAAAATTCAAGGAAAAACTGAGTGACATAGAAAAAAGAGCAAGTTATAGTTTTCCGAAATGTGTCCAGAACATTCCCAAGTTTTCCTGAATATAATCCCGATATAGTCATTATAGTGAAATATTTCATCATGTGATGTAAAATCATTAACAGAGAGCATTCATGAGAACATTAGCAAAAAAAAAGGGGGGGGAGAGAAGAGAGAAGAGAGAAGAGAGAAGAGAGAAGAGAGAAGAGAGAAGAGAGAAGAGAGAAGAGAGAAGAGAGAAGAGAGAAGAGAGAAGAGAAGAGAAGAAGAGAAGAGAAGAGAAGAGAAGAGAAGAGAAGAGAAGATTCAGCAGCAAATTAGCTTGTATTTACCATGGGATAGCATAAGCAACTAATTCTTGCATGTTATCCTCGCAAGACTCTACCAAACACTGATTCAGTAACTATCCCTACCCATCACAAATGACTGAAATACTCCACAGAGCAGCCTGGCTGACCAGCAGAGGCCTGGCTATCTGTGCAGCTGTTGGCCCAAGCTGAGCAGGCACTGAGAAAATCAGTGGTGCATTGCCCTGCCATGGAAGTCACCTGCAAGCTGGTTACCTGCCTGGCTCACCAGGCTGCCAGAGGAGAAGCAGATAGGGCTGCCTTCCTTCTGAACTGTCAGACCCACCTGCCAGCTGTCAGACAGCTCAGCTGTAATGTTAAAGGCACCTTCCATTTCACCAGCGATTCTGCACTGTCTGTATCTTCTCCACATTATCAAGCAAATCTCAGTTCTACCAAAAGGAATTTCCATTTCCTATCAGATCTCATTCAATCACATCAGGCCAATTGAGCTTGTCTGGAAGTCTGGAAGATCACATAATATGGGAACTAAGAGACCAAATGCCATCAGTGAGGTAAAGAGAATCATAGAATCATGCATTCATACAATCATAAAATAATTTGGGTTGAAAGGGACCTTTAAAGGCCATTGAGTCCAAATACCCTGCAACAAGCAGGGACATTTTAAACTTGATCAGGTTGCTCAGAGCCCTGTCCAACCCGACCTTGAATGTTTCCATGGATGGGACATCTACCACCTCTCTGGACAACCTTTCCCAGTACTTCACCAATCTCATAACAAAAAAAAAATTGTTCCACATATCTAGTATAAGTCTCCCTTCTCTTAGTTTAAAACCATTGCCACTTATCCTATCACTACAGTCCCTAATAAAAGGTCAGCCACCATCAAACACATTTGAAACATCACCCTGGGATGCTGAGGACAGATTGTCAAGACTTGACCAACCCCCAGAGTAGTACCCTTTGTGGCTCAACCATGTAAGAATCCCTTATTTACAGTACTAATGGAGACTTGAAGTATGTCATGAACAACAACAGGGTACTGGAGGAAAGGTGAAGGACACGAAAGCCCACACAGTTCTCCTTCATCCTGCCAGTCACAGGAGAGGCAGTTAAATGAGAGAGCTCCTCCTGAGAGTTGATACCTGTCTACATGACTGATCTCACAGAATGGGCTTTAGCCTTCACAGCCACAGGACTCTTTGGGAGCAGTGAGGATGGCTAAACAGAGGTGGAATCCAACTGATGAGGATGTTTAGTTTGTTGGTACGGCTGTGGGACCCAGGATGGTTTTGCCTGAAAGCAAATATGAAAAAATGAAAGCTTAGCCACTTCTCCTATTCAGCAGATGACTCTGATGTGCCAGAACAAGGGAGGGTCCACAAGCAGATTAGTTAGAGCAGAGCTGCCCCATCCCTAGCAGCAGCAACCTTTACTTATACTGGATGAGATCTTATCTACTTACGGCCTGATCGACAGCTTTGTTTCCAGTGGT
The DNA here is from genome assembly GCA_013397955.1 of Grantiella picta. Classification (NCBI taxonomy): domain Eukaryota; kingdom Metazoa; phylum Chordata; class Aves; order Passeriformes; family Meliphagidae; genus Grantiella; species Grantiella picta. Next base: position 315,553 of record VZRM01006605.1, read on the forward strand.
TGAGGTCACACAAACCCATGCCAACAGCATGAATGCCAGCTGAAGGGCTTAGCTGCTGAGGGAGCACTTGAGAAGACATGTTTCAGTGTGAATGCTTGATTGGGTTTGACAGCTGACCCCAACTGCAGCCTTTACTTCAGCTGAGGTACCCTGCTCCATCCAGATGCCAGATTTCACAATCATTATCAGGGCAGGGAACAGAGGATATGTGAAAACAGAAGCCTAACTTACACAGGAAGCAAAGCAAAAACCTGTTTCTCTGAGAAAACTCATTCTGGATAGGAACCATTTATTTAAAAAATGAATATTGAAACGACTTGTAAATAAAATAATAGGGAAATGGCTCTTTTCAGTGTGGAGAAAATTTCACATGACACTTTTCAATGTTCTGTCCTGTCCAGGCAAGACCTACTCAATATTGTCATGAACAACCTGGGTAACAAAATGGCAGAGATAATATGAAGAGAAAAAAACAAATATTTTTGCTGAACTGAGTGGCCATGATCAAAATTATTGAAATTTAGCAAATTGAAAAACAGTACTAAGAAGAAGATAACAAATGTATAGATACATTTGAATAGTAACTGTCTAGAATAGGGATCTAGTATCAAAAATTAAATTCAGATGTTGATTAAAAAAAAACTAAAACATATTCAGAGAGGGGCAAGGCTGGAGATACTTGTTTGCCAGTTTTGAGGTGATGAGGCTGGTGTTACAGAAACATGAGAACTGCTGCTCCTTTTGGGCTCCATAGTCCATAAATAGTGTTGAGAAACTGGGAGAAGTACAGAGGAGAAAAAAAATATAGGAGGCAAACATCTGATAGATGGTCATTGAAAGCGTGGATTTTTCATGTGGAAAAGGTAGATATATTTATAATATATAAAGGAGCTCCTTCCCCTTTATAGTGTTGTTGGAGTTGGGTTTTCTGTACATGCATAGTAGAAAGGAAATTTTTTTTTAAAGGCTTTGTTTTGAGTTTCAGGCCATGAAGTATGACAACAGGATTTGGCACAATCAGCTTTATTGAAGGTTTTTGCAAGTAAGCTGGATGCACACCTGTTAGAAGACATGTAGGTCAACATTGTCAAAGCTGTTGACCACAAATAAAAACCTCTATGAAGTTAAAAGTTACTGGACAGCCAGTACAGGAGTAAATTGTTAGTTTATATGAAGAACGTACCAATGGTTCTTCAAAAGTCCCCCCAGTCCACAGCCAACAAACAACTGAGCTGAAGGGAATCCCAAAGCATCATCAGTGTGATCTGACTGGAGTGTCCTGCCACATTTACCCTTGCCATGCATCTGATGTAGCCTCAGTGGGGATGTGATCTGTGAGCTAGGCTGCCTCCTACTGCTCCAGTCCAAAGATCAGGGTACACAGGACATTTCATGAAGCAGCTTAGACTACAGAAGACATTGAAGTCTCCTCCAGCTCACCACTCCCATGTGAACTCTAAGTTGAAAGTCCTAAACGCCAGCTGTCAATTTAGGTTACTTTCCTGGCTCATTGCTTTCAGTTCAGTGAGGAAAGACAGAAACAGAAAGGAGAAAAAACCCTTTCAGGCCAGAACTCATGTTTTATGTGCGATGAAGGCACATAATTAGAGGCCTTATGTTCTAGACCCCTTAGTTTAGTAAGGACATGGATGTGCTGGAGCTGCCCCAAGGAAGGGCAACGAGTCTGGAGTACAAACCCAGTCAGGAGAGGCTGAGGGAGCTGGGGTTTAGCCTGGAAAAAGGAGGCTCAGGGTGACCTTATCCCTCTCTACAATCCCTGAAAGGAGGCTGTAACCAGGTGAGAGTCGGCTGCTTCTCCCAGGCAACCAGCGACAGTGTGACGGGATATAGTCTCAAGCTGTGCCGGAGGAGATTTAGGTTGGAGTTTGAGAAGAACTCTTTCACGAAAAGGGTGCTTAGACATTGGGATGGGCTGCCCAGGGAGGTGGGGGAGTCACCGCCCCTGGTAAGGAAAGTCTGGACGTGGCACTCAGTGCCCGGGTCTAGTTGACATGGTGGTGTTTGGTCAGAGGTGGGACTCGATGACCCCAGAGGTCTTTCCCAGCCTAACCGACTGTGGACCCAGGGCCCGCAGCCCCTCAGTCGCCGGGCGCCCACCGGCTCCCTCAGTGCCGCGGGGCGTGGCGGGGGGCGGGGCTCCGCCCAGCGCGCGGCGGGAGGCGGCAGCGCCGCAGCACTTCCGGGTCGGAGGCGGGGCGGCGTGAGGGGGCGGGCGCTGACGTCGCCGGAGGGTCCGGGGGCCGCTCGGCGCCTGTTTATTGTTCTCGTCGCCGCCGCCACGTTCTGCGTTTCCCGGCGCCTGCGGGGCCGCGGCAGGAGGGAGGGAGGGCGGGCAGCAGGACCGAG
>VZRM01006605.1:317984-376353 GCA_013397955.1 Grantiella picta
CGGAGGTAGGAGGGAGCGAGCGGGCGGAGGCGCCGCCCGGGGGCCGTTAACCCGTTTCCGCCTCTCCGCAGCGCGAGCCCGGGCGGCGAGCGCGCGTCAGCCGGAGCGAAAGCGGGACAGCCCGGGAGCGGCAGCCCGGGAGCGGCCATGGCCTACGCGTACCTCTTCAAGTACATCATCATCGGAGACACAGGTGGGTGAGCCCGGGCCGCAGCGGGGCGGGGGGCGGAGAGCGAGGCCCGGCTCCCCGCGCCCATTTCCGCAGTGTTGGCAGTGCCGCCGACGTGGTGGCTCCGCGCGAGGAGGAGGCGGTGTCTCCCCCCCGCCTCTGCGCTGGGCCCCGCCCGCGGCCTCGGCCTTGTCTCCCGACGGCCTTGGGCCCCTGGCAGCCGCCTCCGGGCCCGGCTGGCGGGCCGCGGGCAGCTCGGGCTGTGTCACGGCTCTGGCTGCGGCGGCCGAGCGGGGCGGCGGGGAGGGAGAAGGCGCTGTCACAACGAAACTTGTACCTGGGTAGAGCCCGTGGTTTGCAGCCCCGCGGCAGCGAGGCCGCACTCCACCTCGCAGGTTTTTTGATGGATTTTTGCCTCACTGCTGTGAGTTACCTTCAGCTCAGGCTGCAAGGATGCTCTTTCCAGCTTCTGCTGGAGGTGGAGGAGCAAACTGTGTGAAGACATGCTGTCAAAGGAAAATTAACAGCCCTGGCTCTTTCAGTGTAATTTAAAGGGACCTCTTTTTTTATGTGTGTATACATATACGTACACACACGCCACTGCTTTTCCAGATGTTTCACGCACCACTGCTTTTCCAGATGTTTCACGTCACTTTTTAAAAACATACTGAATCTTAGAATGTCAAGGTGTTGGACTGGAGCTTAAAGATTATCTAGTCACAACCCCCCTGCTATGGGCAGGGACACCTCCCACTAGACCATATTGCTCATCCAGCCTAGCCTTGAACACTTCTTAAAAACTTACTCCATTCTGTTTGTAAGTAGCTGCTGTGCGACAAGTAATAACGCTTACAAATGCTGCTGGCATAGCTATATGCTGATAGGAATTGCTGCTTGAAGCCCCTTTGCCAGTGTATTTTGTGCTTTCTCGGCCTAGTATGGATGGGAGTAGCATTCTTTGACCAAACTGTTGTCAGGACAAGGTAGCTATTTTAGTTAACTATTGTGCCTGTGTATTGTGCATTTTCCTTGTTATTTTCCTCATACCTGTCTAAATGCCTTCTTTAATAAGTTTGATGACACACCTGTTATTTTAGATGCCATTCTGAGGGTACCTTCATGACTGTACTTCATACCTATGAACCAAATTATCTGTTGGTGGAGTATAATTACACATTACAGTTGCATTACACGAGGCTGTTAAATGCACTGGATGCAACTACTATGTGACTTTTATCTGCTTTTTAAACATATGTTTAAAGTCTGAAAGCTTTTTTAGGCTGCTGCAGTAGCAGCTGTTGTACAAGTGAATCTAAAGAAATGTGTAACACTACAGTGACCATGTTGGAGGAATTAGTCTGTAGATGATAACTGAAAATTCTGATTTTTGTTGAGTGTTTACTTGAGTGGCAGTTCATTAAGCCAGAGGACAGGAGATTACCTGTGCAAATTCAGGAGAAGTAAGAAGAGGTTTGTCAGCCCAGGGTGATGCAAGATGGTAGTGCACAGTTCAGAATGACAGTGCGTCAGAACAGGTGGCCAATTCTGGTGCATGTCTCAAAACTGTAGTCATTCAAGTGGTAGAGAGAGCAGCTTTCAGTTGCTTTGGTACATTGATTGTATACTGATTAATTTTTTACGAAGAAATATCCTCAATTAATGGTCTGTGCTGCACTCTTGCATATCAGTTGCTTGAAATGTAAAATACACAGTGGATGTGTATCACTTCTGAAGTTGTTGCAGCTGCTTAAGAGCCAAATATTGGAAGAGTAAGAGAAAAGAAACACAGGAAAACAGCTCGCAGATTTGCTGTTGGCTTTTTGGTTAGGTTTTTTTTAATTCCTGTGGCTTGTATTTTGAGTTGCTACAGGAAGCTAATTAAAAGTAGTGCAATGATCATTCTTGAAGTGAATTAAATATGTCAATAGTGGTAAGTTGGTTTTGCTTTTATTGAGATCTCCTGTGAGCCTTTTAAGTATCTTAATAGAGCTAGTACTGAAGAGCTAATTTATGTTGTGCACAGTTGTTGCCAAAATTACAGTGGTAGTCTAGGTGTTACTACTCTTCCTCAGATGAAGGCGATTGAACTCAAAGCTCTGACGATGGAAATTAAGAGTGGATGGCGACTGTCCTCTTCAGTTCCCATGGTGATTTCCCACAGCATTCCAGCCGGTGAGGCTACACCATTGGCCTCGCAGACCATGTAGATTTCACAGTGTTCAAGAAACTTGTTTCTGGTATTTGATTTAGAGTCTTTTGAAATGGCTCAGCTGCCTGGTGACTCAGCAATTAGTTGTAAACAAACTGTAGGAGAAAAGTAAGAGACTCAGCTGAGGACAGATGTTAACATTTAGCTCCTCTTTCAGTGCTAAGAAACAAAGGAGGCTGTGCAATCCATAAGCAAACCAACGAAAACTCCCTGCAGTTATACAAGACACCTGCATGTGTCTTCTCTGAATTGTGATTCCACATGCTTTCATCTGCTTAAACACAGGCATTCAGGATGATCTCAGTCTCTTAAAATGACAGCCACAGAAACTGACTGTGCAAGATTGCCTTGTGCGCCACAGTTTTTGTCCCTTTGCATTCCCTGTTTCTTTGGTCATTGGCATTCACTGACTTTTTTCTTTTTCTGGTACTTCAGGCATGGTAGCTTTATGAATATGGGACTGATTCTAATCTGGTTGTTAACTGTACTTTTTAATATATAAATATGGTTTTCTGTGTAATTGGAACTGGTTTAGAATCTAGTTAGTTTTCTGAAATGGGAGAGACCTGAAACGGCATGGCTGTATTTCAGGTACTCAAACAACATTGCCATAAATCTGTGTGTTTTTTACATTGCATCAGTGGGACAATAGCTATGGAATTTCATGGAGCTGGTATCTTTAAGAGAAGAATACAAGTATTATGGAATACTGACTACTGTGAGAGTTTACCAGGAAAAATCTTTTGATCTGGGTATTTCCAAAGCATTATGGGAGTTTTCAAATACGTTTGGAAGCCTGTGTGGTACATGCTGCCTAGGGCTGTACCTCTGAGACCTTTGCCTGTGTGGTAGTTGGTGTCTTCATCCACTCTTCCCTCTGCGTCTGCTTTTGGCCACCAGTCGAAGTTGAGATGGACTTTGATTTGAGCTCAGATCAATACTTTTGGCATACAAGGATTGTCTGTTTCTGCAGTTGGTGACTGAAAGTCTGTCATTTTCTTTCTTTTAGATGTGTTTCTGTATAATGGTGAAATCTTTTTTTACTTAAATGTTTGTTACCAGCAATGTACCATGCAAGAATAAACTGGGAACGATACAAGATTTCTGTGAGGATGAGAGATGGATTTTTTTCAGAATAATACGCCTTAACCAGAATTTTCTTATATTAGAGTATGTTTGCTAGATTCCACCAGCAAATGCTCCTGAATTTTAGGATACTTCAAGTACCAGTTTTGCAATGGTCAGATTTCTTGGCACCATTATAACTTGTCAGTTGTAGCCTATCTAAATGTCTTTTTATCATCAGTGTTGCTGCATCTTCCTTGAGCAGGTCCACCTTCTGCTTTTCTTGAATGTGTTACTTCTTCAACCCTCTGAGCTTTTTGCACAATGAACTTTCACTTGCCTTTCAATTTCAGCAGATACTCAGTTGCTGCTCCTAGACCAAGAGTATCTCAAAGTTATTTTTATTAGGAGGTGATGAGGAAAGAAAATATAATTGCTTGGTGATCTAATTCTCCTCACTCTCTAGAGTAAAGTAAGCTGTCTAGTCAACCATTTCACTTGTCTAGGAGACTCTCAAATGTTGAAATTAAGCAAATGAATTTGCTTTATTTTTCAGTCCTCCTTGTGAAATATTTCTAGTGTCTTTGCACTTTGTTCTGGAACAGCAGCTGTTATTAGCTAGTAATGTGCATGACCAGAGTCTTTTGCCCTTATTTTCTGTAAGTAGTAGCTCTTGGCTAAACTGGTTTTCATCCTGCTGGAGCTGGTGTTAATACCCTGTGATACCTTGAGAGCTTGTTTGTGCTGAAAACTAGAGTACTGCTCTGTACTACTTACGTCTTGCTTTGAGACCCTTTCATTGATGCTTTAATCCCAAAAGAGCAGATATCAGATGTAGTATCAGTACATCCTCTTAGCTTCTTGGAAGTTGTTAACTAGAATTAGCAAACTGTAAGTGTACGTCCATACAAATGGTTTCATGAGACTGTGAGTGTGCACACTTGTACTAATTCTAACACTTAGTTTAAAAGAAACCCCAAACACCTCACTCAAAAAAAATCTAACCCACATCCACCCCCAAATTCAACTAAAACCATTTTATTACAAATGGCTGGCAGTTCCTAAGTTGTTTGTGACCATGCGGGACATGAAGAGATTTTTTTAACATACTCATGTAGCTTAATTTTATTTGGAAATAATTTTTACTTACTTTTAAAACCTACAGTTAGCAGTGGAGTAGTGCCACACAAACTGATATATGGTAAAGCTGAACAGCTCTTTTTACTTTGTAGGCCTGTGCTACTTGTTACGTAGAAAGCAAAAACTTACATCATTGGCTTCAAATATGCGGTTGAAAATTTTTAAGTATTGAAGCTGAATCAGCTTTAAAAGAGCCATTTTTATTACATTACTTTCCCCAAAATTATGTAGGCACTGCGAAAGTTTTTGGAGGTTGTTTTTCTTCTGTTCTTGTCTATGCTTTCATTTGTTTGTGAACTCCCTTTGCTCTTTAAGTGACAGTTTGGAATTTTTTAGTCCGTCCTTCCTATAAATTTAAATAAAGCTTTCACCTGTCATGGTAGAGTTTTGACTAAGACATAGCTGGCTGAGAAGATGTTAAGAAAAACCTTTGGTTTAGGTTAATGTCTTGTTATGCCTAGGCCTGTGTAAAGGTAATACTGCACTTTCCAGAGGAGTTGCATAAAGGTGCTGTGGTTGAAAAGGGAGGAGAGAGGAAATGCACTGCAGCCTGTGATAAGAAAAGGGCTTATGAAACATCTGGAAGCTCTGCAGACTAGTGGAAAAAACGAAAAGTACCTCATAAGCCAGGTTAGAGGTATATATCTTGTGACATTTGTAACCTGTAATTTCCTGGTTTAAATCAAAGTTAGTTTTAAAATCTGTGTTCTTGTATGTATAATCTATATCATAATTGATTATATAGATATAATAATCATATGTATATAATCCATATCGAGACTTGCCCAGTATTTTAAACTGCGTTAACCTATCATTAAGATTTATTTTTGTTTGTTTTTCTAAAGGAAGGTAAGAAAGCAGGAAGCTTGTTTCAGCTCAGTTGGTATTGTGGCGCTGGTTTCATGGATACCCAAGCTGACATAGTTGGTTACAAGTGAAAGGAGTTCTTGCTCCCCTTACTTTGTGATGACTTTGATAGTCTGCCATGATCTGGATCCACCCACTAATGCAATAGAAAACTACCTTCTTTTTAAGTTAGCTTTTTACTTAGTGGCTGACTCAGGTGATTTGGCCTTGTGGCTGTTCTTTCCAAAGTCTGGAATACTTTCAAGGAAGGAAACTGGATCTAGGAAGATTAGTGAGAGCAAGATATCAAAGGGGAAGTAAGTCTTCTTCTCTGTGTAGCGGACTGATTGATCACTGCCAACTACAAGAAAAATAGTTCTGTGAGATGGTTGAATTAATCTAGTGTTTATCTGCTGCCAAAATGAGTAGACCTTGTTACAACTTCTTGTCTCAACTATGAACGCTGCTTAGCTGTAGGCATCACTGCTTGTGGGATCCTTCAGAGAGCCAGTTCAGCTCGCGAAGATGATTTGAAAAACAAAACTAAACAAATAGTAGGTGTGCTCAAAAGAGTGCAAAAGCCCTTTTGGGTAAGGAGGTGGAACTGTGTGGGAAGGAGTGAGTCTACTCATCAGAAACAGCAGACAGATTAACATAAGAGATTTTTATTTAGGAGTCAGTTTTTATACCTAGGTTGGGAGGACTACAAGTGTAGTTCTTTTCCTCAGTCATCTTTCTTGGGCTGTAGTGGTGCTAGGTGAGCAAGTAAGGAAATTATCTTAGCCTCCCTCTATTCTCCTTTTTGGCCCATTTTTAATTTTGAACAAGATCAGCTTTTCAGGGCAAACATCAGTGGAAGGAACACTGATGAGTTTTGTCTAGAGGTAAGAAAAATCTCGAAGTTTTTCTCATGTTCAGTGGTGCACACCTGACTTTGCAACCAGTAACTGAATTTTCCTTGCCCTATTCACAGGGAGTCAAGAAAGGGAGAAGGAAGCAAGTCAGTCAGCTCTCTTAGCCAAAGACTGGCTCAGCTGTGGTTCCAGGGCTGCATTTGTTTTTTTAAGTGCCATGGGTACAGTCTATTACTGAAAAAAACAAGCCTTCCCTTTGCTATGTATTTTGTAGCCCTAGTCTCATGCACATACTGGTGTTTTGGGTGAACGTAGTCCTGTGCTGGATCCGTTTCTTGGTGTAGCTCATTGCATAACCACATAAGTGAAAAGGGAAAGGGTAGCTTTACTGCTAAGCCCTGAAATGAACACAAGTGTTGATATAAGGAAGGGAGGTCTCAAAGCTGTGCCAAAGTGGACAATAGCAAAGTTCTGGCAATGCCTTGCCTTAGGAAACTGACTGCAGAGTGACACCCAGATAAAGAGGAAGCTGTTAAGGGAGGCAGAGGAATTTGGACAATCAACTCAGTTTGCTGGTTTGGAATTTAGAGCTGGAGGGTAAAATTACTGTAGCACAGGTTCTACTTCCCATCACTGTTTGAGTGCTTAGAAGCGATGAAGGGATCCTAAAACAGGCACTTGGAAAGAAGCAAGCTGCCTTCCCTCTGAGCATATAGTCCATTGTTTTCATTTGTTCCCAAGGAAGAGCTTTTGTTTACTGTGGTTGTTGAAGTGTATCCAAGCTCTCATATTAAAATACAACATTTTTTTTTCTTCTGGGATGGTTTCTCTGAAGCTATATTAAAATAATTGTAGCAGTAAAATGGAGAATGCGTTAATAACTGAGTCTATCCATTTTGCATTCTGCAGTTGACTATCTTAAGACATGCTCAGCTACTTTTCACAGTGTCTGCCTCATTTCAAGTGTAAGATTTATAGTGCTAAGTGAACCAGGTATCTGGTAAGCAGCCACTTTACTCTTAGAGTTAACCAGTGTAGTTACTTTAAACCACCTGCATACCATGGAATTATCTGCCTGCAACTTTAACTGATCTTTGCAGCGTCTGTTTATGTCACAAGGTGGTTGTGCCTCAAGGTGGTAAACTACTCAGGAGTTCATGTACAGCTCCTGTTCCTGATACATGTTCCTGGCTGTGTCTATGATAGTGGAGTTTGCTCAAGATCTAGAAGTGATGTGGTCTACAAACTATTTTCATAAAAACTTTTGTGATATAAAGTTGCAATATCTTAAAACTATAAAATTATATATAAGTATTAAACATTAAAAAATTTTATAACCTAAACTTAACAGGCACTGCATCTTTATTTGTAACTTTTTGAACCTTTGTTTCAGTCAACAGCAGTACAAAACTTAGGGACTTTCAGATGGGGGTTTTTTTGTGGAAGGTTCTGAAGTAGCAGGAATGGCATGAAAGAGAAACTAGTTACTTCTGTTTCTCTGTCTGAGCCCATCAGTCTGCAGTCTGGTCCTGCAAGGCCTGCTGTGGAGGAGTAACTAGAGGTGCCGTCATCTTGTGCCAGTCTGAGACAGGGCTTGCATCAGAGGGGCTGTGCCTGTCTGTCATCTTCGCTCTGCTGACGGTGGTGTTTGTGTGCTTACTTCAACCAACTTGATCACCAGCCTTACAAGAAGAAATATCAGATTGCCACTTGAGAACTAGTGCTGGAATACCTAATAAAATGTCACTTTGTTGATTAGATTTTGAAGTATTGTTCCAGCTCTTGTAAGATTTGTGCTGGAATATTGGATTGTTTTGAGGTTTTGGTTATCCATTGACACTGAAATACCTTTGCAAGGTTAATGGCAAAAGCTGTTTCTGGTGTGACTTACAGGTTTTTTGTAAGTGAGGTGATGATCATGTTCTCTGAGGCAGTTTTATTTCATTGGCGATATAAAAGTTGTCTGTGTGTATAAACACTGTTCTATGAGTAGAATTATTAGTATTTTAAAATTCCATACAGTTTTATGTTCTGTTCCTATAGCTCCCATACTCTTTCTCTGTTTCTTTCTTACCTCCAGTGCTTTCCCCCAGTCCTTCCTCGCTTCTCTTATGCTTATTAATTTTTTTGGGACAAAATCTATACCTGCTTCGAAGCTGCTTGTGTTCTGGCAGCTGGCCATCATAAGCCAGAAAGCTAAAGATATCTAGTAAGGCAGATGCTGCAAATTTTGCCTTGGACTACAATTCCATGCCACCCTACATTATTGATCTGCTGGCTGCTGCATTTCTTTTCCCTCATTTGAACTAGCTCTCATGCTTGTCTGACCCTGCATTAAGCCATTTCTGTTTGCTTTGTCAATCTTCTTGTCAGATTAGCATGCTAACCCAGTGGAGAACTGAAATGGCTTCAGACCTCGTCCAAGCTGTGTGGAGAAATGGACAGGAGCATACTGTAGGGAAGAGAGTAGAGACAACTGCACCAGCGACTGGCTTAGGCTGTTGGAATTGCTGCATTGTTTGGGATATTAATCTGAGTGTCATCAGTTGGCTACCTATCATTTTGTGACAAAACTAAGTGCAGGTTTCCTCTTTCTTTTAGATTTGGTTAAAACTGGCCTCTGGTCTTAGATTTTTAAGTCCAGAATAAGCTGGATGGTGATTATATTTCTGTAGGCTTTGCTTCCTCATTACACCATACTAAAAAACTGCTGAATTTAGTATTAGAAAGACCAGTGTCACTCTATGCAAACCTCTGGTGTGCATATCTTGTGTCTGCAGTGTGACTCTTTTCCTTATCCCTTTGTTTTCTATCTTTTATTACTAGATATGTCTCCTATGATGAGCTGTTGCTGTCCTCTAGTATGTTGCTAGAATAGCCTTATCTTGCTGGACAGATTAAACAAAGTGCAGCCCGAGCTTGGATGCCACAGTATTTTATGTTGTGTGATAATAGCTCAGGGTTTAAACCAAATAGATCACTATCAAATTTTAAAAGGCTGAAAATACAAATTTTGAGCAGAATAGGAAGAATAACCCCCCCAAGTGCAAGAAGGAAAAATTAACTACTACAAGTATTACGTTTACAAACCTAGGTAGTTTGAGTACTCCTGCTGACTGCATTTACTCCTACTTTTCTGTGCTTTCACATGCAGAAGAAATTGCCCATTTGCTGACCAGTGTCCATGTAATGTGAAGTAGTTACAGTGTTTTCTGACACGAGTTGGTTATCTGAGGGGGACAATGTTTGTGTTATCTGACTGTAATGTAAAGTCAGCTGATGCCAGTTCTTCTTGCACTGCTTCTTGGCCTGTGGGGGACTAGTGGGCAGCAGCATATAGTGGTTGTAAGCAGCCACAGACCTACTGTGGTTACCTCAGGTGACAAATTAGGAGATACATGGGAGTCTGATGCTATTGAGTTTAGCTTGGAAGAGAGCTGAAAGTACTGAAGGGGGAGCAGTTAAAGAGTTGTGAGGAGTAGCAAGCCCTGTAGTTATCGTGGGGAGAGGATGTAAACTGGTACTTTGAAGGTCTGTTAGAAAACTTTTTTCCACTTATTTTAAAGGCAGAACTACTATTTCAAAAGAATAATTTCCTTTTGTTCCATTTTTGAAAATAACTGCTTTGACTATAATGTTTCTAAAACTTTAAAAGCTGTAATTAAAAAGTTTCATACACTTCAAAGCATGTGAGATCTAATACCTCAAGTTCTAGTAATTAATTTTAAGCAACATGTAACACTTCCTTAAATTAATTTCTATTGGGTCTTTACAAGTTGTTTTGGTTTTTATTTGCTTAACACTTCTTTTCTCTTTCTTTTAGGTGTTGGGAAATCATGTTTATTGTTACAGTTTACAGACAAGCGGTTTCAACCAGTCCACGATCTCACTATTGGTAGGTCTTTATGTGCTGCACAGTGTTAGTAGTTAAGTGGTTGGGGTACCTCAGCATGCAATTATGAGTTTGTTTTGCTGCAGAAATGCAGGATTTGTACTCTGTTAAGGTAGCAGTGAATCTCTAGCTGATGAATATTTGTTAGCTCATAAAGTCAAGTGGGTGTCTTTTATTGGGAGGGTACAATCTGGAAGAATTTTATAGGTTCATAGCTGCAATATCTTAAGTGTTTCTTCACAAAAGATGAAAACTGGGCACAGAAGAAGAATTGGGTGAGCTCAAAATGCACTGATGGTGATGGAAGTTGCATTTTTTCACCAAGAAGCATAGTATTAGCCTAGCCACAAAACTTTGAAAACAAGTTACAGATAAACTAAAGCAAAATAAACATTAAAGATGAATAAACAAATTTATTTGGGAAGACTAACTTCGAATATAGAACTGAAGTATGAATGTATTTGCTCTTGGAAGGAATAGGGATTTTCCTCCCAAACTCTTAGACTGGATGTGGACCATTTGTGTTTGGTATGATTTGATACCGGGGGAATGAATATATATTGACACAATGCATAGCCTCTGATCTAACTGCAGTAAATAATACAAACTTTTATTTATCTTTCCACACAAAATTAGAGGAATAGTGTGGTACTAAATTCTTCTGAGGGCAAGTTTCATCTGCAGATCAGTTTTGCTTTTAAGTGTAACAGATGATTGTCTCTGAGGGGGTTGCAGAACCTTTCAACTTGTTGATCTTTCAAGGAACGTATCTGCTCTAATCATGAGCCTTGTACAAAATTATCCTAGTCTCTATTTTTAGTTTGTGCCCTGAAATAGGTACGCTTCCTGAGTTTGGGAGTGCTGAAATAGCTACTTGAAAGGTAAACAGATTTTCTTCATGTAACAGAATGTATCAGGTGGTTTGATTACGTCTTCCCTTTCTTTTGACCGTCCTTCCACACCTTGTGTGTGGCTGTCTCATAAAGTTCAAATTCTTTGGCTAACATAAGTTTTCAGATATTTTTGAGGTATTGGCAGGAGATAGGCTGGCTGAGTAAAGAGCCTGAGTACTTTAGGGAGGCATGACTTATCTTTTCTTCTTTATGCCTGCCAAATACCTGACACCTTATATATCACTCATACATTTGGCAGCCTTGTCACCTCAGCAGACTGATAGGCTGTGGGAAACAGCTTCACCTCAGCAGGGTGGTTGTAGTACCAGTTCTTTGCTTGGCATACAGCTAGCTGAAATCTGGGAGCAGAACCGAAATTGAAGCTAGGAAAATGAGGTGAACCTAGAAGCAACATAACGAGGAATGTAGTAATGGAGCTTGGGAAGCTGCTTGAAAAGGAGGGAAGAAGAGGCTGGACATTACCTCCTTAACTGCTAGGGCATGCATATATTTTGGCCAGGTTCTCCCAATTACCCAAACAGATTTGGAAAGACAGAGATAAATAAAGAACATGGGTTCAAAGTCATACCTTTGTGGGGTGAGATGGGGGTGGGTTGAATTTAACTAATAGATGTCCAAATGGTTGTATTAAAAGTCCCAAAAATGTGTATATTAAATAAACCATTGTAAACATTCTAGTTGTTTTGCCCTTTGGCTATAGGACATGCTCTTACAGTAAACCTGATCAGCTTCTATTCCTTCTTTGAGAGCAAGCTTGCTATCAAACTGTGTTTTTTCAAATTCAGAATCCTTTCCTGGAATATATTTTGATGGAATAGGAAAAATACTTTTTTTTTTTTTTTTTTTTTAAATTGGGTTGTGTGTAGAAACTAAACACTTAAGATGATTGCCGGATTTAAATCAGCAGCTCTATAGCCACATTTTGAGATCAGGTAAAACCTTCAGTGTTTACATGTGTAGTAGTCCAAGGACCTTCCCCTGGCTTTGCAGTCTACTTCAGGAAGTGCAATGCCATTCACCAGCTTCCTCCTTGCTGCCTCTCCACCTCCATTCCTTCAATTTCTTTCCTTACAGTTGCTGCAAGTTATTTGGTTCCTAAAGAGCACAGTAGTCTTTGGCCAATGGCTTTTATTTGGCACCAGTATCCTGTTGGGGGACTCTACCCCCTTCCCCAAAAGTCATTCCACAAAAAGCAACACTGCATCCTCAGACATTCTAAGTCTTGAGTCTCAGTCTAGAAAATGACCGATTTTAGCAAAACTTCAGCTAGCAGATCTGTGGTTTTATTTTTTTAAATGATGGATATAGATTAATGGAAACTTGATAGCCTTTAAATATGTCCTCTGTCTCTAGCCATTTGTTAGATTTTTCACTGCTGCAGTAATAGCCTCAATTTATACTTGATTTGCTGTCAACGATCTCAAAATTGCTTTAAAAGATAGTATAAAAGGCTAAATTTTTCCACTGAAGAAATTACTTTTGTTTATTAGCAACACATCATTTTTCTCTCAGTTATTAAATTTGATCTTTAACTAGCTAGAATTTTGGAAGCTGGTTTTTTTCCCTAAAGACTGGTTGGTTTTAATACTGTAATAAAATTTATCTTGTCGAAGGTGACTTTTTTGTATGCCCACTTGAAAGATTATTTTACTGATTAAAGAATTGTAGGTTTGATATCTTCTAAACTGGCCCCAGCAATCTGTCATTGTTAGAGTGTTAAAGTAACTGTAATTTCCTGTTTATATTCAAAGGGATGTGTTTCTCCCTCCAATCTAGAGTTACTAAGTGGTTTGGAAAACTTTGTTGGAAATACCTTCCAGACTCTTGGACAGTAACAGTTACCTTTCTTCTGGAAAACTTTCCTGCTCTTTTAAGCAGTTGGAAAACTGGCTAAAAGCAGATTGTAAAAGAGATTATTTCCTACAGTGTTGACTGAACTTAAACTTATGTTCTTGCTTTTGTAGTACATGACATTCTTCTTTCTGATATGTTCTAATAATGTAATCTTTTGTAAAATCTGTTCAGGTGTAGAATTTGGGGCTCGAATGATAACTATTGATGGAAAACAGATAAAGCTTCAGATATGGGATACGGTAAGTAATAAATCATAAAAATTGTTTAAACTTACCGCTCCATTAGTTTTTCCTTTATTCTGGCTAAGCTCTCTATCATCAGCACCCATGTACTATGTACTTTGTTTTGTAGTTTTCTTTGGTTTCTGTGAAGTTAAAAATTTGTTAACATTTCCTCTTTTTTGGTGTGATGTATTCTTAGAGCAATTCTTTGGCATTTGTACTCCATCTTCCTCAACACTTTGTCAGATTTATAAAACTGGAATTCATGCTGCCTCACTATTTTGTGGAATATTACCAAGAACTTACATTTCTCTAAACAATCTTTTTTCACGCATTCATGCAAGATTTGATAAATACAACATCCTGTTGTGAAATTGTGATGTGTCTGCTACCTTTAGGCAAGAGTTCTCTACAGGAAATGTTTGCATTTCCAAGGTAGAAGAAAACACATGGCTCACTTTTCATAGAAGAAGACTTAAGAACACAAGTTCAAGACAGTAGATACCTCGGTCACGAAAGGAGTGGTAAATGCTTAAAGTTTCAAAACGCCTTCCATAAGTCAGACTTTGACTTTTAAGGGGGTTCAAGTTAAGAACATACATTGGCTATTTTTGTGTTGTCAGTCACTTTAAAGCACACAGCATCACTGTCTACACCTGTGATGAAGCGGGTTTAAGATGTTCATACTGGTAGCTGTATCTTTTAAATGTGTTTGACTGTTCCCTAAAACAGAGTTGCCTGTTTCCTTTTCCAAAACCATTTTAGGATACCTTTGGAAACTGACAGGTATGTGATCGCTAGCTTCCTGTATGTGCTCTTTTTGGAACAGCAAATCAATGAAGGGACATACATTCATATGTGAGTGTTTACATATGTGCATATAAAAACATAAATAAATGTAATATTTAGTGAACTTCATAGGTAAGGCCTTACTTGTTCCACAAGTTCTTAACTTGAAATGGCATCTAACACCTATGTCTCCTTGGAAGGAAAAGGCATAGAATGAAATGGTCAGCTTACTCTAGGCTTTTTCTGCCCTGGGCATTTTTACTATTATAATTGTGGATTGCTGACTACCAAGGTAGCTGAGCTTTTTTAATTTCAATAAACAAGCGAATTTCTTCATAAAAAGTAGCTTCATATTTAAACCCTTAGTATATAGTGTGACTACATACCTACATTGCTGCTTGTTTTTGAAAATTGGGGCAGGTTGTTTTAGGGCAAAAGTACTAATTTTACTACTGTCTTTCACTGGCTTTTGAACTGATTTTGTTAGTCTCTTTAGATACGAATGAATTTCAATTGTGTTTCAGTAAATTGTGCTTTTTCTGGTGCCTCTGACTCAGTGGCTCTTTGCAGTCTGGTTGTTGTCTTGAATGCTTGCAAATTGTCCAATAGCCAGGATGGCAACCCAAGTGCTTTTGACTATAATTTATAAACTGAGCGGGGATTTTTTCTGGCTAGCTTCTAAAGTATATCATACATAAACTAAAAATACTAATTGAAAGCAATCAAACACTGAGTAGGTGGTATGTTGGTGTTGTACTTAATAATTTGTAAGTTGTATGCAATGAATGACAGTATATTAGCCATAGTTTAGAGTTTAACTGTATGCAGTCTGATTTTTAAAACACAGGATGTTTCTGTTCTAATCCAGTCGTGGTTTGTCAGCATGTCTGAATTCCACTGTATCATTTGTGTTCTTGGGTGCAGTGGTGTTAAAGGAAGAGCAAAAACAAGAAACATGATGAGGTAATTCTCAAGAGATTTTTTTTTAGTGTTGAGGTACACAAATGTCCATAATGACCAAGGTTACTGTATTCTATCATGTATCTATTTATATAGATATTTATATATCATTTAGATATATAAATATCATCATATAGATATTTATATATCGAGAAAATTGAGCATTTTCTTACTTTCTTTTACCAAAACTGCTAGCTGTTACTATCTGGTGCTATCTCTGTATTTATTGAGCTGTAACAACTTCTGATTGATGAGAGAAGGTTCATTTTACACCTGTTGCTAAGGAAACACATGAACTATTTATGTTTTTGGTTGCTGCTTACTGAGTCACAGCACTAGCCCTTCTCTGATTTGGTGCTAGCCTTATAAACTGGCTTTTAATCCATCACTGAACAGGATGCATCCTGAGTAGAGACATAAGAAGTGCAGAACTCAGTAAAATTTGTTTGAATTGCTTAACAATGAACTTGCTTTCTTAAGAGAATCAAACATTAAAATCCATTTTTTTCTGGCCAGATGCAGCAGTGCTCATTTTGTGTTGTCTTCAGATCACTGCAGCTCCAGGGAAAGGTGTGTTGTATTAATGGGAACATAGGGAAGCTGCTTCATACCTCACTGCAGGAGTATGTTGCACCTTACAGGGACAACATACTCCTGAAGCTAACATTGTTGCATTCCTGAGATCCGTTAGTGTGTTCTTCTTGTATCATAACTCAAGAATATTTTACTTTTTCTTTAGCATCTTAGTATGGATAAGGAGCCTATTACGGAAGTTAGCTCTATTTACTTCAGCCTGTTTTCCATGTGGGAGTATGCGGACTGAATTCCTTTTGGATGAGGCCAGACTAGAAGATATGCTTAAGGAGTGCATGTATGCCTATTAAAAACTGTAGTCCAGTATTTGGTCCTGTGGCCTGGTAGTCTAGCAAAACTAGTATGATGCAAAAGCACACCTGCCCCCAGCCCCCTCCCTGCCAAAAGACCCACAAATCAAAACCTACATTCCATGAAAGATACTCAGTGTGGGCTTCGCATTCTTAGTGTTATGTCTGGCAGTGTCAGCTCTACTGCTGTTCATGTCTGCACAAGCAAATAGTGTGTCCTGTTGTTCTCTCCCAGCTGCAGGCTGTTCTGGATCTCCCCACTGCTGGGCTCTGCAAGCTTGCTGCTGTGTGTGCTGTGGCACGCCCAGGTGTTTAGCTCTGTGAGTCTTTGGGTTTCACTATTACTTTTTGGTGCTTTTAGGTCTATAAAGAGGAGTTATTGGACCAAATTGTTTGTCTGTCTGTCTTTAGATCATTCCTTTTCTTGTGTCTTAAATCTTAGTAATGGCTTCCAATAGTTGGATAGACTGAGAAATACTTTTGTCCAAACTACTTAGTTGGTAAGTGCCTATTATGAGAAGTTAAGCAACCCTTTTGTGGAAGTGGGGTGTTTGAGCTTAGTGTCAGCTGCACACATAACTTTTAGGGAACTAGAAGTGGTGTACAGCAGCTGCTAAGGATCAAAATGACTGTTTTTGAAGCTGTTAAGGTTTTTGAGTTTAAATAAGCTGTGTAGATGAGGTTGGTTGTGGTGGCAGCAGTGTTATGCTATGAAATACTGAAATTGCTTCTCCTCAGAAAAACTTCATTGTAGAGAGATGCTGGGCTTGTTACCAGGCTGAGTCAGTGGTCTTGGTTTTGTTGTTGAGGGGGATGTTCTGTATTGTATTGGCTGTTACTTACAAGTCATTGTTGATGAGCAAAACTAAGCAGTAAGTGAAAGAGGGTATTTCTCTCAGACACTGCAGTAGGAGAGATCTGTGATGACACTAAGTAATGTTAATGTTCTCTAAATTGACATGAATATTAATTTTTTCCTGTGTTTTTAAATATTATATTTTTAATATTCGTTTCAGCTTTATTTCATGGAAATCCATTATTTAAAAACATATATTCATTATTATGTTTATATAGCACCTTAGTCCTGCTCAGACGGACTAAATATCTGAAATAATTGTTTTTTATAAACTAATTTCAAGTATTTTCTTGATTTCCATACAAGTGTACTTTCTCATTGAATTGATAGCGTTTTCTAGTAGTTGAGAGCTTGCATAAAAAAGCATGTTTGTGGAAGACTGGGAAGCATAATTGTTGAAGGTATATTTCACTTTCAGATATTCTGAATGTACTAATTCTTCTTGTAAATTAAGATATTTTTCCTGTTTGGTTCTATTAGAACCAAATAAAGTTCTCTTCATGCACTAAAAGAATATTCATCCTAGTGACTCTGACAATTGCTAGGATGTAGGGCTCACCCCCCAAGAGCTCTTTACTAGCTGTTTACTGCGTGATGTTTTCTACTTGCTTTGGTAGTCAGAATGTACTCTTGTATTCATGGGCAGTTGGTGTATTGTTTTACAACATTTTTACTGATTTGACTCTTTGACCATGGTACCTGCATGAATGTTGCTGCATCTCATGGCCTTCTGTTACACTGTTGTGAATAACATCAACAACTTACAGAGGATCTGCTTTAATTTCTGAAACTAGTTTGATCATCACAGTCACAGACCGTGTTTGCTGCCATGTGGGAGGATTAACTTATTTCTGGACCTGTAGATTGAGGGGTGGGACAGGGAGATTTGTCTATTTAACGGTTATTCCTGTTGCTGTTTGTGTAATATGATCATCATCTGAACTTCTATGCCAGTAGCTAAGTTATTGTTCACACCCATGATGTCACTTTGGGAAGCCCAGGCAACTTGATACATCTTGTAGATTAGGTTCACAAATCTTTGTCTGTCATTTTTAAATGTATTTGGTTATTGAAATATTGTAATATTGATACGGTATTTTCTGAATGGTTTTAGATTTCTTGGCAGTTCATTCATGTTTTTTACAATAATCGAGGAAGCTCTTGCTTAGGATAAGGCCTTAAATAGGAGGAGTGTGAATCACTTTTTTTGTACAGTAGAACTTCTGGTTTATTTGCTACTTAAAGCCTAAAGGTTTCAAATAGAGTTTATTTCAAGTTATAAATGTAAGTGTACTTCTGATAATGGAAGGCTAAAGCTTTGTTTCTGTGATGTGTTGGGAATTGCTTTGAATGTCTAAATGGCATTTATTCAACACCAGCAGAAGAAAAGGAAGATGTCCAAATGATCTGTATTTAGACATATGTACAGTTTCATCTGTGGGGATCTTTAGTCGTCTTGAAATTCCAGTTCTTACTGCGTGCTGATAGGGTTATTCTTAAAGAAACTTGTAACTTTGGCTGAATCCTTCTCCTAAATTCTGGGACTTTCATATATTGCGATGGATTCTTCTTCATAAGCATATTTAGTTCTGTTCTTGTTTGGGAATGTCTTTGCTGGAAACAGCAGGGGTTGGTGGGGTTTTTTTGGTTTTTGGTTGGTTTTTTTTTTTTTACTTCTTCTCTGCCTGTTTGTATTTCATGCAAGTAAATCACCTTAATTTTTTTTTTCTGGTTTGGAGACATTGATTGCAAGAAAGATTAATGCATTTGTATAAACAAGTTGACATGTGACTAAGAGGCTGTTAATTTATTTATAACTTTCAAAACTATATTTAAAGGTATGTATTGCGCCTCTCTCTTTCTGGAACATTTTATTCCAGGGATCAACTTTGTGGAGTAGTTCCCAGCTGGCAGCTGTCATAAGTGGTGTGACACTTGCAAGTTGGTTATTTCTTAGATGTCTTTTTCGTTTTCTTTGCAACTTGGGAAAGTGTAAACAAGTAATAATTCCCAATGAGAATGAAATGTTCTGTCACCAGTTTTGAACATGCCACACATGTATTGCCTGTTTTCTGAGTGAGGGAGCCTAGAGCGGCTAACTATGTGTAGTTTCTCATATTACATGTAGATGTGTACTATAACATTCCCTCCCAATAAAAAGTATTGGTCAGTTTGGATGCTGAAGGCCTGCTGGTATGTTCTCAGATAACTTGGTCCTTGAGGAAACTTACCAAATTTTTCGGCATTGAGAATAGAGAATTCAGCAAAATAAATGGACTTTTTTCTAGGGAGATACACTGTTGTGGATTCTTGTCCTGCACTGTGGCACTTTTCATTATTTTTTCCGTTATTTTAGAGATTCAAAAATATGCAGTTAAGGAACTTGCAAGTAACTTTTTTTGAAAACAAAGGCTTGCCTGCGTATTTTGCAACTGATTCAACTATACCACATACTTGGAAATGACACCAAGATTTCCTGTGGGATTAGTAACTCTTGTAGTCTTCTTAAATGTGCTAGACATACTGTGTCCATGATAACACAATTGCATACCTTAAATATTCCTGAAAACTCTAGTGCAGATCCTAAATCTCCATGTATCCTAGTGACCTGAGGTGGTTGATAATGCTTCGTGTTCTGCTTACATTGTTATTTTCAAATTGTTTTTTGGTCTCTGTTCTGAAGTATGTTATGAGAAGCACATGGGATATGTCTGTGCAGTTCAAGCAGGGATGAAGATTTTTGTACTTGCTTGAAGACCTATGACTTCTAGAACTATGTCTATATAAGTCTCTCCTATCATAAAGTTTGTTTCTATGAACCATTATGATATGAATCGTAAAAGCTTACAGTGCAAACAAAAAACAGCCCAAAAAGAATGCTACTTAGCACTTTAAACATTTCTGGTTTATCAGAGGCCCACATTTTTTCACGATTAGTGGACTACTCACGTCAGACCTAGCACCTGTTTCTCTGAAGAGAGAGGAGGCATGTTGAGGCCTGCTCAGGGTGCAGTTGTAGCTTCCTGCAGGCAGCCATGTCTGAGCTGGAGTTTCTACATGTGAAATAGTTCTCACAGTCTGGCTGTTACCAGAAACATCCTCCATCTTCCCATTTCCGCTGCAGTGTAACTCTGACAGTGGGTATAACCAGGGTGTCTTGGAGCAAAAGCTTGTCACCTGTACTGGATGTATTACAGCCTTGGGAAATACTCTGTTTCACATTTCTTTCGTGACTATTGCCCCTACTATTCCTGACACCACAGCCACCTTTCTCACCACCATCTGCATGTGGAACTGGGCAATCTGCTTTGAATGGCCCTACTTGAGCCAGGGAGGTTGGAATATGTGACCTGCAAAGGTCCTTTTCCCACCTCAACTGTTCTGTGAAAAAAATCTTTTTAGTATGGAAGAGAGATAAAAACGACTAAATGCTGGATTTTGCAGCAACATAGTAATGGAAAGGGATGGTAATAAAAATATATATACTTAAGTTAAAGGGCTTTTCTCTGGTTTTGAAGCTGATTTAAATTCATACTGAGCTTCTATACTGCCGTTTCTATCTGTTGCTCCTTGTAACAAGTAGCTTAACTTGGGTAGGTCCTACTTTGTAAGTACAATTATAGCACACTTGTATTTTTTTAAGTCAGTTTTGGCTAACAGCCTATACTTTCTTTTGGTTTTGACTTCTTTGAACTAGCTTGTGCCCCTTGGAAAAAAGTGGAGGGAACAGAGAGAAAATTGTCGGATGAAAAAATAAAGTGATAATGATACTTAGTTGTGGAGTATATTCTACATACCTAACTCTTTTAGATCTTGTTTAGAATGGTACTGTTAAAGTAGTTAGTAAATTATATATAAAAGGTACTTTTATTATGTCATACTTTTTTATATTACATATAAAATAAACATTAATATTATGGAGCTTCTTTACAGAAACTCAGTTTTCTTTTGCTTGTAATGAAAGGGGATATAGTTTGTGTTGTCCATTGGTATTTTTGAGCGCATATTAATTATTGTTTCATGGAAATGTGTTCCCTTCACTGAAGAAGATACTATTTTCCACCTTTTCCTTAAGGAATCAATGATAGTTAAATTTCAACATCGTCAAGTGAGACACAATTAAAAATACTACTTTCAGGATTTATATACTGAACTTCTGTGAGTAAATTACTCTTTTAAGAATTCAAGATTCACATATTCTTGTAAGATCTGTGAGAACCTCTGACAATGTTGCTTGACCATGATTAATTTGTTTGGGGAGATGAACAATTTCGTGTGTCAGAGTTGAATTTATGAAGGTGAAACAGGCAGTCTTAATGTGTTAGGCAAAATTGAGGTAATGTATGAATTTAGGCGATGCATGGAATAACCTGGTGACAAGAATTTGCCTGTTTAGCGGGGAAATGTTTCGTTTATCTGCTATCCACTTGAGCTAGTCACCACATCAAGAAAAAGTAGTAGAGCTTAGTTGAACTTCTATGTAGAAAACCAAGTTTTACACTCAAAAACTGTTGTTTTGTTTTTTCGGTTTTTTACTATTTCTAGGCATATTATACTTGATTGTATTCTATTTCCAAAGTTTACATAAAGATGTAATTGGACTCTTAGCCAAGAGCATATGAGAGTGTATTCTAATGGTGTTGAAACTATTAAGTATGTTGTACTGTATTTCATAACTGTTTCCACTGAAATGGCTAAGATAAAGGGTTTTCTTAAACAGAAGTAACTGTTTATTCTGGAAGATAAAGATGCTTTCTGAAGACTGAACATGTCAAAACTTGTTGTACTGTGGTTCTTGTTCAGTGACAGTATCTAGATCAAGTTCTCTTTGAATTCAAGTAGACCTAGTATTAAGAAAAGTACAATAACTGTGAGAAAAAAAAGGTCTCCATATACTGATTTTGTAGGCATGGCTGAAGGATAGCTTGTATTTTATAAATGTTTCATTCTTGTGTTTCATGGTTTTAAATCAGGGCAATTTCCTATAGTTCTACAAATAACTAATTTACTGTGCATAGGGGGTTTTTTTCTGCATCAGCATTAGTATTTCTTAAACATGTTCTGTGTTACCTTTGAATTATGCTAAAGCATCTGTTATTGCTAAATATTAGAAGTAAATATTTCTTCTAACAAGTGTCAAGTGCTAGATAGCTCTTCAGAAAGATGTGAGCATGGGGAGCTCAAGATCTGCAACCATGAATATTTATTTTTCAGGGCTGTATTCTTTTGAGCATGTTCTTTTAAAAAAATGCTGAGATTTTTACAGAATACTTTTCTGTGAGAACTGTCTAATTTATGTAGACTGAAGTTTTTCACAGTGTATATGAAGATGACTCTTGCATCCTGTAGCTGCTTTGACAAGCATTATTTATGAAGTACAGAGGAAATTGATTAACTGTGGAGCAGAATTGTGTAAAATTGAATTCACGACCATTTTCTTTTTTTTCTTAATAAAATGATTACTGAAAGAATTCCGTCTGAAGACTGTTGAAAGCTGGCTGCAGTTTATGATATAACGGATAAAATCTGCATCCTTGGCCTTCCAACAACCTTTACACCAGCAGATGGTGGGCGTAAAGATGTCATTCATCATTTATTTACAATGGACTTTATTTATTCTAGTGTCAACAGCTGCCCCAGGGAGCGGGTTATTGAATTCAAATGTGAAGCTCTGGATTATTTGCTTCCTTTCAAATTTGTCTTCAGAGCTTAGTTGCTAGGAGTCCATTCTGTGCTCTAATAATGATTCATGTATTGTGAAGCCATTCAGTAAATTGGGTTGTCAGGGATTGCCAAAAAAGGTTTAGAGGTCTTGTTCCGATTTTTTTTTCCCCTCTCCCAAACAGCACTCTGCTGTAGTTGGTGTCTTCTCCTTATATGCCTTCTCTTGCTGCTGTTGGAGACTTTGTCCCCAGTTGTCCCCTTTCTGATTTCCCATCCATACTCTTCCTTATCCCCATCTCTCAAAAGTAGAATTCTGTGATTCTAAGTTCATGGTTTTCAGGACCAAAAAATAAGTTTTAAATATGAAGTAATGAAACTTTGTCTTCTACAGGCAGGGCAGGAGTCCTTCCGTTCCATCACAAGATCATACTACAGAGGGGCTGCAGGGGCTTTACTAGTGTATGACATTACAAGGTGAGGATACCAAGTGTATTACTATGATATATCTCTGTAGAATTGTGATGTGGTGTGTGGCAGTGCTAAAATGTCTAATTTAGTTTGCCTTTTGTATCAATATTGGTAATCTAACGTTCTGTCAATTTTCCTGATATGCTCTAAATCAAGATACCGCCTATGTAACCTATATACTTCCAATTTTCTCTGCATGATAGTTGAGAAAGTATACATAAAGTCTCAGGAAGAATGAAATAAAATGTTTTTATAAACTGTTGACTATCAACTTCTGGATTACCTTTACTGAGAAAGAACTGAAAATATTTCATTAATTCCTCTCTAGTGTTTTTATTATCATGAGGCCTAATTTTTCTTTAATTATAGCTGATTACTTTTACTGAAGTGCTATTCTGCAAAGGAGTGAAATAGTAAAACATAGAAGTTTGGTTACATAAAAAGTACCAGGAAACTTCTACCATTGCTGTTTCTATGAGGTTTGGAAAATACAGGTCTTAATCAGACACCTTCTCAGTAGCTGTTCAGAAGTTACTGAAATTTCCCTGCTTATTAAATAAAGTATATACAGCTTGTTATCTGTAAAACTGTTGGTACTCTGGCTGGCTTATGAAAATGTTCAGACTCCAAAATCCTATTAAGTTGTGTACCTCCTTTTGTGGGTCTTGGGTCTTGTTGCATTGAGCAATGACTTGTAGTAGAGATTTCCTAGATGTTTTTTCTTTTGTTTGCGTTTTACTTTTAAATATCAGGATGTACCATATTCTTTTCATTGGATTTCCAGTAAATGAATCTTTGATTCATAAATAAGTGGGTGTTTACTCTTACAATATTTTAAAACTACTCTCTAATCATGGGATTTAATAATGTATATCTTCTGTAAAAACTGTAATATGTCACATTCATGTACCTCCCTTTAAAAGACTTTACTGCTGAATTTATTATTCAACATATAAATTTACAGAAAGTTATCAACCATTTTCTGCATTCAGCAGAACAAATATTACTATATAAGTATGTGTTTATTTGTACTGTTTGGATTGGTTGAAGCTGATGAGTACTTTTAAAATTCTGTTCAGCAGTTTTTATACGTATATAAAATTACAGATTCTTACAGCTCTGAGAATCCTCTTTACTCTTTGTAGCAAACATGTTTTCAATTACTTTTCAGGCAGAGTTCATTAACACTCCTTGTTTACTAAATTTTCATTCGCCTGTTCTCCCTCTCACGAAGGGGTTACTAGCTTTTATCCCCAGAGCATGTGCACTAATAAATGAGTTGGTTACTGAAGTAGAGAAGCTAACAGAGGGGAAAGATTTCTTGCAATACTGCTTTTACTGTTCATTCTCTTCCATACTTAGGAGGGACACTTTCAACCACTTGACAACTTGGTTAGAAGATGCTCGTCAGCATTCCAATTCCAACATGGTTATAATGCTTATTGGAAACAAAAGGTAAAATTTTATCAGCTGTTATAAGATGGAAAGATTTAACTTCTCTGTATTTCATCTTTTGGTTTTTCTTACTTGTAGGCAATATGTTAACTTTAAATTCACTTCTGTCACTGTGCGTAGTTCTGTGGTGAACCTAAAACCTTTCCTATTCTGGTTAGACTAATACAATGTGCTGCACATGGATCAACTACCTGACAATCTGAGTATCTTTTTCAGAAGTAATTTTATTTCCAAAGACTTGGTTGTGAATGCATGAAGCAATGGATTATATGAGTTATTTTCTCGTTATGCTTTTTTGCTTCTGGAATCACCAATTAGAAACATCTAGATCTCTCTCTTGGAATGTGATTCTTGATTTGAGGTGTTCTAAAGTGCTTTAGTTTTTAGTTAAGAATCACAACATAGAAACCATAATTAAAAAAACAAAGCCCCTAGTATAGGACTGACATCAAGGGCTTCTCTCAAATGATTTTATGAGACATTTCTGAATTACGAACCTGTTCCGTATTCTGTACATTTTAGCTGGGGTTAGGGTCAGAGAATGCTGTTTGACCATTTCCTGTTAAATACACTGGCTGATAAAAATACAGCTAAAAGTTTTGGAGGTGTTGCCCAATTTGTAGGCAATTCCTTACTTGGTCTTCTCATCAGCTACACTGTCTAAAATTATAAAATAGTTCCCTGTTGATGCTGAGACTTTGGTCTGTAGTGAAAATCTTAATAAAAATCCATCAATGAATATATTATCAGTAATTCTTCTAGTTATCATTCCAGTGAATTGTGGCATCATGTCTAGATGATTTTTTTTCTTTTTTTTTTCCTTCTTTTTTACTTAATGATTTTTTTTGCTGGATGCAGATTTTTTCAAAATATTAAAAGCATCACCTCAGAATTTAATAATCCTTGAGATATGGGTCTTTGTGTAATTGACTTGAACTTGTCTCCATGCCTCAGCAATTCTTGAAGGTAAAGATGCCAGTTGAAATAATGGTGTGTATGTGTGCCCCTGAAAATTTAATGAACAGCCAGATCATTTCTTAAATGCTGCTGAAAAACAGCTTTGTAATAGTGGATCTGGGTTTGCTACTTAGGCCTGTTGAACTCGTTATTTTGTTCTTCTTCCCCCTCTTCTTTCTGTTTTCCCCCACTGCCCCACCACCCTCTACCTCATCCTGAAAACCATGTTACATATTAAATAATTGTGAAGTTTGTCAATGTTTTTTTACGTTGTCTGATAAATGACTGACAGCTTTATTTTTAATTGAGGAATGTGACAAGCATAATCTGCACAAAATTAATACTAAAAATGTAATCTGTTTTATTAAATGAAGCTTTGGTAAACCTGTGATGTCCCTGACCAACTGTTTTTATACTTGTGTGAGTAAAAATATGGCACTGAGAGAAACAGTGAAGTGTACTTTTTACTTTAGATAAGTATTACATAAGTTTGCATGCTTAAGTGACACCTGTAACTCTTTCTGATTTTTCTTAGCTGTTAAACGAAATTTTCATGTCTTGTGTTCTGCTGATGCAGACTAATTTGCTACTTGCAGCTAGCTCAGTAATTCCCAGTTACAACTAGGTTTTATTCAAACAGTAAATATCATTTAAATTTGCCCTATAAATTGTTACAGTTTAAGATGCCACACTAACTAGAAGTATTAAGAGTTTTAAGCTTTTCAAAGGATATTATTTTCAAGGAGGATAGGAAGAAAATGCCTTCAGTTTTATTGCATTATCATGAAGGAGTTCTTCTGGTAGGGCATATGCTGGAGATGTGTAGAAGGAAAAACGTTTATGCTAGCATAGTAGTTTTAAAGGAATAAATACTGCTCTTATGACTCCCAAAAGTGCACTTGACATAAGTTTGTAGTACTGACTTACTGCTGGATTTGAAGAGTGTTGAGAATTTATTTTGAAATATAATGGCTGTTTGTTGAAAACATTACAAATACTAGTTTATAATATTTTACTAGTTAAAATAAAAACACAAAAAACCTTAATCTTCTTTCCAGAATAAAGCATAGCTATATTGATCTAGTAAGACCAAATGCTTCGAATTTTTGGAATGGAGAGAGGAAGACAACTGTGGTTAGTAGAAGCAGTTAAAGATCTTTAAGAATATGTTTAGGTATCAGTATTCAGTTTTAATTGGGCTATCATTGCAGTTTTTTATACAGCTGCATTATTTCAAGTAAAAAGTTATTTGTTTATATTGTGTTATGGAGAGAACACTGAATTTAATCAAGGTTTTAAATAAGGTATTTTTGAGAGTAGCATGGTAGTAGCAAATAAAGTCATTCCTCAGGTTAAAAAAGACAATGTGTCAGCTAATACTGGGAGTGCTTAAATATAATGAACATCAACTTCAGAATTGTTTTGAGAAGATATTTCTTGTATCCTTCAATTTTTTTTTTAATATTTAAATAATGTGCTGAATTGTATTGACCTGTGACTCATCTGAGCTAGCATTTAGCTGTTAAAATTTGCTTTGCTGCAAAATAGGTGCCACAGTGAGTATTACTTATTTTTAATATAGGTATAATTACAAAGTTGGCAAACACTTCAGTCTAGTATGATACTTTTTATTTGTATACTGACTGCAAATTACATTTCTGTTTGCATGCTCTTCAGTTAAAAATATGTGTCTAAGAAGATACTTACACATGTACAACTTAGATGAAAATTCATTGAGATGTATATCTTACACTTATACATCAATAATAAATATACCATTGTTATTGCTCAAGATCTAATATACTTACAAAGAAGGACAAACTGTGAATTCCTTGTTCCTAAAGAAACTTTAAAAAGTAAGGGTAAAATACTTGTGTCTATATGACTTAGAGAAACAGATTTGTCTCTAGTTGTCCAGTCCAAGAGGGTTTTTTTCTGCCTTTTTAGGTAATATTTAACTTTTAATTAAATTGATTGGAAAGAAGGAAGCTAGAACTTGTCTAACAGTTGCTTCAATTTCTTTTGCTGCTGGAGCGGCAGGAGTTTCAAAACCTAAATGCTAACTTATTGGGAGAGAGTAGCTAATCTAGTTCGAAAGAACTTATTTTTGCTTTTAAGTCTTTTTATCAAAACAGAAATTGACTGTATGAAGTTTTGCTTCTGAATAGGAAAAAATGACCTTTATTTTTAAAATTGTTTGATATTAAGAAATAATTTATAGAGCTCCCTTATCAGCTCAGCTTGAATTGAATTCAGCAATTCAGTATTGAATTGGTAGATAATATAATAGAAGAGAGTGATATGTACTGAAAATACAATGTCTAAAGTTAGTATTCAAGGAATACCTAGATAAATACACACTCATCCTGTAGAAAGCTATTTCATTGAGTCTTTGATAAGATTTATGTCAGCTAGGTTGTTACTGCATTTAAGGGCTTGACTAGTTATCCATATATGCCCAAATTCTGATGGGGCTCCTGGCTTCTCAGGCTTTTAATCATGTTTTTGAAGAATAATCTTTATATGGACATGTTAGACCATATAATTTAACTTTTTTCTTTTTTTCCATCTTAGTGATTTAGAATCTAGACGAGAAGTCAAGAAAGAGGAGGGTGAAGCATTTGCACGAGAGCATGGACTTATCTTTATGGAGACATCTGCCAAAACTGCTTCCAATGTAGAGGAGGTAACTTTGCTTAACACTAGCATTTTACTAAAACAGTTGCTTTAAATTACAGTTGTTTGTATAGATATTATTGCTCTAGATTTTGGGCTCCTTAACTTGAGTTAACTACTCTTTACATAAAGAGAAAGACAATGTCTATGTTGTAATTGGTTGCACAGCACTAATTATATTGTTGAGACTTCTAATTAATGTACTTTTGGGTTTTTTTCAAGTATTTGATCAGAGAAGTGGCTAACTTCTCCCTGCCATGAAATCTAAAGTAAGACTAGGGTAGATTTGCTAGTCCAAAGCAAGCCAAGCTATTGGTATTCTTGGCAGATGTCACTCTAACCTGTTCTAAGGGCTTCTAGTATTTCATGAGCTCTTCAGAACAGTCTCTTGCAGTGCATTGGTATTTGTACTGTCATCATCTTTCCTCTCTACTACCTAGTAGGAATCTGCTTTACTTCAATCTGCACAGAATTTCTATTTTCTGTCCTCTACAGAGCTGCTGAAGAGGTCATTGTCTTGGTTATTGTAGTCTGCTGTGTATTTGAAGAAGTTTTTCAGTTTTTGCTTCTTTAAAGAACTTTAGTCTTTTCATGTTGGGCTTATGGTTTACATTTCTGTAGACATGTGATTTCTTTCATCTCTCACCTTGATTTACTGCATTCCTTTTTTGAAGGGTGATCATAGTGGGCTCACCTCAACCAGCAAATGAATGCCCACCAAGTTGCTCACTCAGTGCCTCTGTCCAGCAGGATGGGGGAAAGAACCAGAAGAACGAAAGCAAGAAAAACTCAGCAGCTGAATAGAGCTTTAAAAATGAAGGAAAGAGATGGGGGAAGAATGTCAGAAAGGCAATCATTCCCAACTTCTTATAAACAAATTGAATCTCAGCCATTCTCTGAGCAACAGTGACTTTGACTACCCTATGGTTTTTATTCTTGAGCATTATATCATATCAAAAGAAAAATCCTTCAGGCCAATTCTGGTCCATGATCCTGGCTGTTTTGTATCCCCCACAATTATGCTTACCCTAAGCCTAATCACTGTCAGGAGAGGGCAGAGTAAGAAACAGGAAACCTTGACACTCAGCAGTAGCTAAAACATTGGTGTGTTATCAACACCATTTTAGTCATAAATCCAAAACACAGCACCATGCAGACTGCTGTTAAAAAAACTAACTGCATTCTAGCCAGATAAGTACGGTGGTGGACAAAGAGCTCCAGCTGAGATGCTAGTGCTATGTAAAGCAGAGATTGCTTCACATGTCTTTCAAACCTATACTCAGTTCATCCACTCTGACCTTTTTTATAATGACATAGTTCAGCTTCTTATACTACATAATCTGCCCCTATTCTTTTCCAAAACTATCCTAAATCCAAAATGGTGTGTCACCGGTGAGGTATTCTTTTATTGGTAAAGCCTTTTAGTTATATTTAAGTTTTTTGAGAAGTTACAGTAAGCTACAAACAACTTTGACAGAATTCACTCTGGTTTCTTACTACCTGATTCTAACACTATAGCCTCTCTTAGCATCAAAAAATATATCCTAGTCAATTAATTGTCCAGTACCTAATGCATCTCTTATTATCAGGAGGCAAATAAGCATTAAGTTCTTTATCAGAAAAGTTCAAATAGAATTCTCTCCTTGTTAGGATGATACAAGTGAGTGATGTGTGTGTACTTTCTAATTCCAGTGGAAAAGCTTTAGGATATAATCCTTTTCAGTGACAGTCAAGTGCATTCCTTAAATGGTGTTCTCAGTAAACACTAAAAAAGTGGCATAATGTCGAATAGTTAACAGCTACAGAAGCAAAATGTTAATTGCTAGCAGTTTCTGTATATGAACAAATCAGCTTCTATTGGTAATGCTTTTTTAAGCTGTTTCCCTTGTTTGATCCTGATTTCTACCACCTTAGTAAATGTAGCTGGAGCAGTAGTATATTGACCTTTTTGGTGCTTGGATCTTAGAACAGTTTAAAAATATTCGGTATGTTCTTCAGGATTATGTCTCATTACCTACATCGTGGATAGAAATGGATGCTTAGGAATGGAAAATATGCTGTTGGCTGTATATTTTGTGCAAAGCTGTTAAGTTTCCACCCTGTTTGCATAACAGGTAAGAGATGGTAGGGAGTGGGAAGCAGACGCAGGCTCTTCTTTCATAGTTACTTTGGAGACTTCTGAGAATTCACTGGGACCAACAGAGTTAAACCATTGTATTTGATGTGGAATGGGATTGTGTAAAGAGAGTCTCTGCGTCACTGAGAGGATGGAATGATTACTGGGGGGAGGTTAGGCACAGGCTTACAATTTGACTGCAGTGCAAGGACAGTTAGGAACTAGTCTCTTCAGCAGTATCATATTTATTTAAACAGAGTGTTGTTGATTTCCTTTTAGCCTCTGTCTAAAGCTGTGAAGGTAACCAACTATCAAAATATTGACTTCTTGTGCTTCTCTTCTTTTCTCCTCAGTGATTTCTAACCTGATTGGAGTTAGAGTAGTGTACACTCTGAGCATGGCTGTGGGCTTTCTCCCAGTAGAATGTTGTTAACTTCTAGAATCTTGGTTATCATATTTTTCACTACTTCGTTGGATTGTGGATGGGTGATGTGCACTCTAAAATGCTGTTTGCAGACTTCAGTGTTCTTTATTTAGTTTTTCTAAGAAAACACCATGATGCCCATTGGGAGGCTTTTCACTTGTACATGTGTAAGTCTGGGGTCTGAACCCCAGGTTTGAACTTGTTTTAATCATAACATCCATTACTATCTGACCTTTCATTAAACCAACATGTAACCACCAGTACATAAGAATTTTTTGTCTCATTTCCTAGAGACATTAGCAATTTTATCACATCAGCTTTTTCATTGGTAGTTCAGCAGTAGTATATGAGTAGTAATTGTGGTCTTACCTGCAACCTGTGGTTCAGAGTTTTCTGCTGAGAGCTTTCTGCTTCGGCAGGGGCAGAGTAGAATCACCTGCGTGAACTCACGGTGACCATGGAGTCTCCTATAGCCCCTGGCATATCGATCAATGGTTTGAATCCACTTATGGTCACTGATTCTCAAGAAGTAAGGATACCTAGCTGTATTGAGGAAGCTACATTAACTTTGTGCATTATAATTTCGTTCCAGATTGCTACTTCTAATAATGATAAATTATGTGACCAGTCTTAAGCAAGTAAATTTTCTGGATGCTGGTCAAAGCAATGCTAGACAACATCACTGTTCAGAAGTCGATTTCACTTGAGTTGTGCCAGTACCACTGACTCCTGGTGTGAGAGTTGCTTTTAGTAAGTTGTTTCCCATATGGAGGGGTGCCTATGCCAAACTTAGAGCATTGTCCACATTATTCCAAGTTGTCTGCACATAAATAGAATGCAATAATAAGTTCATTATTTAGGATTAAATCTGAATAGACTAATGGATTTGACTGAGCAATGAAGCACTTCTGCTATATGGAGCTGGATGGTCATTCAATGGTTCTGTTTCAGCTGTAACTTAAATTTCTCTTCAGGCAGCTTGTTTCATACTTTTGCTTAAATGGATAATGAATATTCAAAGCTCCTGTAGCTTCAACAGTGGCACCGATAAGAGAAGGAAGATGTATTTTTGTAATATTTTGAAGGGTGAAAATTAAAATCTCACAGAAGGATTAGATTTGTAGCAGCATCTAAAGTTGAAATGATTTTTAAAGTGTGTTTTGTTTCCCTTCCACACCCTCGCTGCTCACAACTAATGGCTGGGAAACAAACAGTTGTTTGACATGGTAATATAGTAAACAGGGATTTAGTTAATAAAACTTGAAAGTCATAAGATGTTAATAATTTTCATAGCAAGGTAAAGTGACACACGAGGTAATCTGACTAGCATTTGCAAAAAAGCAGGATTTCTAGGTCATGAGTCTTTAAAAAAACAAATTAAAAAAAAAACACAAAAAACCACCCACCCAAAAGTTGGGTTTATCTTAACTTGTATCAAAACCAGTATTCCTTCAAGTTCCTGGAAATCAAAATTATGTGAGCTTCCAGCTGTGTGAAACTGACCATTTAGCCAGTTTCTCCTATGAGAAAATGGGATTGAAGCTCATGTCGGTTCAGCTGTGGCAGGGAGAAAGGGCAGGACACCTGCCTGTAGTGAAGAGACACAGCTTTTAGCTCCTAATGGCAAATCTTTGGATTGTGCCCCAACTTCACAGTAAGGAAGTCTGGCTCTGCCGTGGTTCTTGGGGCATCTGGTCATCTCGTGGTGTGATGAGAATAAAAGGTCTCAGTTAACTGATTGTTTCAGGCTTTTT
The DNA here is from genome assembly GCA_013397955.1 of Grantiella picta. Classification (NCBI taxonomy): domain Eukaryota; kingdom Metazoa; phylum Chordata; class Aves; order Passeriformes; family Meliphagidae; genus Grantiella; species Grantiella picta. The sequence continues at coordinate 350,152 of VZRM01006605.1, forward strand.
GGAAGAGCGTGAAATGTATGATACTGCCTGCATGACCTGTAGGTTCCTGGAGAGATGGATTCTTAGTTCTGGGGGGTTTATCTTTTTTTTCTGCAAGTATTCTGTCCTGTGTAACTGTTCAATAACAGCTACAGGATTTTTTAGGTGAGTTTGAGCTCTAGTAATGTGTATCTGCCCAGTAAGTTTGTCAGCAAGATTGTACCTCAATGGGGACATAAAGAAATTGCTTTCAAGTTCTGGTTTATGCCTTTGCACCTATACTTCAAATAAAAGGTTGCAAATGTGTTGGGCTGCTTTTTGGGGTGTGGGTTCATTATATAGAACCTAACTACTGCTTATAATTAACCCCTCTGCATGCCTTTTAGTTTGCTAGGATTCTTCTTGAAAGATCATTTAGCTGTAAAAAGTATTGCCTTACTGTGTGTGCACAAAAGAGCTGCTCAGAGCTTTGGAATCTCTCTTTATTAAGTGGCCATCCAGCACCACTAGCACACTGGGATGGTGAATGCTTTAGGCGTAAATCCGTTTGTTGTCCGTGTTGTTACTGTTTCCAAATGCATTCTTAAATAGTAATGTATCTATCTATCTATATGATATCTTACTGCTAAAAGATAAAATCAGAAATTGGAGAGGAAGATGAAATTATAGGTGTTGGCTGACTACAGAGCTGAGGGTCATGCTTTAGAATTTGTGATATATTTTTCTCTAAGTATTCCTCATCTAATTGTAGGAAAGAATCTAGATATGATGATTGCTCAATTTTTATTTCCAAGCATAAAATTTAATTTTAACATTGCCAGCAGAGGGCAGTATGTTCCATGAGCTGGCCGTGCTGAACGTGCTCTCTTACCTGATTTTAGGAAAAGAGGAGCTTGTAAAGTCTTGAAAAGTATCGGTGATTCATTTACAAGTTCTTCCTGTTATGCTCAACTTGTAGCGAAGTCCTCAGACTCTTGTCCTGGCATTAGTTTTCTGAGAAAGACAAGTGACATTATTGACATCTGCAAGTGAAAACTAAATGTAGCTGTTCTACAACTCATGTTCTGGTGCCCTTAGCTTATTATTACTCCTGCGTATAGCTTCTGTGAGACAGAGCTATCAGGAACTTAATCTCTTACCTGTTTCTTTCATTGTTTTTGCCAGTTACAGAATTCATTCTTCCTGAATTTGTCTCAAGGGTAGTAAACATACATTACTCATTCATTTGTGTGATGAGATGAATGTTGAAGTTGATTTAATTCTACATTCAATGTTTGTAGGATTAATTTATCTTAAATGCAGTATCTGTACGGTTTAGTTGCAGTTTGGGGTTGTTTGGGGGTTTTTTGGTGCAGGCATTGTGAGACATGACTTTTTTATTCTCATGTTGCAGTATGATCTGGAAAACTCTTTATACAAATAATCTAAAGTGATATTATACTGGTGTATTGTGATTTAAAAGCCTCTTTTGTTGGCTTTGCAGTAGGTGTAGGCATGACACAACAGACAGATCACATCTTGCAAGACTCACTTTCCCAATTGTATACTATTGCAATTTTCCTCAATGGGGTATTGCTGAAATTTGGGAACCTAGTTACAATGAGCATACAATTGAAAAACGTGTTACTTTAAATCACTGAATAACTTGTATACAGCCTTTTTTTAGTGCTATGGTACAGTTACATTCCACAATCTCATGCATAAAAGCATCAGTAAGTTGTGGTTTAGAAAATGACCAAGAGCTAAACATTAAATGTAGACATTTTTCTGAAGCTACATTGTTTTCTTGAATTTTCTCAAAATATAGTCAAGGATTTTTATTTTTGGAAGCCTAACATACTGATTTTTGCAAAAGTCTCTCACTTCGTTTTATGAGTAATAGAGGCACTGTATACTAGGGCCTTGCCATCTTTCAGGTGATTATATATAAATCCAGGGTAAGTCTGGTAGTGTCTCCCCTGGAGTGGTAAAAATGAACCTGGACCTGATTTGGGATGAAAAGGCGTGAGGATCTTTGTCTAGTGTTTTAGTAGCAGCAGCGTTACGAGAATGTACAGTGCAACTGCAGTAGGCTTGGTCAGCAGCCAGCTGAGCCCATGTGGGCTTGCTGGTGAGGTCCTGTGTGGAAGTGGCTAAACTGCACCTGGATCCAAGTTGGCGTGTGAAGTGCTACAGCTGTGTTCTTGCAGTCCCCTGCACATGGTCTAATAAATCTAAACTGGATTTGAGGGGAAATTACTCTGTCTTTCTGCATCTATGGCTCAGTTAATCTGAAAATAGGATAAACTGCCCATAAATAATTATGAGTTTATAGTATACTGCATGTTCCAGATAAGAGTTAGAATATGCAGTATTAAAAGAGATTTTTAGAAGAAGTCAGTTATACCAAGTTTACCTTGTCCTTGCTAATTGGGGCACTAGCATGCGAAGCCAAAATCTGATACAATATTCTTAAAGCAAGTAGACTGCTCTTTTAGTGATGTTCTCAGGTGATTTTGAGTCTGTTTACACTTTGAAGCCTAAGTAAACTTAAAATACCTGGATGTGGAAACAAACGGAAGTATCAAGGGATTCAAGTCTCTTTTCATGGCTGATCAATCGCAACTTTTTAGAGTACATACAAAGAAGAGAACATGAGATGAACTTACATGCTGTATTCATGTCAAACCATTTGTTTTGAAATAGGAATTATTTCTGTGGCACAGTGCAACCTGGTATTTTGCTATGCAGAGTAACAGTACATGCTATTTAAGCACTAATACATCATGCATCAGAATCACCGATGGGAATGGGGTAGTCAGATTATGACTTCAAGAGAGCTGAAATGATAGAACTGAGATTAATGGAATATTTGGGTTTTTCAGATCAACAGTTTCTTGGCCAATATATTTAATATTAAAAATAGACTGTACTGAACTCAGTATGCTCTTTTGCTTTGTACAGTACATGTGTAATAACTGAAGGAATGTTTGTGTTTGTGCACTGGTGTTTTCCAGTGCATTTTATTTTTTGTGAGGATAGATGCATTGCTACAGTGACTGTTCTTGAGTGTAATATCCAGAAGATAATTTATAGTCAGTTGTATTCAGAGTCTGTTAAAATTCTAGTTTGTTCCTGTAAAGTAATTTTTGCAGATTTAACGTAATTCTCATGAAGTTAATTCTAAGAGTCTTGGTGTACTTAGCCAGCATCTTCTAGAACAGTTAGAAGAGCCAGTTGTTAAGTGCTTGTTTACATGAAGTTATCATAACGCTTTTTTAAGACTTCAAGTTCTGTTTAATGTCCCACTGAAGTACATATCCTCACAGATTCCAGCTGTGTGAATTTCCAAATTGACTTATACCTTTCATTAGGCACATGTATGAGGCCCTTACAATAATTAGTGTGTTATCAGGAACAAAGATAAGTTTGAATTTTTTCCTTCCATAGAAAAGTTCAGTTTCTGAGGAATTTGAATCACTTCGTAGTTGGCCGAAAGCCAATTTTTCTTCTCAACTCTAACACGTGTTTGAAAAACGAACTCGCTTCCTAAGTGCCTTGTGAATCTGCAATGATTAATTCTTCTCATTATTTTGCTGCAAATTCTCATGACCCTCTGTGATGATTCGATCACCCACTTAGAGTTTATGCATATTCATATCTCTCTGCTCCTGCTGCAGTCGTTCAAGTCTCCTTCACTGGCTGTGGTGTGTGCTTGGTGCAGTAATTGAGCTGCAGTAGATTGATTACTCTGGGGAGCTGTAAGGCCTTTAAAGGTGAAAACATATCAGTCCTGTTAATTAGGAAACAAAGCTCTGGTGGCAAGTTCAGCAGTCAAATGCTTCCAGTGTAGAAATGAGGAAAGGTATGATTTGTTCCTCTCCATGAACTCTGTTTACTTTTTTATATTTGAATTAGATCTGTATTTGCTGTAATAGGCTTGTGGAGAAGGTAGCATGTCTTGTATGATTGCATGGTGTAGGTATTTTAAAACAAAAAGAGCTGTATGTTTATTTTAATTACTAGCTGCTGTTAATCACCTCCTAAATTATACATTATTTTATCCATTACTTGACCTATAAAGCTAAATGAGAGATGAAGAATGGAATAATTGATTGTTAACTTTAACCAAAAACATTTATATCAGTCACTTTTTCAGACCTGAGTGTCAAAGTATTTTCTCTGAATTAAAACAATAGATTTTTAGAATTCATTATAAAACCTGGGGCCTCTCCTTTCTACTTATTAAGATGTCTGTTGCCCATTGTGTGCAAGATTAATTAAAGAGAATACGTTCTTAAAATTAGGTGAATATTAAATGATAGCATAAGGTTTCATCCAGCAGACAGCATCCTTACATCATCATTGTAAGTACCCTGTGGTTTTATGTTGCTAAGCACTCTAATCTAGAGTGGCCTATTACAAAGATATTAAGGGTCGGGGAAACCATCTGCCACACAATCTATCCATAAGGGTCAGAAATAAATAATTTAAAAGTAATTTATATATCTTAAAAACCACTTTTTCCCTGTAATTACTGGACAACAGATTGTAGAATACAGATGTTATGAAAATGCCAATGTTTTTGTAAACAGTGTGTGGCCCGTTGCTGCTTCAGGGTGGGTTATAGGATGCTGTTGTCATACCTGTGCCTGCAGAGGTCAGGAACGAAAGTCTCACTGAAACAACTGCACATGAGATTGAATTCCAATTAGTGCATCTTACACCAAAGGGTATCGCATTCATTGTCTGTGGTCTTTTTTCCTCTGTTTTAGGCATTTATTAACACTGCAAAGGAGATCTACGAGAAAATCCAGGAAGGAGTTTTTGACATTAACAATGAGGTAACTTTTAATAGTCTGAACACGCTTTGCTTTTTAGAAGTACAAAATTCACCTTCCCTAGAAGGCTGGACAGTAAAAGATTTGCCTGTTTCATTTGGATCTAGAATTGTCTGCCATTGTGATAAAAATGGATTAAAATAAGTGACCCTATCCATCCATGAAGCATTGCAAAATAATATAAATCCCCAAAAGAGAAGAAAATCCACTTTCATCCACTTCTCCATATGGTGTCATCTGTTTTCAAAGATAATTTTCCACTATGTAAATGGGGGACCATGTTGATATGCCAGATGCACTCCATGAGCTGTCCAGTGCAGGGGAGGGATTGCTTTGAGAGTTACATAAAAGACTTTTGAAATGTTCCTGGTTTAGGTGGCTGGATACTACGGGGAATAAAAGATTAGCCATTTTGCTTATGCACCTTACTGAAATTACAGATCATTGGGCCCTGTGCCTTTGCTCGTTTGGGATGGGGGTGGAGAACTGGAGAAAAGGGAGCAAGAGCTAGAAAGGCCTATAGCGTCTCTCTTGAATTTTGAAAGGATTTTGCTGTTTAAAATCTTGCACGGTTTGGAGAGAGGTTCTGGCCTCTACAAAAAGCAGATGTAAATTCAGAGGTGAGAAATAGGCACACTAGTATTGTATAGAAATGGTAAAATTGTATAAGCTCTCTGTTAACAGTCCCATAAAAAATTTGACAATGTTAAGTGGTCAGTCTTTTCTGAAGACCAAGTTGTTTTTTCTTATCCTGATGTCCCTGAATATTGTTGCTGAGGTGCTTAGTGAAACCACATGTGATAACCTGCACCACCACTCTGTTCTGTTTCTGTTCTATGGAGAGGTGTGTCTGGACTGTCCGTGTGATGCGTCTCTTAAACATTACAGTCCTCAAAGAATTGTTCAGAGTAGGGAGGGAATTGGCAGGACTCAAATCGTTTCACCTCTTTCCACTTAATATATTTCAACGTGAGAAAATTTAGACTATTGAAAATATTACTAATAACTTCAGGGAGGGAAAAATGAGAAACTTCAGTAGCATGCAAAGTGATGCACCAGGAAACTTGTCGCTAAATAAGACTTGAATAGTAATCCTTCAAACTAATTATGATTGGAAAGTGCGTGTACATTTAGTGTTTTGGTGAAACACTTCTTAAATTCAGTTCACTGATGAAAAATTTAAAGCCTCCTTTCACATCCTTCCTGAAGAAAATGCAGTTGGTAGTGCAATATAAATTGGAAAGTAATCAGTGTCTGAAAAAGCATGCTCGTTGTATCTGTCGAGTTTCATATAGTAGCTGACTGCTTTACAGTGCCTTACGGAGCTTTGATTGCAATATGCTGTCAAGAGCCAACAGTCCGTGCTACTTATTTGGCTTTATGCCAAGTCTGGCTCCTTGATTCCTCAAGAAGTTGCTATCAGCCCAGAGGGGGCAAAACCAATGAGCCATAGGGCATGCTTTTTATTAAAGAGGAGTCAAAGAGCGAAAAGAAACCACATCAGCTGCTGTCAATACTGAGCGAGTGCCAGAAACCCGAAGGCTACCACTGCTGCAGAACAACTGCCAAGCACTATAAATCTGAGATTTGCTGTGACGCAAAGTTTCCTTAAGAGCTTAATTTCTGAAGCTACTGTATTACTTTTCTCAAAGTGCTGTATTTTTAGGTAAAATCCACTTGAGGGAGTGAGGGTTAAGACATAAGTGTGATTTTGATGAATGAAAGAGCTACGCTGTGTGTGGGTTCTTGGCAAGTGGCCATGTCTTTTGGGATCACAGAAATTATTGATGACACAGAACACTCGTATGCCCTTAGCCTCTACAGCTGATTCAACACAGAAAGAAATGCTGTCTAGAGAGGAAAAGTTTTATATTAAACTAGTGGAGGTTTTGGCAAGAGGAGAGAGGTTATACATTCTTAGCAAATGCTATGTATTTTTAAGCCTTATGCCAAGTAGTACTCAAACACAATTCTTGCTCTGTGGATTTTTTTTTTTGTTAGGAGTTTAGGCTACAGAGTGTAACATGGAGGTAAAATTTAAATGAGAAGGAAGACATCTTTCTTTTAAAAATATTTAATCGCTAAGAACGTGCTGTGAAAAAAATTACAAACTTTGATATATTTATTGTATACATTAGCAGCACTTGTTACATGATCTTCTAAACAGAAAAAGTAGCTTTTCAAGTATGTTCTAAAATATTTATGCTGTTTAATAAACTTCATTTCAGGCAAATGGCATAAAAATTGGCCCTCAACATGCTGCTACCAACGCAACACTTGCAGGCAATCAGGGAGGACAACAAGCTGGAGGAGGCTGCTGTTGAGCCTGTTTTTACTTTCTAGCTGCCTGGATGGGGCCTACTAACTTGTTTGTTCACCCTTCCCTCCCCCCGCCCTGCTCGCCTCCACTTCAATTCAACTGAGACATGAAACTTGTAAGTTGGTTTCCTGTTGCAGAAGACTTTATCCTTCAAATTCTTGTATAACTTTGAATAAATGGTTAATGTTCACTTAAAGACAGATTTTGGAGATTGTATTCATATCTATTTACATTTGATTTCTAGGTCAATTGATGTGATTATTTTTGTTAAATGTTGTCTTGTGCCCTTGACTACGAACTGAATTGTATTAAACACTACAACGTCATCTGAGTATTTTAATCAGTTTGTGTAGTTAGGTTTCCTAGCTCCTGAGGTTACCTAATGTTTAATATTGTAGAGCTATCCTCAAGGTTTTTGTCAATTTTCAAGGCTATGAAGAAAAGCAGAAGGACTCTTTTAATTCTGTATTTATCACTTTCTGTATATATAGTTTAATAACTTGCTTGGGTGTACTTGCCAAGCTAGAATTCTTTAATGCATTTGCATAAAATCTATACTACTTAGAGCTTGAAAACTACAGAAGCATTAATAGAAATTGCTTGGATGCTAAATTTTAAGCCTTTTTGACATTGTTAGCATGTTCATGCTCCCCTGTCATTATCCTGAAGTCCAAGAGAGATGCTTAATGTATATTACTAGAGGCTACATGCGTGCTATCTATTTTAATGCCAAATGTTTGCTGTTTGTCCACAATTTCCACAACACCTCTTCAGAAATGGATTAGCTGTTTGCCTTAACAAATACTATAGGTAAAAGCAGAGTACTAATGACAAGTAGAGGAGGAGTTGATAAATCTAAAACGGCACATTTTTAAAAAGTTCATCTTCTCAATGTTTTTTTTTTCTTGTTTACCACTTGATTTCTAGGTATATTTTTCATGCAAGGACAGTTTTTCAACCTAAATGTATAGTGGTTGTGTAAAGTTTTCTTTTAGTGACAACTTGTAATCCTAAATATATGGTAAGCATCTTGTCTATTGTGAAGAGGGTGTGAAAATAAAATCTGCCAGTTTGGAAATCTTGATGAAAATTAAAACTACAAATGCTTTGGTAGTTATTATGGTGATGGCTGGGGAGGGAGGGCATAATTTTCCTCAAATGAAAGGGTTGCAACACTGCAAAACAAAATCCTGTGTTTAAGTGTTTATTTGTTAAAATACAGGTTGTTCATGTCACCTTTTGTACAAATGTGCAAAAAACTGAGTTTCCATCTCATTCTATTTAAATAATTGCAGACAAAAGGGTGACACTAATGCTAGGCCATGCTTCATGTATTGGGGGCAAAAAAAAGGGGTGGGGGGCAGGCAATGACTGCAAAACTTTTGTCTTACTGGACCAATACTGACTGCAACACAACACTGGGGGGAAAGGGATCCTCATGTCACCCATTCTAATTGTCAGAACTTGAACATCCAAAGTGAATAAACTTCAGCCTGACGGGTGTAACATAGCAGTGGTTCTGAGATTAAATAAAATTTGAAAAAATGGTGTGGAACCTTTTGTTGGTGTCTGGCGGAAGGGGAAACCAGTATGGGTTTATGTTAGTTGCTGACTTCAATTCTTTTTACACATTTAGGAACATTTTCAGCAATGTAATATAATTGTTTTCAACTTTTAAATTATTAAGGGGTTACCTCATATACATACTTTCAACTGTTAACTGTTTATTATACGAAGTTTGTTTTTATAAAGCACACTTAATGTTTCAGTTGAAGTTTGAAAATTGTGTTGCATGACAGTAAAACCGTAGGACTGAACTGTATGGATGACAAGGGAAAACTGACATGTAGTAACAAGCTGTTCACAAGAAGGAGTGAACGAACAAGACTATTAGCTTGAATCAACTACTTGAAGTTTTTGTTCAATTGGCAGTGTTGCAGAACTCAGTTGCTTGAGTTGAGATGAGAGAAAAGTGCTCTTATATACAGCCTGAGCTTTGTTACAAAGGGGAATAAATTTAGCCGTAAAAATTGTCCATTAAGGGAGCAGAGGGGGGGGATTTGTACCCTGTCCTGAGAAGAACAAAAATGCATGCTGTTTTGAGGGGTGGTGATTTGAAAAACTGGAAGCTTTTGACAGTCTCTCATTTTCTGAAAACATGGAAGAGGTATAGAACTGCCCAGGAATCCAGGGCTACTATAGTAAAGAGCCACCGGTGCTGCTTTTTGGGGGGTGAGAGGGGCAGGGGGAATATAATGTGACTTACTGAAGTTCTGTATTCAATCAATTGCTGATCCTGCAGGTTTGGTCCTGGGCTCACATGCCAGTCTTAGACTGTACATTATGTTAAGACTCTGGTACTTTCACAGAGTAGCTAGAACAAAACTGAAATTTCCGTGCATTCTGGCTGGCTTTTTGTCACAAACTTTGTGCACATGTAAACCTTTGGTTGCTGGTTAGAAATCTGTGTTTTTGTAGGGGTTCTTTTTGAGAAGCCCTGATGCTATTTTATCCAATTAGAATTTGAAAATTTTATGGCACAGAGCTTAGCCAGGAGGTTTTACTTCTAAAACATGTGCTTTAACAAGATGACTTTTTCATATGTTTTAGTTTTACTTGTACATAAGTGACTGACAACTTGCTGAGATTTCACTTTGAATTCTAGTTGTTTTTATTGGTTACATTTTCACAACCAAAGAACCAAAACATGTGCTGTTTCCCAGCAACCTGTACAGCTGTTACATGTAATGTGAAACTGTTGATACCAAAAAATCTTACCAAGGTGCAGTTTTTCCCTTAGTCTCAGTTCAGAATATGTTATAAAGCATAGTTAACTTTTAAAAAAGGAAAATTGGGGTGATAAGCCCTCTAAGCACAACTAAAGACTTCTCTCCCATTTCTGCTAGAAATTAAGTGCTCCAGGAATTTTGGCAGTCATTGAAGAATGATTAGTACTCCCCCTCAGTCTTATACCTGTACGTCTCTTTTGGCTTCAGTCATTCTGATTTATTCTTGTGCAGATCAGACTCAGCAGTGAGTTAAGGTAAAACGAGTGCTAGAGCACTTGCTGATAAGCTAAAGTATCAAATATCTGAAGGCCCTAGCAAGCAGTGAGTGCTTCATCCCCTGCTCCAGAGTTGTATCCTTTCTGCTGTGTTACACTTTTTGCAACAATTTGTTGTGGCAGTTGAAGAGCCTTCAGCTGTGCTATTTATATGTTGTTTGGGTTAGAAGGGCACATGCTAAGTTATTTCTATGTTAAGACTTTACCTGTGGCTAGGTAAAGATTTAGAGCACTAAATCTGTTCTTGGGAAGAAATAAAAACCTTATGAGGCTCGAAAATACAGTTAAACTGAATCTCAATGAAATGAGAAATGTATTAAATGAGCTTAGAAACACTAGAAGACAACTTTGAGCCTTGCAGGATTTAATGTTTTTTTTTAAAGCAGTCTTTCTTAATGAGGGCACTTTAATGTGCCTGTATTTTTCTCAAAGTTGTCACCAGTAGGGTATTGCTTTTGTAAATGCTGAAGCCTGAGGTGGTGATTCTTCTTAATGGACTGCTTTGATACTACTGAGTGTCCTACAACTTTCGTCTTAGGTTTTTTTGTTGATTTGTTTGGTTTGGGTTTTCAGGTTTTTTCCTGCTAAATCAAGTTTCACCTGTGTATTATCTCCTTTTTGTGTTCTCTGTTTTCATATTGTTTCATTCAAACTGAAGCCTCTGAGCAAAATGTTTCTCTCTGTCTACTTGCTCCACATCCGTAACTCCCACATTACAGGAATTTGCCCAGTATGGGGCTTTTGTTTTAGGGGTGGAAGGGTGGGGCAGAGGGCTATGTGTCCTATCTGGCTGCATGATATAAAATCTTGAAGGAAGTATTGCATGGGCTCTGTTACTTGTTACACCTTCTGTGTGTACTGGTTTGCATGTGTAGGGGGACATAATTTGCCTAGTCCTCTTCCACTATTGCATGGGAGGAGACAGGGGAAACAGAGGAAGACTAACAGGTTTTATTTGGATATCTCAATAAATTTGTTTGCTGAGATCATATGTATGATTTGTATATACTTAATGTTCCTCCCCCCTAGAATCCTCTGGGTTTTTTTCTGCCACATTACTGCAATGTAACTTTAACAGTATGCAGTGGTGATTTATTGTAATACACTACTGAAATCTCCATTTGTAAATAATCCAGGCTGCTGCTGTGTAAGTAGCTGATGAAATGTCTTTACTGGGTCTGCCGCATATGAAAGAAACCACAACATTAGGCAATAAAAACTACTAACAGAATGTTACAAAACCAAGACCGTACCAAAAAAAGCAGCATGTTGTGGATCTATCATTTTTATTCTTGGGACAGATTTTATTATTTTTGGAACTATTACAAGACTTATGTTAAATATTGTGGATGATAAGAGGAAACAGACTCTTGGCAAACATGGAAAACCAATTACACCATATTACCCTATTCCCCTTCCAATAAAGGAGGGGCGAAGCTAAAAGTTTATTCTTTGCTTAGCAGCTGGAGGGGAGAGATGGGGGAAGTGTTGCTGCTTTAGCATTGGCTTGAGGAAAGAGATTGTTGCTGTAGCAATCTTACTGCAGGCAGTCCAAGCTGGAGAAGGCAAATGCAGTGTGCTCCACAGTCAGTTATACCCCAGCCTAAAAAAGCACAGTTACAAGAGTGCTGAGTGAAGAAACGGCTACTCTGTACCATCAGGTTTACTGTTCACTTTAAAATAGTTTAAAAACTTGTGTTTGGTTGCAGATCTCTGTGTCATGGTGATAGGTATTTGACTTGATAAATAAAATGGAACATATATCTGATACTTAGACATGGGATTTAACTGCAACATCCCATGGCTCTATGGCATAGAGATGAAATTAAGTGTAGGAAAAGCCTACTTCAAAGTTTACTTAGAAGTCTGCACATCCATTTTTATTCCTATCCCAAGTTACAGTTTTGTAAAATTGTCCATGGCAGCATGAATGTAGATGAAATCAGTGTGTTTGTTGGAGTTTCCCCTGCTCACAGCATAGTTATGATTTTTAAAATTCCTTTGTTAAAGAGTCAGAGATATAAATGTTTATATTGGGCAGACTCTTGTTGATGCTTGGGTCTATGGTACATTTGCTGTAAATTTCAGCAGGATCTAATTATCCTTTCTTGAGTGAAGCCGGGTCCCATTACTTTTCCTAGATTTAGACATAAAATACTGGGAGGCAGGAAAATCCTAAAGTGTGAGGACATTTCAGAAGAGATCAAGGTACTATGCTAACAATTGTCAGTTTAACATTGTCTGGGTTAAAGCAGTCAAGTAAACACTGCATGTTCTGATTATGGCATGGGAAGACATTTTCAGATGCAGGAAATGTCTGAAAGAATGTGACTTAAAAAACAGTTAAATAGCAAGGATACTTGGGAAGACAGAAATCCATGGGATTGCTTGCTGTCTCCCAAGATGAGGCAGGGAGATGCTGCCAGTTTAAGAGGCATTGCCTAGCACCTGAGCACTGACACCCACAGCTGGGCAGGTGTTGCTGCTACGAGGATTGTAGCACTGGACCAGCTGTGAGGAAGGAATTTTTAAATTTGGACACTGTTGCCAGGTGCACATTGGTGGCATTAAGACCAGAGCTGAGGCAGTGTCCAGAATTTGTAGGACACGTGTGAATGGTTTTTAGGAGGAGGGATGGGTACAGAGACAGTGGCAGAGAACGTGAGGCAAATTTACTTGTCAATTGTTGGCTCAAAAATAACCCTGAATCAATGTACAACACCTGTCTGTGATTGTTGTATCCAAATGCAGCAAAGCTTTGTTTTGAATGTATTTAGAAATAGATTAACCTTATAGGGGTTTTTAATGCCATTTTAATTTCTGAGGATGCCTGGACCTTGGCTTGCTGGTTGGTTTCATGCCTAGAAGTACCTAAGACAGAGAATATCGGAGCACAAAAGAATTCCTGTGTCTGGTGCCCTTGAGAGTCAATCTAGCCGCTTCTAAGCAAAACATGATTGACTGACCTAAGCTAACTGGTCACCGATGAAGGTCTGTCAGCCATCAGTGGTGCACAAAAATCCAGCAGATGGCCTCTGCTGATCCTCCTAGCCCAGTGGTGTTCAGCTTTCATCTCAGAAGTAAAACGTTCCTGCACAGAGGCAAAAACGTTTGTGGCATCTCCTGTAGTTACTGCTTATGAAGCAGAAATTAAGTTTGTGAACTCGTGCAATATTGTAGCTCTGTCCTGGGACGTTTTTCTAAAAAGCCACATAATCAGAGAAAAAGGCATCCTTATGTGCAGGACTGACCATTCCACATCCTGAAATAAGTACTTTGGCTTTTCTCTGGATTCCTATCCAAGTCCAATTCTACTTACTTTCCAGTTGACTTCTCTTCCTGTTTGTTACTTCTCCCACCTTTTTCTTTCCTCCTTGGAGTTTGGGTGTCTGTTTAAGGAAAATGATTCAAGAAAAGGAGCAGCATATTTACAATTCCCTATTCTTCTGGAAGATCTGTATTAACTATCACTGGTAAAACAGAACAAAACACTTTTATCTACTTTGGATGAAGTGATGATTGCTTGTAACAAATGACACTATGTAAACTTAGAGACCGTTGGTTACAGACCCACCTATTTAACTGCTAAATCCCAGCTCCTGGATCATCCACCAGCAGTAGAAAGCTTCAGTACGATCACAGAAAAAAAATGCAGTTGCCTATTAGTCTTTTTCTTTTTGCCAAGCACCTTCTGAATGGTGGGATTTTGTTTGCTTTGGGCTTTATTTTGAAGGTGTGTGTAACTTCATTCCATCCTGGATTTCCAGTTTAATTCAATTGCTATGCAAGGCGAAAAGCAGCTTTCCTTCAATGAACTCTGAAATTCTAAAGTTGTGGGGTTGTCGTTGCTCAACCACTCGAAAAGAGGATCCAGTAGAGGAGAAGCTGCTACTGAAACTGCTGCTTTGCAAGCCAAGAAATCGGCTTGCTTGCTGCAGGAAGGAGGAGACGGCTCATTATCTGTGTGCTGGGAGCCAGTGTGTTGGAGAGTCTCCTCTTCCTGCTCCACAAGGACTGAGGCGTCTCTGAGGTAAGCAAAGCAGCAATGCGATACTCCCTAAGGCTTATCAACCACTATCAGCTGGATCTCCTGTTTGCTCCAGACTCCACCTTGACTTGGAAAGTGCTTGCAATTCCATGAGGTAATTCTTCCTCCCAGCGCTGTGGCTTGTTACCACGACCATGTGCTCCTAGCGCGAGCCAGGACAGAAAACGAAAAAAGCCTGTCCCGACATCTCTGTGCCGTAAACTTCCTCTTTCTCCATCCTGCCGGGGAAGGCTGTTGTGCTTCGCGTGCTTTGGCAGCGGTCGGTCCGGCCGGGAGGGAGGGCAAAGCAGCGTTGGCCGGGCAGAGCCATCGCCCTCCCGCCGCCCAGCTGCCCCGGGCACCGGGGGCTGTCGCTCGCCGGCCACCCCACCGCCGGCTTAGCCACAGGTGCGGGGTAACACCTGCTCGGTTGGCACCGAGGCCGGTATAAATCTGAGTTATTTTGATTAAGCTCGCATTGATTAGGAACAGGTCCCGGCTAACATACCATAAACACCTATTAAACCGAAATAAATACGTCTACAGGGGGCTTAGCTTAAACGGGTGCAGCTTTGCCTGCACGTGGGGCGCGGAGGTGGCGGCGGGCACCGCACACGGCGGCCCCGCGGAGCGCGGCCCCGACGGGTCTCGGCGCACGGCCCCGCTGCGGTGACCGATGGCGGCGGGCGGGCTCCGCCGGGGCAGGAAAGCCCGTCCGGGCTGACGTCGCTGCGCGGGGCTGGCCGCGCTGTCGCCGCGGGAGGGGGCGGGACGGGGTTCCCCGTGGGAGGCGGGTGAGGACCGCGCCGCGCCGGTGGCTCTCTCGGAGCGCTGTCCCGGGGAACGGTGTTGATCCGTCGCCACGGCAACCTCGGACCCGCGGGGGGAGGGGGCGCAGGTAGCGGTGGCCGTGGCCGTGGCGGTGGCGGGGTCGGTGCCACCATCCCTGCGGGGCTCCCCGCCGCCCCGGGAGGCGCCCGGCTCCGGCTGCTCGCTCTTCCCTGCGAGCGGGCGCGCCTCGGGTCCGCTCCCCATCCCGGGCCGGGTCCTGAGGCGGTGTCCCGGCGCTCCCGGCCAGTCCCTGGGGACACGGAACGGCGGCGGGAGGGGCGGGGTGCGAGGTTGTGTGAGCGGAGCTCCTCGAGAGGCGTGCGAGGACACGGTGCTCCTGCCCGGCTGCGGCCCAGGGTCAGAGCCGCGAAGCAGCGGGATATTTCAAAGCAGCGATGCTTCCCGGAGCGGGAGCGCGCACAGGCGCGGGGAGCGCGCCCCGCCCCGCGGCCACGGACGCGGGATGCGCGGGGTCCCGTTCCCGGGGAGAACAATGGCCGTGCGGAAGCCAGGCCGCTTCTCCAGCCCACCCGGGGCTTCCCCCCGGGATGCGTTTGCCTGCTCGACCTCCGCCCTTGCAGGCGGCCGCGTCCTGCCCTGCTTGTGGAGTCGCACCATTGTGGGACAGCACGGAGGCGTGCTAGGGGGAACTGCATCGGGAAAATCATTCCCTGCGACCAGGGAATGGGTTTCTGTGGTCACTCCAAGGGCAGTCGGCCCTCCCTGACCCTGCAGAATCTGCCTGGAGCCCGTCCCCGACTTCCTCCTCTGCCCCAGCTCCAGCTGGAGCGCTGCTGACCCGTGTGTTGTGGTACCGAGCCGGCTCTGAGGCTAGCTAATTCCTGTAAACACAGAACGTAGCTGTTCTGCGTAGAGAAATAACAGGAAAACTGATGGGTTTAACTTTTTTCACTGCATATTGTTATTTATAGTGCTATCTCCAAAGTAATTTCAGCTTTTATGTTAAGTTATTGCGGTGGAGGAAAAACTACTTCTTTCACTTTATTTTTGTACTTGGCAAAATGGAGGTGAGAAAAGAATCGATGAAGGTAAATATTTTGATCTTTAAGTGGTTAGACAATAGAACTTTTATGTCTGTAAATTCTTTTCACAATATGAGCAACAAATCGGTATTTTTACCATCACTTCTTTTACTTGCGAATGCAGTGCAAATCTCTCTGGATTGTGCACCCCTCTGCATTCCTCCTGTACAGACACTGACTTTAATTTTAATATAAGTTAGGCTGGCTTCATGTAGAGTAAATGCAAATTCCTTATAAAGTCAACTCTTCCTTAACTAAAGTCTTCTATGTATGGTTCAGTACTAAATGTGATGCCTAGACAGCAAAGTTTCATCTTGCAAAGGCAAAACAGTGTTTGGGTTTTTTTCTCTAAATCTTACAACTCAAAAAAATACCTAAAAGTTGACAGTGGGCACAGCTGGTATTTACCTGATCAAATGCTTCAGTTTCAATTTGCTTTTTGGACTGGTAGAGTAGACCAGAGGCATACCTGGACATTTGGCCCTTCTGAACATCAGGAGGCAGATAACTAAACTGTAAATGCCCGGAGAAACCATTTCAGTGCTCACAAATGAACACCTCTTGTTTTTTGACCTCTTGACATCCCTAGTTTAGGTGGGTTTAAATAAATGGAGAAACATATAATATGCAATGTGTGCTTTTAGAGACATACTAATAGAAGGTACACGCTGAAATACTATTTAATAGAAGGACAAGCAGCATCTGAAAAGCACATAAGCCTAATTGATTCCAGACACAACTGGCCTGGATTTTGTTTCCTCTTATTTCAACTTTCTGACCTTGTAAAAATTATCTTGATTGTGTTATACTAAAACAAGGCCATGATCTTGCAAAAACTACCATGTGTGCTGGTGCTGAGAAGTGCCCAGTAAAGCGCTCCGTACAGAACGAATGCTGACAGTGTTAGGCCCCAGCACTGCCTTGTTTGTTTTCCCTTGCTTATATCTAATCATGGTGAAGCAATAGTCTTGCTTCTGCTGAAAGCTGGATCTGGGTTTTCATTTTCAAAGGAGATGAAAAACGTGTAGTAAAACTTAAGATTTGTGGTGAATGATAGGTTTTAAATTCTTAGATCAGTTTAAGCTACTGGGATTTTATGGTATTTAGACTAGGGGAAAGAACAGGGAGGGTTTAAAAACATGTATTGCCTGTAATTTTTTCAGTTGTGTGTGCGTGTGTGTGGTGGTATCTCTGTTTTTCAGAAGATTGTTTCTAGGGATTGGTAGGAGCATTGAAGGACTTACTGGCTTTGATGATAACCCGTAAGTACTGTTGTGCCTTCATATAAGCATGCGCGAAAGACCTAGGACAGCAGAGTGTTCAATGTGCTGCTGTCTTTGGCACTGGAGAACTTCTAATAATATTTTCTGCTTGAAAAAATCCAAGGCCTGGGTGCACTGATCCTTTTATTACAATAACTGCTGTTGCTCCTTCTATTTGGGAATCTGTGTCTTGCTGGCCTCAAATCTCTGTGGAGAGTAGTGACAAAAAAAGGTCTTTCCAGCGTATTGAACTGATGATCCCTCTCCTTATTTCTCTGAAGGCTCTCATTTTTGTTTTTTTCAGGATCAAGAATAAACTGTGTATTTGGGCCTTTGTCAGCAAGGTTCCCATGGGGCAATCCTTGTAAGCACTGGGATTGCCTGTTTAGTAGCAGGGAGACTTATAAAAACAACTCCAGGTGGAAGTGGGCCTTTTCCTGCTCCTCCCTTCATCCTGCTGCAATTCCCTTTCATCCAAGCCCGGGGAACTGCCTGCCATTCAGACTAAGGCAAACTAAGAGAGTTGTGCTCCCTTGACTGAGATATTAGAATATCTGCCTTACTTATGTTGATTTGGTAATGTTCTGGGGAGTTTTGTTGTATATAATGTACTGCATCAACTTCTGGTGGTCGTACAACAGCAAATATAACTCAAAAAGCTAAGCCTACCTCTGAAGAAAGCGAGCAGCTTTTATGCATCATGAAACTCAGTTTCCAAGAAGTTGGCATCAATATGACTGCCATCACATTTGGCCTTTTTGTAGCTACCACGTCAACATTTCTTATTTCCCGACAGATTGCAAGGTGGACATGGTGTGTGGTATATTACTTATTAAATAAAAAACCTTGAGAGCATGTGCAGTGTTCTGACTCAAACATCTGACTCAAAAGTCATGCTGGTAACCTGCTACACCATGAATGTTAGTGCCAGCACTGCATCTGTTATCTTTATCTTTTAACAACTACTTTACAGCTTTTCTGTTAAGTTACAGACCAGCTCCAGGTAAAAAGCTGCTGCCTTGAAAGCCGTGATACAATCTGTGTGCTCGGTGCGAAAAATTTGGCATGTTCTGGCTTGTGTTTTTTAAGAGAGAAAACAATTGGTGCATTGCTGCTGAGCTGTGCTGTTCCATGCAGTGCTGCCGAAGTGGGCAGCCCATGGAGTGTGACCTGTGACATTACAGATATGCCTCATGTCCCCTCCCTTCTTGGCCAACACACCATGAAGACACAAGGTCTTCCTGCCTTAACTGAAATGAGCAGGTTCTGTTCATCTGCCCGGAGTGTACAAGCAAATATAATGATTGTGTAAGTAGCTTGTAATACCCAAAGCATAAACAAACTTGTGCACAGGAGAGGTGAGTTTCTGGCAAGTTTTCAAGGGAGTTCCCTCAGTGCTGCAGAGCCAAGGTGTTACTCTTTAAGGATAAGACAAATTTTAGATATTTACTCAAGACAGAAACAGAAAATGTGCAGAATGGCAGGATACAAATTGAGGTGTTGTCTGATGGTGGTGCTGGTGGTGTTTTTAACAGTGACCTGTGGCTCCAGATTTATTTCTTCATGTTTGGCACATCAGAGAACACCTCTGCTTTCGAATCACGTCAGCATGAGTGATGAGTATGCAGCACCTCGTGGAATCAGATCTTACATGTCTACTACAAAGCGTAAGCATGAAGTGAGGCATTCCTTTATCTGTGAGTTGGTATTGCCAGAGCACATTTTGTTTTAAGGTTCAATTAATGGTGTATTCTATTAAATACTTAGATGATTAGAAGTTTTTTTTACAGTGAAGGTGGTGAAGTACTGGAACAAGTTGCCCACAGAGGTGGTCGGTGCCCCATCCCTAGAAACATTCAAGGTCAGCTTGGATGGGACTCTGAGTGATCTGACCGAGTTGAAGATGACATTGCAGGGTGGTTGGACCAGATGGCTCTTAAAGGTCCCTTCCAACCCAAACTATTCATTGGTTCTATGATCAAACTCCACCTAGCCAGACAGTTGCTTCTTTTCTTGCAGAAAAGTGCTCCACAAAGGATACATGTTTGGCTGGACTGTGAGGAACTGTGAAGATCATACAAGTAAGTTTAAGTCCTTACATGTTTGCTGAATGTATCTCACACTTTTTAAGTGTCCCAGTACCCACAATAATTAATAATTAATAAGTGTGAGTGCATTCATCTTTTCCTCTGAATTGTGCTGTTTCCATAACAGAATATTGGTTCATATTTAGATTTTTGGCCCTTAAAGTGTTTTGTGTCAGTTAAATGAAGACCACAGCTGGCACCTTCTCCACTCTGTCACAGAAAAACTTTTCCATAAGCTTTAAACTTAACTATGTATGAGACTGTTTTCTCAACTTAACCATGTATGAGACTGTTCTCTCAGAGCTGGGTCTGAAATAGTGAATGGACCAAATTTATTTTACTTTTTTCTCTGTATAAGTGTACAGTGATTTTATTTATGTCTCTATATCCTGAAAGCAAATTTTCCATGCATGTCTTTCTGAAGAGAGAAAGGACAAGACACAGAAGGAAGGAGACAGAAGAGATGTTGCAAATTACTGTACTGTAAGGCACCAGGATAGTACTGTGATAAATCCAATGCAAGAAAAGACGAAATATGATCTGGACTGGTGTAATGCAGAACACTTTTATGAAATGTCTCAATTGCACCAATATGGGAGGACAGTGACCACTGGAGATGATCAGTACAGAAATCAAAATGAACTTCATCTATGCAAAAGCAAAAATCATCATTTTCCTGGAGAAGTCAGGGTAGATGGTTATAGGGAGTTTGTAGAGCATCACTAACAAAATAGCAGGGGACAATGCAGTGCTCCTGTGAAATGCTCTCTTAGGATTTATCAATAGGTGGCATATGTAAGTCATCAAGAATGATGTAAAGATGACTCCACCGAGTGCCAGTGAGGCCCCAGCTGCTGCGTTGCCTTTGGTTTCACAGTCTGTGCTGAAAAATAAAGTACAGGACAAGGTGAGAGAGCAAATAAGAGATGTAGAAAGGAAATGGTGAAGGAAGGAAAGAAATTGAGCCTTAAAAATAATTTTTTGAGGCAATCAGATAAATTTTCCAATGTGTAAAAGGTTAGGTTTGATCAATTTTTTTTGAATGCTGGTGAAATACCAGAACAAGCTGCTTAGGAAGTTCGGGTCTCTGTTTTGCAGAGGGTTTCTAAGAACAGGTTAGACAAACATCTGTTGGGGATTGTCTGGGGCTACTTTATCCTATCTTTGTGTGGCCAGGGGGGGACCAGATGGTCTCTTCAGATCCCTCTCAGCCCCCTTCCTACAAGTTTACCAAGTGGAGAGGGGGGTGGACCTGAGTTTAATGAGAAAACTGTATCATCCTATTAGCTGATCCTCTTTCAGAATAGAAGAATCAGAGAGAAACCATATTTAACTTAACTATATAAGTACATGGAGTTTTTAATTGTTGTAGACTCTAAATTTTATGAAGCATTTAGAAAAACAAATAGATGGTTATAGAAAAAAGTTATTAAAAATGTTATAAAACTGAACAATTTTAAGTGCCTCTTTTTCTCAATGAACCTAAGTAGGAAAAATAGTTTACAAGTATTTTTCAAGGAGAGTTTATAAGTATCTTTCAAGGATATTACAAATTTGTGTTTGGCCGTGGGTTTTACATTGCTTCCCATTTCACAGCAAGCAAAGATAACATCCGTAGTTAGACTGTATCCGAGAATGCCACACCTAGGTGCTCCTTGCATGTGCAAACCCAGGAAATAATTGTGAGAGATCACTCTTGCTCCTCAGTCCACAGAAGGAGGAAGTTATTCACTACCTGCTCTGAAAAATCTGTCTGGAAGGACAGCCGAATGGAAATATGAAAGTCAGTGCCTTGCCTCCTCGGCAGGTGAACTCTGACTGCGGCGACGTTTCCTCCTTCCTTCCCTCCCTCCCTTCCTCCCTCCCTGCCTGTGCGTTGGGAAGTTCCAGTGAAATATAGCTGCTGTGGAAAGTCCTGTTCACAGCGAGGAGACGTGACCTCTCAGCGAGTCAGATCCTATTTTACAGGCGGCTCTGAGTCAGGGTGGAGCCCGAGCACTGAACTTTGTATTTAAGAAGGAAGTGAAGTTGGTGGCAGCCCGTGTTGCTAAGCAGAGGAGTTGCCGTATATTTATGTCAGCTGATACTTTCGGTGGGGGTGTGACTTCATTCTTAGATATGATGCCTTCCATTTATTAAGGACAAAGGTCAGAAATTGCCAGTGCTGCGAGACCTGTGTCTCTCCATATTAGAAGAGGCACGTTCTGCTGAGCCGTCAAAGATGGAAATGGGAGTCCTTAGTGCTGCTCCTGCACGGTGGAAACAAAACCGACCGTGAAGCTGTCAGTTCATGTCACAGTCCAAGAGCAAACATCCTCACAAGCGGGGATGATGTGGAGTAGGTCAGTTCTGCGGCATTGCTCCATTTTTTTAAGAACACACTACTGTTCCTGATTAAAAATATGGCCTGGTCTTGTCTCCTGTAGTAGTGAAACCAGGGGCCTGCGGTGAGCAGTTGGGCACTGGCCTGGTAAGTCAGAATTTAGATGGAAGGCCAAGTGATCCTGCCTTGTAGCCAGCAAACTAAGTGGTGAGTCTGTTTGGGAGGGACAGTGAGTTGTTTGTCACCTCTGTGCCGCGGGCACTTGGGTGGTGCTGCCTTCCAGCTGTCCAGATTGTCACAGCTAAGCGGCAGTACCTGGGCAGCGTTTTGGAGAGATTGAAAGGGACAGTGCAGGTGGGCTGGGGACAGCTGCCCACAAGTGTGTGTGCACCCGCCCCCACCCACAGTGAGGAGTCACAGTGTGCTGTGCCACACGGCATTTTCACCTATTCCCCCCTGATAGTCTTTGGTTACATCCTTAAGTTAGCCTTGAGAGAGCTATATGTTGTTGTGCGAGAGATACTGCTGTATCAGAGCACTTCCACATAAAAAATAAGTTTTGGGAGTAGTATTTTCTTCTTGTTGTTGGATTCCCGAGGATGTGGCATTGGGGAATGCTGATATCCCTCAGAGAACTTTGCCCCTGTGAGGCCTGGCAGGTGAGTGGCATGTGGGCAAGAGCTGCTGGAGCTCGCTGCCCCTCTGCTTTTCTGGTTCAGTTCCTCAGTTAAGGAGTTCCCTGCCACAGAAGTGGCTGTTTGGGCCAGTTCCAGCTTTTGTCACTCTGGCTGGCTTGAGTTTCAAAAAAAAAAAATCAACCAACCTACACAAGTGTCTACCCTGGCTTGCCCTCTGTTCCCTTAGCTTGCTGGTGCCACAGGGTGGCTCCTTGTAGCACTTATATTTCCAGCACTTTTAGCTCTTCAGCTGAAGTCGGTAAAGTTGTTCTTTCTGATACGAGTCTGCTGCTTCCTGGTACTTACCAAAATCCACGTGCTCTTGGTATTTCAGCATGCCGTGGGTTGGTGAACAATTTCTTCTGAAAAAAAAATATTGTTTTCCTTCAGCTTGTGGAATATCATTATCATCTGTGCCCTGTTGGTCACTATACACTCTCAGTCTCATGAGCTTCCATTGCTGCGTAAATTTCGAGAAACTTTGAGTAAAACTTTCACTTGTGAAAGAAAAAGAAACCATTTCACTTTTTCACTTCATTTGACTGAAACAGTGTTCAGAGATTAATAAAATGTAGGTGTCAGGGTTGTGTGATTTTGGAGCCACTTCCCAGAAACCATGGGACAAAACACGGTGTTTTGCTGGTTTGCTGGTCTGAGGCAATTAAATGGCATCCTGAATGCTTAGCCAGAAGTGCTCAGAAGGCAGTCACTCTAAGAACAAGCTTGGGCTCACTGTAGAGATGGTTTCACATCTCTCCTTGCATGTATAAAAGTAAAAGCAAGGCTGTGAGAGGAGAAGTTGTTGAGCTTTGGGTACATCTGTACAGAATTTCCTCAGGAGCTGCAACTTCCTTCACCAAAGCAAAAAAACTTTTTAGAAGAAGCCACCTGGAGGGCATGGCACCAGCACAAGCACTTTCTGTCGGAACTGATGCATGGTTTGGACCATCACAGTGCTGAGCAGGTGAGGAACCAGATGTGCTTAACAGCACTGTTCTCCAGAGGGGTGGGCTGCTCTGAGCTCTCTGTGCACAGCCCTCAGCAGCTCTCAAACGAGCTCAGTACCTGGACTGGGTTGTCAGGAATGAGGCACAGACTGTTTGGCCCTTGCAGCCTGAAGGCCTCCCTGTGCACAACTTGTCTGGGGACTAACGACTTGTGAGTGTCATCTGCCACCTATGGAAGTGACAATGTCTAGATCTTAAGATCACATTTCACTGTACCTGGCTGGTAAAACAGATGCTGGTTCTTCAAAGTCTACTGAATAAGTAACCTGCCTTTGTATTTTCATGTGATGCTAAATCATTTGCATTATGTAATTCTGATATTTAACAAACAGGCTTAAATGCCGCCTGGTTATCTCAGCGCTGTAGTTCTTACCGAGTACATTAACTTATCTCTGTACAACTATGCCTGTCATACACAATCACTTGCTCAGCTTGGTACAAACTATCCCCACCTTGAGAGTTTACCTGGTTAGGTAGAGTGTAGCAATTCTTTGGGGTTTTGTTGGTACACATACCCTTGCTCTGCAACTGCTGTTGAAATTCTCAGCCATTAATGCAAATTCTTTCTAATCTGTGAGCCAAATGGCTGCCTACATCAGATGGATTACTTCTTCCCAACAGCACACAAAGAGTTGGGTGGCTGGCTACAAGTGAATTTTCATCCCTGTCATCTCTTGGGTATTTTAATAAGCTGTTACCAATAAGGTTAATCATGAAGATGCCATGTTACTGTTTCCTCACTCTCCTGTGAAGCTGCCTTTTTGGTAACTCATGAAGTTACATCTTTCTCTTTTGCTAAAGCATGAGTTAAAGTTTCAAAGATTTTTCCTCCATAGCAGCTGTGCAATGATGTATTTTGTCCATGTCTGGTACTACCATCCGGTGGACCTGTGTGTGAATTTGTGCCACACCTTGACGGTGTCACACTTTGGAGTGGTGAAACTGCTGCAGCACTTTTCCTTACTCCCCATTTCCTGTTGTTGAGGAGTTAGAGAGCAGCTGTAATTCCCCCCCTTCTGTGAAAGTTCTATTTGCAGATTCTATTTCTTCTAATGTTGAAAGCACTGGGAGATTCCCTGCACATTTTTATGACCCAAGTAGTAAGCCAGTGGATTCCGTAGGCCACGGCCTGAGGATGATTTATGGGAACCAAGGAGCTGGTACTGTGCCTTCTGCAAGACACATGCAGTAGATACTGGGGTTTTTTTCCCATGGAACAAACATTTAACTGAGCTCCTATCTATGTCCCCCCTCACTGCTTGTGCCACGCCACGCCACGCCATGCCATGCCATTCTTTTTTTAAAGAAGTGCAGCATTTCTCTGGTTTTCTCACCCTATTCACCGTGATATGCTTTGAACACTTTTCATGCTCGGCAGCTTTGCGATCTGATTTCTGCTCAACAAGAAACTGAAACAACTTCTAGAGGGAGCACTGAGGCTGCTGGCAGTTGGTCTCAGAATGAGTTTCTCGTGCCCCTAAATCTTGGAGAACTTAAATCTTTGAAAGCAAGGGGAGTTCCAGGCAGGTTTACGCTACACTAGGGTGCTTGGCTGTCAGATTAGGGGTGCACTTAAATGATACACGCAGAAAAATAGACTTGGGGTAAGTGTTTCTAGGCTGTTTTCTCTCTGGGCTGTAAACATACTGCAAGAGAAAACTGAAACTTTAGTTATATTTAGTTTAGTTACATTTAGTAACTTTTTGTTATTTTGTTGTGTTTTTTTCCACAAAGTAAAGAAATGCAAATTAAACATAGAACCGTGGTAAACTGGGCAAATTTAGTGAAGGTGTATTTGGGGCATGTGCTGCTTCAAAGTGTTTGTTCTTTTAAATACTATTTCCCCTTGCTATTTTTAACTTTATGGAAGACCTTGGCGAAGAACAGGGAGTTTATTCTGCCGCACCACCATGTGCTATCAGCTTTTCACTGTGTTTTTCAGCTGAAAGCTCGGGACAGCACCACCTCCCCGGCTGCTGGGCCCTTTCTGGGTGATTGCATGGGGCTAAATGCATGGGAGGTGGTGGTGCCTCTCCAACCGCAAACTGTCCCTTCTCCCAGAAGGTGCTTTCCCCCTGAGCCCAAGGGAGACTGAGTAGGCCAGACATGAATGACACAGTGTGAAAGAGTGTTATACTTCCTCTGGAGAAGCCTGAAATATTTTTGCAGCTGTAGTGGCCCTCATGGCTGCAGAATCAACATGGACTGAGGGAGCCAACGACCCAAGAAGCATGAGAAGCTTTTGATATTCACGTTGTCTGGATCTGGCTCCCAGCTAACTGTGTGTTAAAAGAGCGTAGAGGAAAAGCTGTGTGAGACTCTATGAGGACAGGACGCCTTCTCTCTTTCCCACGGGAGAGATACGAGTGGGGGTGCAGCAAACAGCCCCCTAAAAGGAGCGGCAGGAGTTGGAGGGGGAGGGTGTCCCTTCTCAGGAGCACATGACTTTGTTTTTCCTTCTCCAACCTGCCACAAACAATGATGGTAAAAAGTTATCTCGTCAAATGACTCGCTGAAAATTCCTGTAATGCCAAGTATCTTTACACTGGGTTTACGCTTTAATCTCTTTATACTTTTAAGACTCTTATTTAGTTTCCAGAGCAGTGCGGGGAGGACCGCTAAGCGCGCTACTGGTAATCACTTTTGGGTGGGATCTGTCTAATTTACTTACGGAACGAGTTTGTTTCGGTTTGTATCACGAATTCGAACGCGTCTCTCGCAAACACGGCAGCGGCAGAGCCGGTGCGGTGCGGTGCGGTGCG
>VZRM01006606.1:0-11356 GCA_013397955.1 Grantiella picta
TATATATATAGCTACTTACCAACAATATTGATTTTGTAGAAGGCAGGTACACTCCAGGTGTATTTAGTCAGGTTTTGCTGATCTTTGTTACAGAAAAGGGTAAATAGATCAAAGCTCTGAAGCAAAATCAGAAAAGAATTGTATCCAGAATTGTATTCTCATCATTGAGTTGTGTTTATCAAGACCATTACAGCACAACTACATCTGTAGGATAAAATAATGCAGTGAGGGGATTTACCAATTAACTCTGAGTAAACCAGGGTACCAAAGCACTATCACAGTTTGGTGAAACTTTAATCAGCCTAAAACAATCCTTTTCTCAATTGATCTAGGTTACCTATTAACAGCATGCTATTATACACACACCGACACGTTGATTCAGTATAACCCTGGAGAATCCAAACATATTTGTGAGGGTTATTGCTTGACAATAAGCTCATTTTAACAATGTTGGTAGCAGTGGCACAGCTCAAGCCCAGGCAGTGGAGGCAACAGACACTTGGCCACAAGGCTGACACTGAAACCAGCTCAGCTCAGCTTCAGGAAAAGTGAGCCCAGGCCAGCCCTACACTACATTCTCAGGTCAGGAGTACCTATCATTGTGTACAAAACCTGGCAAAATCATTTTAACAGAGCTACAATGTAGTAGCTCTATTGCCTTGCTCTGTGAGGAATTGAAAAGTTACAAAAGAGGCTGGTCCTAACCAAAGGAAAAAGCATATAAAGAAAATTGTTATAAAAATAATATACTTTTATGAACCTTTTTATAAGCCATAGAACAACTTTTACAAATGCAAGAGAACATAAAGTAGGCCAAAGACCAGGAGGCATTGCCAATGGCAGCATTGTAATGGAAATTATAAAAGTTGAAAAGTTTCTGGAACGCTCTGATACCCTTTAAACAGCCTAGTGACAGCACAGAAAATCAAGATAATTAAAGAAACCACAGCATGAAAGTGTTAGACTAAGTTAGGTGTCACATACCTGGAAAAGTGTTCCTTGTGTATTTATACGGTTACAGGTTTATCTTAGAGATGAAATTAAATTCTATTAAAAAAACCTAAAAATATGATTTGAGATGCTTTCCATTTCATAGCAGAATATGATTCATGTTGAAATTCCTATTTGTAGATGCAATAGAGTAATTTAACTGAAAATTGCTCAAGGTTTCCATGGCTATTTCATAGAATTTCTTTTAAAAATTAGGAACATAGACATTTCCATAGTAGGATTCTTTTCTTTGTCATGTTGATAATATTTTATTGCATATACATGCATTTACTTATAACTTTAGTACATTATTTAAAATTTATTTTTATGGTATTTGTGTGCATATTTCACCAGAATTGCCTAAAACTCACTTCCATAAGTTATTTTTGTTTCATCGCAAAAAACCTTTCAGCCTCTTTCTAGAAGGCAGAACGCACCTGTCAGTCTGTTGGCTTGCGTCTTACAGCACAAAAATTCAAAACTCAAAATCAGGGACAGCTTTTTAATGTGAATATAAATATTGGTACAAGAATTCCAGTACCCTCCACTGCCCTCTATAGAGATTTTCTGTGCCTGGCTTACTAGAGAGAAGTACAGTTGTCATTTATAATATGACCTTCTTCAGACAAATTGCATTCTTTTTTTAATGTTAAACCCTATAATATCAAGTTTAGTACATCAATAAACTGACAAGAAGAGGTGGCCCTAGGTAAGTGAGAAGTCAGTCAAACCATTCTCATTTTCCCCTAGACATTAGCGCAAAGAATCTGTGCAACTATGATTTGGCCCAAAACCACTCAGCAAATGTTTTATTTTTTCTCATGGGTCATGTTGCAATACCTCATGAGAGGTAAAAAATTAGCAGCAATCACATAGTTTTATTGCTGCCAACCACATGCACGGATAAATTCAAACGTGGATTTTAGTGGCTAGGCTAGGATGCTCTCATTCCAGACACAGGTGGATTTAACGACTACAAACTTGAATTAAAGTTTTTCTTTGCATTGGTTAAGGGCCTTTTGCTTCATTGCTCTGTGACAACTAATTACTGAATTCCAAATACAGATACACAGGATATACAATAAAGCTGGTATATCTCATTTGAAATCAATAGTAATGTTTCAAATAGTGTATATGAAGATACTTGCTTCAGCTCTTTGAAAATTATTTTTCATATTTATTTATCTAAGTCCAGTAATGAGCTGCTTAAATGGAGTAAAGTCATTCAAGGACAGATGTATCTGAACCTCAGGGACTGTAAGACACTAAACCTGAGAAAACTCTAAACATGTTCAAATAGTGTATTTCATGCAGCAACTGTACAAGAGAGAACTTAATTCTACTCCAATGACAGCATTATTATAATTGTTATTATTATAATCATCATTATCATTACCATTATCACTATCATTTTTTTATAGGAGAGCATACCAACTAATGCAAATAATGGTACTGCTTTCTCATCACATGCCCTTAGTAAAATATACTGACTTGTTTAATTTCTGCTTTACTAAATGAATTGTTATTTAATAGGCTTTATAGCTCTCGCTTACAGCAGTATTAGAAATGAAAATAATATTGAGTAATTCTAGAATTATCACTGGGAAGCAGTACTTTAATGTTGTTCTCTGTTACATCAGTCACTATAGTGATAAAACAAATACTGAACTGTATTTCTTTTTTCTATGGTTCAATATCTGTCTGTTAAGGCAGTTCCCATATTATATTTACTATCCTTAATGACTTAGACATTCCACCAATAACATATGTCCTTAGGCTCTATAACTTTTCTCTGATGGCTATTGATTTCTGAATCTTTCTTTAATGAATGTATAATTTTATTTTCTGTGTCTTCCCTAATATTTACCACATAAATCCACTTTATTTTTTTTTAATTCAGGATTAAATCTTAGATAATTAACAAGACGATGCTTTGAAAAGAGAAAAACTGTAAGACAGAGTCTATTAGGGGCAACTTTTTAAACTTCTACCATTTTAAATGCAAGTATCTTATCTGCCTACCTGCCAGGGCCAGAATTGATCATATTCCAGGCCATCAGATATGCTTATTATCTTCCTGCACCACATTGCTTCTGCTATGCATTGTTTGTATGTGTGCAGTCTTGTTTACAGGCTTGTCTTCTGTGTCCCCAGAGGTGTCTTAAGTGACAAAGTTTGAGGTCATACTTTATTGAACAAATCTCCATTAATTACCTCCAGCAGACCACTTGAATCAGCATCCTTCCACAGTATAATGAGCTAAATTGTATTGAAAGGTCCCACGCAAATACAAAAGAGAATACTTCGGGCTGATTTGTTATCTTTACTAATTAGAAGTGATTGTTTTTCCTACGTCTCAAATAAAGCCAATATCTTAATACAAAGATATTCTATTTTAACTATGCTTTGGGATTAGCAAGAATAGTCTCTATCAGTTTTCACCACAGCATTTTAAATTGAACTTGGTGCAAGAACTGCACAGAAATCTTTTCTCTAACCATACCTGTTAAGCAGTGATTTGAAGCGTATAAGTGAATATTAACACTAGAACATAAATGATAGAACTTCAAGAGTGACAGTATTCTGCAAATTATATTAAAACCTCCCTTATATTTTTGATTTGTTGAGTACCATGTTCAAACTACCACCTTCATGCAACAAAATCTGAGAGAAAGGGAGAGGGATATATTCCCTAAGGCATTTGTTGTCTGAAACCATCACTATGCGTACTCATGCTCTAATTCCAAGGAATGGCTGGGCTTTTCTTGCTGATAGGAAGTAGAGAATATATATTTTTTATTTTCTCTGCTTATATGCAGCCTTTTGTTTTCTTTGTTTAATTGCCTGTATCTCGGCCCATGAGTTTTTAAATCTTATTTCCCCCCGCCAGCTCTCTGTGGAAAGGGACTGAGAGAGCATCTTGGTAGGCACCTAGCAGCTAACCACAGTAAATGCACAACAGAATTTCATAAGCACAACCCTCCCTGTTGACCAGCCATTTAACTGCTTATGTGGAATTTTCTGTATTGGCAATACCATCTGTCCAGTAAGGTTTAAACCAAAATGTGTGAGCAAAACCGATCTTTAGAGATCCAAAGGACATATCAGTGAGAGTAAAATTCTTTATTTTGGCAAAACTCTGTCCCAGGCAGTTATGTCTGAACTGCTTAAGTTCCACCTATAATTTTAACTGCATATAAAATCCTACTTTAATTCCCATCTGCACAGTTACTATGCATTAAGAGGCAAACACTTTATTTTATTCTGTGGCAACTGGAATGATAAAGGAACCTACCATAACATAATACTATATCTTAGTTGATGAATATTAAAACCTTGAACAAGTTCAAATGAGTAAACTACTTAGACCAAAATATCCTCAAAGGCCCTGAAGAACATCAACCAGAATCTGGTTTTATGTGGATAACACTTAATTGTTTTTGATCTTTCAATCTCTACTATGCTAAGATATTGTTCAGGAGTCGGTGAATATTACTGGTGGGACCCTGACAATAAACTACTGTTGCAGATGGGGCTCTCAGGGTCAGACTGGCTCCAGCTCTGTACAGAAAGCTTGTGAGGGTAACCTCATGAAGTGAGGATCCAGAGTGCACAGCATTCTCTGGGCTTGAGCACTCACAACAAACACCCTGAAAGGCATCTGTGTATACACCAAGTGGATGAAACTGGTGCTAGGAGTCTCAGAGCAGCAGTTTCTGTAATTAGTGAGACTGTACTGCAGTAGGTAACTTGTACTGTTAGACTGTTAAAACACTAACTAACAATAAATTCTTAGTTTTATGAAAAAGATGTGTTGCCTCTCCATCATAATAAAATCTGGATCACGGCAACATAGACACTTATATCTATTAGTTTATCCCTGCCAGTCCTTTCACGTAGGCAGATCTCTCAATTCATGTTATTCCAGAAGCAGTTTTCAGTTAATACTATTTCAATTCACTAAAATCAATCACCTCAACACTGAGTAATCCTCCCTTTTTTTTTTTTCAAATTTTCCTGAGATCTATCTTCTTTTCTTGTGTTTAATACTCTCCCATGTATCAGTTCCCATACCTTCCTTTCAGTTTCACCAATGAATTCTAGTTTCCCCCGTTCTCCTGTATTGAACAGTCTGTGCAATAGATTGCAAGCATAGCATTATCTTATACAAGTATAAGTATCTCTAATCGTATCAGACTTGCTAGCTCTTAGTCAAAATTACTTTTACATACTGCTTTAATTTATTTTTTTTTGCAGAGGTAATCTGTATTTGCCTGGTTTCCATCCCACTAATGTACCAGATGTTGAAAATATCCCAATGTTGTGTTTTGTCTTACTAATATAAATTTTCTTTTATTGTGCTATTTTAACTCTGTGAAGTCTGTTTCCTTAATTATTTAAATGGAGTCTGTTCCTCATATTTAGAGCCCAGAATAGCATTGTGTGAAAATAGGTTTGATAGTATCATTTTCTGGAGCAGATATTTTCAAAATCTTGCTCTGACATTAAATGTCATTGGATCCTCTATTCCTTCTGGTCTTTCTAAAAATCTGTATTATCCATTTTAATTCAAATTTTTTATTTTATTTTCAATCAAGAATTATTGCAAGTGCTTCACACTAGGATGATTTGTGAGACCAATAAGAATCTGTCTCAAGAAAGGAAAAAATATTGACAGAATGAAAATAAGTATAAGCTAGAAAAAATATGGAAGCCTATTGAACAAAAATATAATTAAAATAATATAATTCTTATGGCATGGAAGAATCTAGTGTCATTGACAGCAGTCACAGGGTGGCAAGCACAGCAAAACAGATGATAAACATATGTCACAATTTAGATTGTTTGAAACAAACTAAATGTACCAAAAGTTAATTTGAAATTCTTAAAGAACTGCTTGTAGAAGGGATGCAAACATTTATTTTTGAAGAAATAATGAAAAATTGATGGAATTCTAGAAAACTGTATTTGTTTATAGAATGGAAGAAGACTGTGACTAATTTTTTCTGTTATCCTCAGAAATATATGGGGAAAAAAATGTGCCCATACACAGGAAATAAATTCGGTATCAGCCAGTATGGATTAATCAGAAACAAATAATGTCAATACAACATAATTTTATGCTGTGGCAGCAAGGCAAGGTTGAGAGTTAGGAATTATTACATGCTGTGATCATGGAAAAGTTTTTGACAAAGCTATACTTGATATCTGTAAGAAAACTGAGAGAAAATAGGATGCATAATCATAAATGTGTGTTAGATTAGTTGGAAAAATATACCATACTGTTATGAAAGGGTTCTTTGTTACCTGTGGATGAGTGAGGTGACATTTTCTGCTTGTCTATGTTGGACAACAGTTGCTAATTATTCTCATTGGTAGCCCAGGAAATTAAATAAGTAGTTTTTTTGTTTTGCAGATTACTTTTACCACTCTATTTTTGTGAGAATGAAAAACCACAGACAATAGGGAAAGGATTAAAAACCAGTCTGATAATTTGGAAAGAGCTGGAAAAAGATTCAAATCAATAAATACACTTAAGTATTGTAATTAGGTTTTTAAATGTTATCAAGACTTTGACACATAATCCCTATGAATTTCCCAGGAGGGT
This sequence comes from Grantiella picta, assembly GCA_013397955.1. Taxonomy (NCBI): domain Eukaryota; kingdom Metazoa; phylum Chordata; class Aves; order Passeriformes; family Meliphagidae; genus Grantiella; species Grantiella picta. Next base: position 6,599 of record VZRM01006606.1, read on the forward strand.
ATTAGATTATGATGGATTGTCAGCTAGTCTGCTGGAATGGAAACAGACTAATATACTTGATTGTCACTAGAATGTATTACTCATGACACCACTATCAGCCAGATGGTTAAAGGAAGAGGAAAGTATCTATTCTAACCCTGCACGCCTATAAAGACACCTACAATGTTGAAATGAAGGTACAATGAAAGTATGGTTCAGCCATGTAACTCATATGAGAGCGAGAATGAGGGGCAGAGAAATGTTTTAATCGAATCATGAGATCATATCTGTAAGTTCTGAATATTTCAACATTGTTCAGATACAATCAGATTTCTAACGATTTCCTATTGTTGATAACCCATGAACCGATGGAGACCAGAGATGAACGATCATATAAAGGTGACTTGCTAACCTTCGAATAACAGTGTCAAAAGACCTTTAAGTTCAAATTTGAAGAGCTTCTACAGAGAAAGTGTCTTATGTTTTGGAAACAGATGAAAAATTTAGGTTTTATGCTAATTTCATGCCTAAAATGAAGCAACATGAGTTAAGAAGAAGGAAGATCACTTGAATAATACTGTGATAATGGACAAATAATTAAATTAATGATTGTTTCTGTTTCTTCCAATACCATTTTTACTCCAAAATCTGTACATATTCTTCATTTAGGAAAAATTAACAAAGAGAGATACAATATCTTCCAGGTTTAGTGTATTATCTGCTAGAAGGACAATTTCTAGGGAAAACAGTTATTTTCTAAATGTAAATTAGTTTGTTTACAACTAGTTCTAGAAGAGAGTTCTCATCATAAAATGAAAAAACTATATTCCTTCAAATCTTAGTGAAAACCTGTGTCCTATTTTTGGAAATCAATTCTGCTTAAAGAATCAATAATTGGAAAACAAAGATGTGATGCATCTATCTTACTTTGGCCACCGAAACAGTCACTTTGTTTTGTGATTAATTTAATGAATCAGTTTCCTGTGATTTTGATGACTCTGTACAGTACCTGAAGGGCTGGATATGAAGCACAATGAAACCCAATCCATATCTCTTCGGAGAGACTGTAAGAATATAAGGGTACATATAAAAACATTACTACGTGTCTCTGCCTCTGCATTTAAACCTGAGGTTGTGATTTAATCTGATATGAAGACATTTATGTACATGTATCTAGATATCAGTACCCAGAGACACTGGACGCCTGGCAGGTGTTCCATCTTTGTCTAGACCTATAGAATGGATTGGCCAGTGATGGGACTTGGACATGTGTAGAAAGTTAAATTTGGAAGATTTAAATTCTGCACTCAGCCTGGCCTCCAATATGTAACTCAATTTAACTTAGGGAGATAAGCATGTACTGAGAAACAGTAGCTATCACAGAAGAAGAAGACATTCTGACAACGAGACCTTTGCAGAAAAAAAGCTCAGATGACCCACTTTAAATATACATTGACATCCAAAAGTTTAGCTAGTGTCATGGCATCACTGTATAAGACTGTAGAAACCAGACAAGAAAAACTAGCCCAGAACAGAGTAAGGAAAGGGAGGGAGATTAATTTGGTCTTCACTGTCATGTTTCCAATTACTGTATTGGAGTAGAACTACATTTTAGCTGAAATAAGTCACCTTAATAAGAAGGTTTGGATAAGGTGTACCAACTTAATAACAGTGATTCATACATTAAAAATTCAAGGATGTGATTCCTAGGACTGATCTGTCCTCAGGAAAAGAACTTGCTATAAGCAACACTTCAACTGTGCCTTCCTCCATTTGTAGTCTTAAACCCCTCCAAATTAGCTTCATGTCTTCTAATGTTTTAGCATTTATTCCCAAGATAAGAAAAATAACTTAGAAAAATATCAGCACAGCTTCATGCTTTTAAAAAATATGTTCTCTCTTTGCATACACTCCTGATAGTGAAAGCAGATGAACTTACCCTAATCCTGAAGTGATTTCTTCATGGTAGTAAGTCACGATATCAGCACATCCGTCTACTCTTACGTTAATGTCTCAATATCTTGACTAAAGGACAGTTCATGTCCAGTGAGCTTGGAAGGAGGATATAATTATCATAATTTGTCTAGAAAAGAAAACCAACTTTAACCCTCAGTATAGCAAAGGAGAATGACAACCCACTGTCCTAGGTTACAATATAGATGTATTTAGTATTCAATTACCACCATCTGGGGATCATTAGCTGTTATCACCTGCTATGACTCACCCCTGATAACAATGAGCCATCAAGGACCCACCACATGACTCATGGACTTATCTCACCCTATTGTGAGATGCTCCACCCAGGAGGGAGGACCCAAGCATTCTCACCTGGATATAACCTGCCCTTGGAACTGCCTGCGCTAGCCCTCTCTACTGGGTTCCTAGAGGGCAAGAGCTATCACTGGACCTTCAGGTGGAGGCCAGACTTTCACAGGATCACTACTTCAACTGAACTACTTCATTTGGACTGCTACCACCACCCTAACCAGGTGTCAGGTTGTATCTGACTTTGTCAGCAGTTTTTTCCTTATATCATTGCACTTATTTTAAATTTTCCTATTAAATTATAATCCTGACTTGTGGTCTCCCACTGGTTTGTTTACAAACTAGAACACCCACTGTATATTGCTTTTTAAACCAAGGATGCATCTGCATAAATCTCATACTTTGGAGATTATAACTACTTGGTCTAGCCATTCTTTTACTTCAGAGATGAGCAGCAGCCAAGGCAGATGCCTGGACTGAATAAAAATAATTTTCCAAGAAGCTGTTATTGACATTTCCTAGCACAGTACTATATTTCAGGTTCACATCAATGACAGTATTTAACATGGAATTTAGCTGGGCAATATTTATTTCCAGACGTCCTGGAAATGTGCAAAATCACATTAAACTGGAAGCTTAGAGCTCTAATTTCTAGCAAAGTTTATTTCATTTTGAATGTCAAAACTAATTTTTGGTTGTTTATTTAACACTGATTATTTTGCTTTGCTAGCTTTATGCAGTCTAAAAGTTTCATCTAAGCTTTGCACAAGCAAATAGTCATCACTCATGGTTTATGCAAGTGCAATCTACTTTTGGTAGACATTTAAAATTATTTATCTGACATTAGTGAATTTACTCTATAGTTGAATTATGAGGATTTCTAGAATTGTGGTCATCCAGATGACAGCAGCTCTGTGGATGTCATAAGAATAGATAAAAGTTAACAGATTTTTGCTAGACACTTGAAAGTATTCTGCAATCCTATGCGTTTTTTGCCTCACTAGCTACAGTCCAGTAGATAATGATAAAACTGCTCTCTCTCAAAGGCAACTTTTAGAATTAAGACCTCTTCATGAAATAATGAATTTGTTCAAATAAGCTTCTATGGAAATGGGTGGTTTCTATAGACCTTTATATTATTTTTTTTTAAATTTAAAAATAAATTGTTGGAATAAATTTGTGTTATTGAAGCAAATACCAAACATTCATTTCCTAGGTTCAATTTCATTCTAAACTAGCAAGCACTTAACACTGTCAGCCCCTTGTGCTTTTAACTGAATAAAGGTCAGATAATCAGACATCTGAAAGGACAGCTCATTTATCATCCTTTGATAAATGTGTCAGTAGCTAATCTTTAGCAGTGGATGATAACACTACACAATGAAAAGTTAATGGATTCAAAGCAATGCATTTACCACAACATGGATGTAATGATGCTGTGGAGCAGAAAGTTCAATTTTATTCCATATTTTACATGAAATTATATTTTTGGCTGAAAGCAATAATTACCACAATCTAAACATTATTCTGATAATTTGTGTTCCACAGAGGACGAGAATGATCTTGAAAAGAAATTGTAATTATAGAACTGATTGAAGTGTTATTTCAACAATCTAATGTAGCATTTCTGTCCCATCAAGCTAATTGCTGAATCCTCACCAGTTTAAAAATTACTGCAAAATGTCCCTTGCTACAAGTTTATATGACCATTTCAGTGGCACATGTTCTCATTTATATCTCATTTATTATTAATCTAAAATCAAAATTAATATAGTCATCCTAGACCTAAAACTGATATTATGAATATAGGTGTCTTCTTTAGGCTGTATCTTGTCAGCTTTCGCTTGCATCTTGTCATGCCTGTACAGGCATTTTGGATATTCTGTGGCAGCTCAAATGATCAAAAGCATACATTCAGAAGGTTATGAAGTACAGAATGACTCCACAACTCAGATAGTTATGAAGTAGGTATGTGTTTATTCCAGCTGGGGTGCATGGGGGGGTAGCCCCTCCAAAAGCATGCACACCCTCAGCAGCAGTTCACTAGGTTTATATTAGGTTACAGATTACATATGCATAAAGTTAGACAAAGCCCTTATACATATTCAATACCTATCCCCGCTTCGTATTATGAGTTCAAAGTTCATTTAAATATGCTCACACAAGCGCAGTGTCTCAGATTAATTGTGGGCAGGGGTCCCAAATGATTGATTATGGCGTGATCGATAGTCTTCCTCACGATGAACTGTTCACCTTGTCCCCTTGTGATTTAGGGTAAAATAGAAATTATTAATTTAAAAGAACTAAAAGTTAGATAATAATAATATTCTTAAACTGATTTAGAAAGCTAGAGATTAGATAATGATTTACTAGGATACGCCTGCTGCAAACCATTTATTATTCCCATAATGAATTTGTGCCTACCTGGTATCGGGGAGGATGGAGAGAAGAGAGCCAAATAATTGAGAGAAACCACCAAGTGTAACCGAGCATCCCGCCCTTGGACCCCAGGAC
>VZRM01006606.1:12060-236803 GCA_013397955.1 Grantiella picta
GGCAGTTCCAAGGCCAGGTTATATCCAGGTGGGAATGCTTGGCTCCTCCCTCCTGGGTGGAGCATCCCACAATAGGATAAGTCCATGAGTCATGTGGTGGGTCCCTGAAGGCCCATTGTCTGTCATCAGGGGTGAGTCATCAGCAGGTGATAACAGCTAATGATCCACAGCTGGTGGTAATTGAATACTTAAGTACATCTATATTGTAACCCAGGACAACAGGACTTATTAAATTCTTATATTCCTTGACTTGATGCTAGAAGAAAAATGTCTAACATATAAGTTTATATTACTTGATGAACACAGTAGGTCTCTGCTTCCCTTTTCCATCTCTCTCTCTTTGCAGAAGATCATAGCAGAATCACGGGAAGACTATTTCTTCTAGAACTCATATTATGGCAATTATGGTTAAAACTCTTGGAAGTTCACTGGTCTGCTATTCAGGCCTGGAAGCAAGTATATGGTATTCCCTTGGATTCTGTTGAGATTGGAAATATTTGGGAAAGTCCCATACAGGACAAAGATGATGACAGAGAAAATATCCTATGTTTCAGTGATTGAAAGCACACGGAAAGAAATCTGAAGAAATTTGTCAGGGTACTTTGCCACCTCACAATCACATTTTTCCACAGAAGGGAAAAATCTAGACCTGAGTGTCTTACATTCTGGGTTACAGTATGAATCAACAAATTCTACATTTATTACTTTACTTTAAAAAGGCCAAAGAAAATACACGCCTTATTAATTAGATGATTAATTAGCTTTATTTCATTAATTCTACAGAAGATTCAAGTCACTGTATCTATCATATAAGGTGGTTCAGTCAGCACAAAGGAGAGCAGAATGTGGCTAGAGTTCATATCTGATGTTTTTACTTTTATCAGCTTTTGAGTACATTTTGCATTGTAGTAATTCATAAATATATTGTGAAAGTCAGAAATATCGTCTCCTGGGAGTATAATCTTTCAGGTTTCATTGTCAGAAGAGAAACAAACTAAGTTCATTGTCATAAGAGAAACATAAAGTAAGTGTATCACTTTTGCAAACTCTCTGTTAGGATATTTGAGTCAAACATTAGAACAGGAGCTTTCTTTTAAAAAAGTAATTCAAGCAATAAACAGAAAAAAATATTATGATTTATCAATTTTTTTCTATCAGCTTAACTGACACCTTTGGTGTGTATAAAAAAAGACTTGGCACTATTTACAGTTAATTCAGAAATATGAATGATTAAAAATATTTTCTTACAATGTCATTATTATTCAAGCGTCAGCATTTCAAACAATTTGCCATGATTGCTATTAGTCAAAATAATAAACTTCTATAAATTTAGAATAAATATTTACTTGAAAATTTGCATCCAGTATCTGGAGCTACTAATTAAGACCAAGTGGACAACCTTGGAGTAAAGAAATAATACAATAAAAGCTAGCAAATAATTTATAATCATGTTAATACTCCACAAGTCTTTTGAGAGCAAAACAAAATGCTTGCATAACTGATTTTTCTTCTTTTATGAGTATTATGTAGTTGGACTTAATTTATAAGAAAATTATCTAATGACTCAAATATTTGAGATGGCGTGAAAAAATTATCAGATAAGTTGATAATACATCATTCAATTGGGAATAGTCTTGTTACAATGACTGAATATGAATTCTGATTATTACAAGATAATCATATATAAATTGCGCAATTTTAATTTTCATTAATTGATGATAAAATAGGATTTCTATTATCTTAATGAATTATCATAAGCACATTGAATTTGTGAGTTATACCAAATTAATGGAAGCACTTAAATACCTTGATGTTAAATGTATTAAAGCATCAAAATACATGAGAACATAGAAAACACAAAAATTATATTAATGGAAACATATGTGTTTGCTTTAATGGTTTTACTTCCTATATGGTATATAATGAAAGTCTACAAACATAGCAGTGAGCGATTGTGTCGAGAAAACTGAAAAATTAAGAAAGCTTTTTTAATACTCAGAGTAGAAACAGGAAGAATAGCTTCAGTGGCACCAGCTTGAATATAGTCAAGGCATTTCAGTATCAACAGCAGACAGAGCAGAGCATGAAAGTTTTGATATTGAAATCTTGGCTAAAAATCATTAGGGTATGTATTAAGAAGAGAAAATTCCAAAGTGAACCATAAATTTTCTGTGCCTATTCACTTTAAACAAAAAGATAGAAATTTTAGAAAACATATTTCTAGGTTCATCCAAACTGCTGGATATTTCAAAGTTATATTTCTATTCCACTACACATTTGTTATTACATTTTACAAAGGTGACTCTTCCTCATGAGAATTATAGAGATACATTAAAAAAATCACTGCATGATCCTGAGTATGTGCCTGTCATGAAATCCGAGGAAAGTGTGGAATTTTGTTTTTATTAATATAGTCTCAAAACTTTTAAGTATATGAGTATTGCTGACTCACAAGCAATTGCTGTGATATTGTTTTAAGATATAATTCTGCACATATCCAGGAGGGCTTTACATGTGATTGGTCAGGTCTAAAATATCCTTCAAAAGATTTCAGACTTTACCCATCCACTCATGTATAATATTCTATCAAGACAAAGTACATTAAAATCTCAGTCTTTCACTAGATCTATTTATCACTAGAATTATCAATGATCATCAAAATGCAGGACAAAAATAAAAAAGAGACAGAAAAGCAGAGTGGTTTAAAATTACACTTTGTCCTGTATGGGAGGTGCCAGGTTCAAAGTTCTACTTTGTTTTTGTGGGTTTTATATTACCACAGGGCTTCAGTCTGACTCAGAGCCTAAGGATTTTTATAATCATGATGGTTCACATTCACTGAAGAAAACAGATGTTTTCAAAATTCTTTTAAGCAAATAGGTTTGGGATTAGATAATAGTAGGAACAGTGGGATAATGTGAAAACGAACAAAGCTGCTAAGAGATGCTTGTGAGAAACTTGGAAAACATACCATATTTTATTTTTTTTTTTACAAAGAACAAAGTATATGTTCATTTATGTTGTCTGTTTCAGATGGATTCTCCCACACACTATTACTGTCCTTACTGTTGTTGTTATTATTAATATTACTACTTCTGCTATTGTTCTGCAGATAATGTAATATGAAAAACCCAAGAGGTTTGCAGATATGCAAAATAAACTCTCAGACCATATTGTCTTTGAAAATAATGTATATAACTTGTGAAGCTATGAAGTGAATAAATTGCAAAGTCATAATGAAAGCAGCTAGCCGCCTAGCTCAAAGCCAAATTATTCTCTCCACATCTTCCTTGAAAATGGTTTAAAGGAGAAAGAAATAAATTATCTCTGAGGCAAATTTATCTTCAGCCCTAGATGTTGAACTACATGTATTTCTGTGACAATGGTCACTGTAGTCAGCAACTGGAAAATCAGGGCTTTTTTACATTTTTTTGAACATTACAGTTTTGTCCTGGATTTCCTACCACAATGTTAAAAGGATATGTTCCTGTTATCCAGTTTTGCTGTATTTGGCTATTCTGATTTTGGATAATTTTCCTTTCTGTTTTTATTTTTTAACTGAATCTCTGCTCTTCTTAGACTATCATGGAAGATTTTCTCTCTCTTTCAACTCTAATGGAAATGGCAGTCTGAAGTTTTCCAAGACATTTCCTGTCTCTTTTCAACTCTTACCTACTTGGCTCTGAATCTCAGAACCATGGAATGACATTGGGAGGGAACTTTGCATGTCATGTTTTTCAATCCTCCTGTTCAAGCAGAGTCAGGAGCCAGCCATCTGCCCAGGTACTTATAGGTGCATCCCATCAGGACACATGGATTTATGCATGGCCAGTTTTCTTAAGTACTACCTGATCTCATCCTCTCCCACTAAGAAAAAGTCTTCCTTGCTCCAGAATTTCCCCACATCTGCAGGTCCTTGGATTTGGTGGGGGGCCCGAGGGGGGTGGGGTGGAATTTCTGATATATGGGGTTGAGTACATCCTCAGAAAATTATCCAGTAACACCCAGCTGAGTGTTTTAGTTGATTCTCTTAAGAAAAGAAATGCCAACCAGAAAGACCTTGATCGGCTTGAGGAGTGGGCTGTGCAAATGCCATAAAGTTAAAGACAGCCAAATTCAAGGCTCTATGTCTGGGCCAATACCCAATATCAATAGCTGTAGTGATCTGATTATTAAAATTATTAGAAATGCTTCTGCCTGAATTAAGGTGGAAATGAGACCATATGTCAATAGTATGGGCTTTATTTGATGGTAAATATGTGCGAGAGAGAGACAAAAGAAGAGAAAGAAATAGAGAATAGGTGGGGGGGATGGAAAGAGGGTGAAAGAGACAGAACAATGAAAATATCACCATCTGTGGATCCCACTGGCATCCCGATGATCCTCTCCAGCTGGTCTTCCTGGTGGTGATGGTCCCACAGAAAAGCCATAGATTCCCATGGGTTAATATACACTCAGGCCAGGTGGCAATGTCCAGTCATGTCCTCCCAGGGGAGGGGGGCAGTCCTTGCAGCAGACTCTGGATCTGTTGCATCACGTGCAGCCCTGTGGTGCCAGACCTCTCGGGAGTGCCTTGGCGGGTCTTTGATGGGTTATGACAGTCCATCAGCTGCCTCTCAGGTGAATGAATATTCCATGGATGTGTCCTGTGGGTTTGGGGGTTCCACAGCTGGGCCAGTTTGTGTAAGGGAGAAGGGGTATTCACTGCCTCTGAACAAAGTTTATGCTCAAAACCTCCTCCCCTTGCCCCCCATTTTGGACAGGGCACCTGTGTAAACCTGGCTTCTGTGCACTTTTGTCTCTCCTACTGAGGCGTTGTCCCCGAAAGCAGCCAAAGCCCCAGTGCCACAAAGGCAAACAGCGGCGTGGGACGTGCTGGCCGGGCAGGCTGGCGCCGGAGCCAGGTCCGGGGAGCACGCAGAGCGGCAGCGTGGAACTCGGGCGACAGAAACCCGGCGGGAACCACAGTGAGGCGAAGAAACATAAGAAAACGGTTTCTGTTCTTCCAGGGAGGTTTAATAGGGTCTTCGGGTGGGGTTCCAGGGGAGGAGAAGGGGGGAGAAAAGCAGGGGAAGGGTGAGTGGGCTGAAAGCCCAGAAACAGTGATGCCGAGCATACGCTGGCAGGGGTTTATAAGGGAAGGGAAAAGGGGAGGGGGTTAGCTCTGAAGAGCCAACCCAGGAAAGTCCGAGGGAAGAAAGGCAGGGGCACACACCAATAGACTTCTGATAGACCAGAGCGCATAATTCAAAATAACTAATAACATACAGAGAAGGAGAACACAGGAAAAACCTCATGGGACTCTGCAGAGACACACTGCAACACCCTACTCCAAACCTAGCCAGCGATGAATCTCTGCTGCATTTGGCTTTCTTGTGGATGCATTCATTTCCCTCAGGCTTATTTGTTTCTCCCTAGGCCTGAAATAACTGAATAATAATGACTTATTTTGGCGACTTAACTTGCGGTCCAAAGTTCTAATCAGGTACCTTTAGGGAGGCTTCTTTGGTTGTAGCTTCTTTATACAGTTTTTGTTATAATGAGCAAAACTTTATATCAATGTTTGAGGCATGAACTATTTCAGTCTCTGACAATATGGAACGGGGAAAGAAATGGATGGAGAGCAGTCCTGTGTAGAAGGACTTCAGTATGGTGTTGCATGAAAAGTTGGACATAATCTGGCAATGTGGGCTTGCAGCCCTAAAGGGCAATCATACCCTGACCTGCATCAAAATCAGCACAGACAGGAGGTCGAGAAAGGTGATTTTGCCCCTCTGCTCTTGTGAGACCACATCTAGAGTGCTGCATACAACTCTGCAGCCCCCAAAACAAGGACATGAAAATGCTGGAGTGAGTCCAGAGGAAGCACAAGAATGGTCAGAAGAATGGAACACCTCTCCTATGAAGACAGGCTGATACAGTTGGGGTTGTTCAGCCTGGAGAAAAGGAGCATCTGGAGAGACCTTACAGCACCTACCAGTACCTAAATGGGCCTACAAGAAGGCTGGAAAGGGACTTTTGGGAAAAAACACATAATGACTGGACAAAGGGGGATGAATGGCCCTAAACTGAAAGAGGGCATGTTTAGATTAGATAATAGCAACAAGTTGTTTACTGTGAGGTTGGTGAGATCCTGGCACAGGTTGCCCAGAGAAGCTGTGGATATGCCCCATGCTTGGAAGTGCTCAGGGCCAGGTTGGATGGGGCTTTGAGCAAGTGGAAGATGTCCTTGCCCATGGCAGGGAGCTGGAACGAGATGGTCTTAAGGTTCCTTTGAACCCAACCATTCTATGATTTTGTCATTATTCTCCGATACACAGGAACTCCACAGACTTCTCTATCTCTTGAAAATATTCCTTTATGAAAGGATGTTGCAAGACAAAGTAAGTTGAAAAATTAATTCTTCACATGTGAAGAAAAGACAGAACTGAGGTCTCTCCCCTCTTGGGAATATTGCAGAAGTAGGCTGTTTTATTGTGAGAAGTCAACACTTTCTATTGCAATGTTTTTTCTTGAGAGAAGAGTTATGACAGATATGCTGCTATTGAGTATGGTTTTGATGTTGTTTAAGCGTGGATTAGCTTGGGTTTGCACAGAAATAGAAAAATAGACAGATGTGCTGGAATTTCCACATAACAACTAGACAAATGCAGGCAGCAATCTTTTGCAGGACTTAAAGCCTAAAATCATACACACTAAGAGTCAGAAGAAGTCTTACTGGTGAAGATCAGCCACAATCAGATTTTCAACTGATGAAATAATAGGTTGCACTCCTGGGCTTTGATGTTCACATGTACTTTATGTTGCATTTTTTAATTCATTAGTACTTTTGTGAATCTAAATCTAAGGATTTAATTTTTATTGCTTTACCATTCTGGGATGCTAAGGAAGAAATTTTTAGCTTGGATTTTTTCATGGCTTCTGCTACTGTACTTCCATTAGCAAGGATGAGAGAAGAAAGTATATATCAAAAGTGATGACTAAACATTTCTACTATAATTTTGAGTCACATTTGATACAGCTATTAAAGATATGATAATTTCACTTCAGTAGCATTTTTTTATTTCTGGCTTTGTCAGCTAGTTTTATCATTGTAATAATTTATATGTAATTTAAGCAGGATGTCATTTGTAGCAAAATTACTTACCTCAAACATTTTATCTGTCACTTTTTGCTGTGCCCAAATATTCTAAATTTCTGAAAGCTATTGGTATGCATGTGATTGCTCATACAAAACTGTTCTTATGCTCTAAATATGTGTCTCACACCTTTCCTGATAAACAGGATAATTGACATTGTCAGTCTCAAGCAAATAATTTTTTTTGGTCAGGTATTGGGCAATTTAACTATTTAACAGAACTGGAAAGTATTTTGTTGAGTATAGAATTCTTTTATGATGTATTTGTGCGTCTAATGTCTAACAGAATCTATTTATTTACACTTGATGAATTTCATATTGTGAGAATCTAACTGAGAACCAAGTGCTAGACGGATTAAATCAGAAACTACAGATATCCCTTATTGTCCATGACTAGATCTACATAGATATACTTAGTTGTTCCTTATGTTGATAGCACAGACATTATGGAATTAATTAATTTAACCCACTAATTCATTAGTGATACCCAGTAATTTTTGAACTGCCATTTTCAGCATAAGAGACACACTTAAAAAACTGGAAGACTGAGGCAACTCTGAGATATTTACTAGTTCCAGCCAACCCAGAACATGGTAATTACTAGTTGGAAAATATTAATTGTTACATGTAGGAGAAGATATAGCAAAGCCATTCAAGAACTGATCTGCTGGCCTGCAGAAATGTTGTCACTACTTGCAGACTACAAAGAGGTTTAAAAACATAGGTCTCAGTCACTCGGAGGCATTTTGATCAGAGAAGTGCTCTGCCTCCATTTTTTTGGCAAAACAGACACAGAGGTATTTATGACACAGTTGTAGTAGGAATGTGCATAGAACATTTGCCTTCAGATGAAAAGGAACTATTTTTTTCCCCATTATTTCTTCTATCATATTCGTATTAATTCTAACATACTATTTGGATTTTTTTTTCAAATATGAACTTTATAAACATTTATAGACATACCAAAAAATGGCTTTTGCATTAAAAGTAACTGTCTGATCAATAATGAAGATAATGTCAAAGGATATTTAACATTCACAATAGCATGAGAAGTGGCAAAATGAAGAAAAAAAATTCCACGTTCTCTTTGTTGTAGCCAAAAAGAGTTTCAAAGCATACCTTGAGGCTGCCATTAACAAAATCTATCATGTAAGCAGCCACCTGTGAACAGTTTCTAAAAAATTTGGTGAAGGGCATTTATCATTCCTCAATTAGAATGTCAAATCTAATTAAACTTCCTCTCAACATGCTGTACTTTATACACAGGTACAATGAGAGAAAGATTTTCCTTTGAATTACTAAAAAGCAAAGGGGTTACCTGCGAAAGCTCCAGAAGAAGCAAGGGAGTCTTTCTGTAGGGTTTTCCAATGTAAGGAAGTCAATTAATCAGCTGTTTACAGCCCATAAAGTATCAATGGATTTGATACTTTACTTGGATGAAGGACATATTCATTCTCATAAGACTCCAGACCAAATTGTTCTGTGATTAGGAGAGATGTGTCCAAGATTCACAGGCTGTTTTGATAGTGACTGGCATCATATATTGGCTGTTTGGCAGAGTGGAGACTTCACTATTCATTTTTTGGTACTTGCTTTTAATCTGGTATGACACATCTTAACAAAGCTAAACACTAAATGATTAACAGTATGTTCTTTCAAAATAAGGGTTTCAAGCAACATCATCTTTCTTTTTCAAAAAAAGGGGGGGTCAGTCTAGCCTGCAAGTCTCAGTTACAGAAAAACACGGTGGAAAGCAAAATGTTAAATATTATTAATAGTAACCTAAACAATTTCAGAGAAACACAAACATTTAAAAAATAAATTGGAATATTTCGTAAAATTTACCACTGTAAGCTATAAGAAATAAACTAAAAGACATCAAATCAGCAAATATTTTCTTCCTACTGATCTTCTGAAAAACTGCAAGTGTCACATGCAGATGTGCACAATGCAGTCTCATGATCTGAAGAAATGAATCACCATACCAATAACACTCTGTAGGCTGGTCAAATTGTATCTGGATGAAAATGGAATTATTCTCTAACTCAAGTTAAAATTCAAACTTTAAAGATAACACTTTTATTGTAATGGACAAGCCAGAGTAATTATAGAGTTATAACTTGTCTTTTTTTCTCACTTTTCCCAGCTTCCATTCATCTCGAATACAGTAATTTGGTTTGTTCTTTCTTTTAATTTTTATTTCCTGTTGCCATTGTTAGGAAAAGTGTTTTTGCCCTGGGATATTTTTCCAAGATTGACTCCCATTTTTATATTTATAAAATATTGTTAGTTGTCAGAATCCTGTACTGTCTGTCCAGGTGCTTTTAAATTATCCAAACGAGGAGATATTAATGTTTAATATCAAATTTACTTCTTAGTGAATATTTTATGTTACATGGGACTTTGTCTTTGCAGAACGATACCGCAATATAATGAAATCACAAGACAAGCACAATCTAACAATTACGATATACAGCTGGATCATAATATAGATGTGATTCCCATTACAGGTCTCTGTAAGCTCACCATTATGATGCTGGGTGTCCTCAGTACCCAGGAAGGAATAGGTGAGTTAAAGCCAGCTCAAGCCCTTTGCTCTCTTCAGACTTAATGTTGGGGTTTTTTCAATTTTTATGAGAGCCATGCATTCACAACCTTATGCAGGTCTGACTGACTGACTGGGGAGGGGGAAGAATATACTTTGTATTAGCTGTTGTAGGGAAGGCCATTTATACAACTGCTTGACACAATCAACTGATACAGACAATTACTTGGCTCCTCTCTGGTCTCCTTTATATTGTGCTTCCTTTGCAATAGCTGTGCTCCTGTAGGTCCACAGGGGAGCAGAGATCCCACGGAAGTCCGTGGAGGGCTCCAGGGCACAGCAGATGGAGATACACTGAAGGAAGTTGCCAACTGTGGAGACCCAATGCAGACGGAGATGCTGACAGGAGCTGCAGCCCATGGCAGATCTCTGCTGTAGCAGTGAATTTCTGGTGGTCTGTACTCCATGGAGAGGACCCAAACTGGAGCAGTTATTGAAGATCTGCTAACCAGGTGAAAGAGCAGTTCATGAAAGACTGTAACTCTCATCAGGAGCCCCATGCTGGAGCAGGGAGAGAAATGTAAAGAAGGTGGAGCAGCAGCAGCAAAGTCTGCCATCCCTGTTTCCCATCACATGCTACAAATATAAATAGTGTAAAATTGAACCTGGGAAGAAAGAGGGGGGGGGAGGTATTTTTAGTTTTGTCCTTTTTTCTCACCATCTTACTCTATTTTTGCTCAGAAAAAAATTAATTTCTCTTTCTCCAGTTTGAGTCTTCTTTGCAATTCATGGTAATTGCTGAGTGAGGTCCCTGTCTTTATCTCAACCCACAAGCATTTCTTTCACATTTTCTCCTCCAGTCATGTTGGGAAGGGAGAATGATGGAGTGGCTTGGTGGATATCTGGTAGCCAACAAATCTTAACCTACTGCACCTATCTTCTCTGAGACTTTTATTGATTAGTCACATAAATAAAATGTAGATAGAAAACCATTCCATGATATTCCATATAATTGTCTGTAACTAGAAAATTGTTTGGCAGTGACTGCTCCTCTTCTGCTTCTCTTCAACAGACAGTACAGTTTCTCCAGAAAATGAACATAAAGAGATGCAGTAGGTAACAAAGTATAAACTAAAATTCTCTCCTGCTTATAGATATTTTTTTCTGTCATGGATGTGATGGAACCAAGTGCCAAAGAATGAAGAACTGAGAAGATCACCTTCTATGTGGTTACACAGAAAAATATCTCTTTCATCATTTTTCTGGCAAGTGTTCCTACAGTCCGTAATCACTAAAAATATTAACAGTATGTCAGAAAGTTAATGGAAACTCTTCACTCATTAAATGTGCATATAATTTGGAAGCTCCAGTGTTCCAAAAAGCAACAAAATATATTAGGGAAAATGCAGGAAATGAGCAAAGTATCTAAATTCTGAGCAAAATTATTCTCGGCTATTCCTTCCCCCTCACCAAAATTAAGACGCATTCAAGTTAAATTTCCACTTCTGAGGAAGTATGTTCTTTAATTAGTACATCTATTATGCTATTAATTGTTTTCAGCTCCTGCTTCTGTTTACATTTGCAATTCAGATGCTTGGCTGGGACTTGATAAATTTTCAATGCATTTCCTTCATATTAAACCAGCCGGGGTCCTGCTTAGCAATAAATCTTAGGAATTATTAATTTTCGGGGGTTACTTCTCTGTGTCATGATTATATTTTATGATTGTATTTTACAGTGTTATCTACTATGGGATTCTCAGGTAATTGCTTGGAAACAACATTAAAGTTTACATTCTTGATAGCTTTCAGGACATGAAATACCGATTTCCATTAGTAATGATGCATACAACAGACACATGAAAGTATCAGCTAATAATTCAGATAATAACCATAGCAATCATCAGCGACCAAAAGGCATATGAATTATTTTAAAGTACAAGCACTTTTAAGACATCTTTGGATAAAAAAATTAAAAGTTGTAAAACAGATAGCAAAGTCAGTTCTGTCAAATGTATGCTATTTCAGTTAAATTTATTTGACATTTTGTCAGAGCATGAGACTGTTCCAAAATGGCGCAAGCCTAAATGAGTCTGTGATAATTTCTGATGTATAAATGTGTATTAATTGGGGGGGTGTTGAATATGAAAAGTATTTGTGTATCTGCCAGCATATTGCCTTGATTTTTGTACTCATGCAAATATATACATGTAGATATAAAGAGATCCTGGTGATTCCCCTTCCCTCCAGTCCCCTAATTAAGTTTTAGAAATTCCTTGATAATTTAGACTCTGATGACAAAATAATGGACAAATATTAATGCTAGCATCAATGCGCACATCTTAGTTTTGGTGATATTATTCTTTCCTCCAAGGTCATTGTGTTTTGTTTTGTTATGTTCCCAAAGTGTTTCTTTCCTAAAAATAAAATATATTTATGCCCACACTTCTTTCATGGAAGAGTGAAGATTCAATAACTGTCCCTAGCATTAGCCAGCATCAGTTAAATCATATCTGCAAAGGACTTTTGGAAACTGTCTGAGGAGTACTAAGGAGCTACCTTAAAATATCATCCCCCAAAGAATCTATTGCTCTTTTTCCAGTAAATCTTCTTGTCTTTCTGTAGGTGTACACCACATGTCAATCTATTTTCCATTAGTTTTCATGTAAGCAACTTCTATTTAAATTCTTTGCTTTTAATTTTTTATTCTTTCAAAAGATCTTTTTGTTTTGTGGAGTAGAACTTGGCTGTAGCATAGTAGTTATCCTCTAAAACAAAATCTCTGAAAAAAACCAAACAAACAATGAACAACCACTTCCCACGAAAAAATGCTGTTAAGAAGGAAAGTGATTGATAACCTCTCCGGAGAGAAATATAGCGGTGTTTCACAGAGAATCAACTTACCCAGACTAAATTTTCACCAACAAAATGGGTTTATCCTTATCCTTTTAAAAATGTCTTGGGATCTCTTAATGAACATTAGTTACCAGGGCACTGATACCAATTTCTGTCTCTCAAATGTGTTGTCATCTTGGTAAAACACGATACAACTGCTAGCTGGCAAAGCAAATCATTGTGTTTGCAATGTGCAGACAAATCATTCTGATTGGAAGCAAAGAATAGAAGAGTTTCTGCGGAGAAACTCATACTGATTAAAAATTCTGTCTTCATTAGCTCTTAAAGCCAAACTATATTTTATGGAAATGTTGCCACGTCCTTTAGAAATTCGGATCAAATTAAAACCAGTATACTATTACATTAAATGTTACAAGAGGCGAGAATGATGTTGTGCACCTTATTTAAATGTGATTTTGTTGAACTACATGACTATTTTAACAACAGTTAAAGTAATTAAATATGGTATTAATTACAGCAATTAAGGGTGATAGCATAATTTACTACTAGGTTTCCTTATGTTTCCAAGAATAACACCCTTTTGGTACCTGTCTTATGACAGCCAAAATTAACTAAACTATAATCATCTGAACACTCAGCTTCTAAAGTTATATGGCTAGTTCATAAGAAAAGTTAAAAAAATAAAAAATTCAAGCACATATATGCTGGAAATTTCTCTGAAAGAGGCTGAAGGAGTATATTTAAGTTTTTATCCATGTTGAAGATGTTTAGAAACTTTTTTATCTTTTCCCCTATGCTTTCAATTGTAGAGAAGAAATTTGTCAGGAAACATGGATTTTTGCCAGGTTTGTTAAAACTCCCACAGTTTAGCCAAATTACTCATCTTTTAAGAAGTTTGCAACGCATACATATTGAACTATAATGAGAATTTCACAGCTCCATGCCCTAAACACCCCATCTGAACTGACCATGTTCTGGCCAGGTCTCAGCAGATGTTCACGCATCATGGGTTCTCTGTGCCTCAGAATTATAGGCAGCAACAAAAAGTTTGTTCCTCTTGAGCAGCCACTCAACAAGTCTGTATCTGTGTCCAGGCTGCAAGAGAAATTGGAGAGAGGAGATGAGGGTGCAAACTGTCCTATTACAATTCAATCATGATAAAAGACATTTTTACAATTAGATGACTAGACAGAGATTAGAAAAGGCATAGGAGGTTCAGTTTCATGAAAAACACGTAACATGGTGTAAACTGAGACTTATTAAAAAAACCCCAGGATTCTGGTATCTAATTTCAGGAGCGCTGTTCAGGAATCTATGATTAGAAGTGAAGGGACATTACAGATGTGTGAAAAGGTCAGGCAAATATACATGTAGATAATCTAGTAAGAAATGGCAATATTGTTGCAGAATGGAGGTGGTCTCTGCAAAATAAAAGGATTAATATGTTGTAAAACAAGAAGCAAGATTAGATGTAGAGTCAAGAAATGAACCTTTTATTTGGAAGCATTTGAGCACTAATGGAAAGACACAAGTGAATGTCTGAAGGCAACAAGAAAGCCAGTCAATGAAAAACCTCAAGGAGAGGAAGGGGAATTTAATAGGCAAACTGTTAGCAAGACAGTCTTCAGCAGTATGCAGAGGTTTTATCTAAAAAGAGAACAGATTAATGACTTGAGGAAGTATGTATGATATTTAATATCTTTTGTTGATTGGAACCTTACATAAATTCCAGCACAAACATAACAATAAATACAATTCCTATTTAAAAACATTCAACTTTGGGACAAAACGGCACATAATAGCTGGCAATCATGGCACGATATTTACATGATTGACAGTAGGAAATATAATCATAGCAATCTCATAAAATAAGTAAATTATGTCAGTAATATTATATAAATGCTAAAAATTCAACATAATTTTATCATTAAAGTATCAGCAGAATAGTGTTATGGACATGACATACATCCTAAGTGCCACATCCCTGAGTTTTCCCAATAAGCTTAAGTTAACAAGTCTCCTCTCTTGGACCTTAAAGTTCACATCCATGATACAGGTGAACCAGCAGCATCTGCTGAAGAGTGATGGTGACCTGGATGATGTCCTCCACAGCAGTTGACTATCAGCCACTGATACCTGCAGTGCTGATCCTCTTGACATCAAAAGTTTTAGATCAGTCTTTTAACCTGTCTTTTATCCCTTCAAAATGTTGGTCCTGTTATTCTGTTCTTTTTTTCTCCATTTTTGCGGTCTGATTGGTGCTTTGTTGAGTTTTTCTCAGTCTGGAAATAACTGATAGCTGTGTCCTTAGTCATCATGTCTTCTTCCTGAGAATGATCCTCTGGGGAGTCAGGTCCTCAAAACTAATTAGAAATTAATCTTTCAATTAGTTCATATGTGTGCAATACCAAATATTATTAGCAAATGCCACACCAAGGCTTATCTTGGCATCAGTCATCATTTTTTGCCTGCTATGGTGGCCACATGCTAAGGTGCATCAGATGAGCATTTTCCTGATCATTCTTATCAGCAGTTCTCTTCTTCTACAACAGCCGTATATTAAGGCCTACTGTTTTATCCAAGATCAGCCCTCCCTTACATAGATTTAAAGCCTTTTTGACATTCTTACATTTCTTCTTACACTTGCAGTAAGGATCTGGGAACAGTAGGGAAAAGGGGAAATATTAACGTGGAGTCCAAAGCAAACAAGCGTATACTGACTAGTTCAGGAGAATCACAAAATGAGTAAGGTTGGAAGGGGCTACTGGAGGTCTTTTAGCACAACCTCCCTGATCAAACAAGGTCCCCTAGTGATCTTTGGTGAGAAAATCTCTTAGCCCATCCTCGCGATTCACAATCACTGTATGAAGCTAGTCTTGTGGCAACAACTGAATTACGCTTTACAAAAGGGACGAGAGCTTCCTGCAACTATAAAAAAATCGTTACTCATATGACACAAGTCTGTAAGCTGACAATATTTGGGATTGATCGTTTATAACAAGGTTAGTGAAACCGTATTTTGAACAATCTGCAAATAAAATATTATGAAAATATACTACTTATAAATACATTTTGTTAAACTCATGAGTTTTGGCTAGGTTTTTCCAGAGACAGCTGGTGTCCCTTTAAAAATAAAAATGAAAAAAATGCATCAATTGTTAGACGAAGCCACTTTCCTATATTCTTTCTTCATTTTGGAAGTTTTCAGGATCTCACTTTGGATTGTCCTTTCTGGTTTGTTTGAATTTTCTCAGTGTCATGGTTTAAGCTCAACTGGAAATTGGACATAAAGTCATAATAGTGTGTATTCTCCATTACCATAAAGTTTTCTTTAAGTTGTAACTCACACACTTATGATTTATTATACTAATTTACATACTCTCTTTTTCTCACATACCTTCTCATCAGTGATTTGTCCTGTTTTATACTGAGTCCAGAATTTCTGATGCTCATCAGAAATCATAATTTTTACTCCTTCTGACTAGAATTCATATTGACTCTTAGAGAACTACAAACAGCTATGAAGCAATTAATAATGTCCCCCATGTTGGTGTAACAAATGTAGAACAAGAGGCATTTGGGGGTTCAATGATCAATATAATCTGATTCAAGCAGAACTTAAGTTCTCTGCATCAGGGAAAAAGAAGGCCCTCAACATATGTGAAAACTGAATTCCAAATTCAAGTGTTATGAAGAGGAGCTTGTACCCTAGGGTCTAGAGTATCCCGCCAAGGAAAACCAGACAGTAATAATCAGAACACTTAGAAACAGGTTTACAAGGAATGACTGCGAGCATCAAGAGAATATTCTGGTCTTTGATTTTCGACCCCAGCAGTGGAACTAAATCAAAATGCTTGTACCACGTCCCTACTGAAAATGAACAGATGGCCTTGATCTCTTGTGCCATGAACATTTTTTTTGCACATACATGTCAAGAGCAAAATTTATCCCCCTGAAAAAAGAATTGGAGGTGGGGAAAGGGGAATGAGGGCAGAGGATGGGTGAAAAAGAAAAGACTGTGAAACATGAATGGCAGTGAAAATCTGTGAAATCTTTAGAAGTCTGCTTCTTAGCTGATGGATTGTTTGGCTACGAATCATCAAAGTTTTTCGTAAGATCAGTTTATTAACCATGGATCACATTTATTGTGAATAATTACTGGAAAATAAATGTGCACTTGAAATAATATCCTATATTCAGGCATACAGAATGCCACCTTATTTTTGCACACTGTTACAAAATACAATTAAACCATAACATGCAAAGATGTGCAATAAATGTTACAGTCTGTAGCAGTAACAAAGTCAGGCACCATTTTTCCCTATGTTTATGCTTTCTACCTCATCTTTTTTTTCTTTTCAAGTCTTTTATCATTTTATTATCATGTACAGGGAACTTAATTTTCTCCAAGTTTCCTCACTACTTTTTCCATTTTTCTTCTGCTACTTCACCTTTCTCTCACTGTTGCTAAAACCTTTCTAATAAGACTTCTTGATTTTCTACAAGGCTTTCATAGCTATTTTACCGTCTTGTACCGAAAAGAGAACTTGGTGATATTCCTCAGAGATTTTTGCTCGTTTTTGTAAATCTAGGGAGAACTAGAATTTTAAATATATTGAAAAATCTGTGATGAAGTTGCTGTCTGCTCCATCCCCACAGGAGCCATCCCATCAAAGTAGAAAGATCTGGGAAGGTACAGACCAAGGTACCTTAGGCCAAATTAGCATCCCAAGTCAGAAGTTAGAGTATCACCCTTCCTGCTCCCCATGAAGAACTGCTGGGTGAATGACCACAGACATTGATTAGAATGAAAAAATCTCTTCAGATCATATTTTACAACAAAAGTTGACATGGAAATGTCTTGAGGAGAAGAAAAGTCCACAAACAATAAGATTTGCCTTGTATTTGAATCCAAACAAATCAAACTTGTTGATCTTTTAGTAATCTCAGATGATGTGTAGTTAAGGAGACATTTTCAGTACTAGTAGATAGACTCTGAGTAACATTCTCTCCTTTTAGAATTTTGTTAGCATTATATTGGTGACTTAATGTTCATGTACTCTGTGGGTTTGCCTGGTATATTATAGTCATATTATTAATTTGTAATTTTATAGACATTTATGCCAAAAAAGGATACTGGATCATCTAATGTGACCCACTGTGCACTCCAGGCCCAATTATGTGCATTTAACTAAGGCATATCTTTCTCAAAGACATTCAAACTGCACTCCAGCATTTCAAGAGACGAGTATTGCAATATTTTTTTTTTAATTTCAAAGGAAAAACACGTTCTTCATTAACATCGATAAATTCTTTATAACTGGAATATTATTTTTGAATTCCAACACAAAATGTGTTGTATATGATAGACATACCTCACACCCCCTACTTAGAAACAAAACCCAAATGAGCAATTTAGTATGCTTAGTTAACAAGGGGGCTACTGTGGCAGACAATGAGTAATTCAGTTTGTTTATTCCTCAAAAGAGCATAAGAGCAGAAATAAAAACAGTAACTTATGCATGTCATCTCTGTTATGATTTTTTTTCAAATTTTCTCCTATGTTCTCCATTTTCTGATATCTCAGTTTCCAATATCAGTCCCGAATTAATATCCATGAAAAAAAAACCCTAATTCTTTCCATTCATTTATAGGAATGAAACAGTGTACATTTCAGTGACTCAGTCAGCCCTAAATGTTTCTGAAGCTGTAAGAGCCTTGCCAAACCATAAGCCAATTACTGGACATACTGTAAAAGATCAAAAGACAGGAAAAAAGATCAAAAGATCAAAAGCAGCTGTACTAACTGCATTGCTTCCATTTTGTGTTCCTTCTAAGAGATTACAGTAACAATGCCTTGTGTCTCAAAGATTGAATGGATGGTTCAGCTTGTCAAACAAAACTGAAAATTAAACGGATATCCTGGTCAGGTAGAGAAAACCAAATTCCCGTAGTTATCATACCCACATTAGGGGAAAGCTTTGAAAATCAGCAAAACAATTTCAAAGTCCAAGCTATTTTTCATACCTTCCTAAAATATGCAAAGACCTAAACTGGAAAAAAGGCAATATCCTTTATGACTGTACTAGTTTTCTACTCTCTTAATATTCTTTTCTATGTCCCAGTTTCCACAGTGCTAAATCACTGCATTCCGATAAAGAGTAGAAGTTAGGAACAATAACCTGCCATTAGTTGCACATAGTTGCTTCTTTTCTCCTTTTAATTTCAGAAAAAGAATGCTAAAAGACACACAAATATTGCAGCAGTTTCAGAAAGAAGAAATTCCTCCCTTTCAGCTTTCAGGTGTTTTCTGCTTACTTAAACTCTTACTTTACCCAAACCAGAAATGTCCAGAACTACCAAACTAACGGAATCATATTGAGAAATTGCAAAGTGGTACTTCAGGTAACAGAATTTTCTGCCTCAAACTGCTGGCCGGTGCTAACACATGAAGAAAAGTACTTAGGAACTGATTATTGCATTGTCTCATCAGTAAGGCTCTTATTCATCTCACCTAACCCTAGAACACATATTTACATGACCTGAACGGTGTCTTTTATGGGCACCGGAGTAAAACAAGCATTTATAGGATGCAATTTGTCTCATCCTAATAAATGCAAAAAACAGAAAAGAGAAATTTTGCTACAGAAGTGACAACTCATTTTTAGGGATGTGGTGGTTTAAAATCAGCGGGGAACTAAACTCCAAACTGCTCCACTTGCACCCACCCCCTCCAGTGAGAGAGGACAGTCCACAGCACTGGCTGCCAGCAACTTCCCCAAAGAAGGAAAAGATCAAAATGTTGCCACTTCTGACATGTATGCACTCTTCTCTCCCATCTGAAGCCTCGCCCCCCAAGGGATGAAGTGTGTGGAATAGAATACCAAAGACACACCCACACAGCTCTAGGCTCCACCCCGTTCCCAGCACCTGTGAGAAAAACTAGAATAAGTGATCAATGAGAAACCTGGAATTGGATCATATTAGATCACACATTGTTGATGTGATGAACATTCAAAAAAACACACCTTATTAACTATAAATTGGACATGTTTTTCCTTATACAATAGAGGGACACATAAAAGATTCATATCAGCATCAACAGACTGAATATTCGAACCTTTCTAAATTAGCCTTTAGGAATACTTGAAGCACCACAGCAATTAAACTCTCCCTTTTCTTGAATATTCAAAGAGATTGGTGTTTCTTTTTGGTAATTTTACTTTGCTTACCAAATTGTTATTTGGTATTTTATCCAAATGTATTTTGCATATTTGTGGCCTTTCTCTTTGAAATATTGGTGATTTTGCAAAGGTCCTCTGGATCTTTCAGTATGGAGGAAATGTTATTGCAACAAATTCTTTGTGCATTGAGATACAAATAGTTTTATATAAATATATATGTATTAATTTGTGTAAAATTAGTTTTAACAATTAGGGAGGGAAACAGAGGAGACTTTCACAAGATATTTGAGCCTATTTCTCTACAAAATACAGTAAAAACGATA
Organism: Grantiella picta; assembly: GCA_013397955.1. Lineage (NCBI taxonomy): Eukaryota > Metazoa > Chordata > Aves > Passeriformes > Meliphagidae > Grantiella > Grantiella picta. The sequence goes on from VZRM01006606.1 coordinate 32,106, forward strand.
GAAATTATATTTCTTTCCAGGTTATGAGTCATATTTGAAGTTTTCTATTCCACAAATGTATTTCTATTTACACCTTATCAGCCGTCTGAAAATTATTCATTTTCTTGTCCTTTCTGACTACAAAAATACACAGGTATTTCTCTAGGATAATATGAACTTTCAGATTACATAAAGCAAAGATATTATTGTAGCTTTTCATGAAAGCAGCTATCCATCTGTACTGCAACTAATGAACCAGAATTGGCTTTTTACTCAGTTCTACATTTTCTACTAATCAGGAATTTGCCCCTGGGAAATACAAATGCCAGTGCTGAGTAGACACAAGGAATAAAACACTGATACAAAACATCTAATAGAAATCTACATATAATGAAAATAATTACTGAAAAAATTGTTGAACCTCACTGGCAAATAACTAGCATTGTGCAACGAAGTATGGAGATGAACTCAATGTCACAACTTGATTTTACTTCTTTTTAATGTCTTTGGATATAAAACAGTTTTTATTGTTAATTTCTTTTTGAAACCATATGAAATTGAGGTCTGATTCAAGATTCTGTTCTCAGAAAAAGAAACATCATTATCTTCAAAATTATTCCCATATTAAACATATTTTTTTCCCAAAAAATATTGTAGCATCTTTATTTTTATCAATAAAGAAACTAAGGAATAGATGTGTCCCTAATGAAACCGAGTTAATGACGGGATCAGGAATAGAATCCATCATCCTGTCCCTGTGGAGATATGTTCTCCATCTAAAAACTATCACTTTCCCACCTCAGCTGTTCACAGGCAAGAGTGAGTACTGGCCGTGTTGTGTGCTTCACTGCTGATGGTCACAGAAGTGTTAGACATGGAAAGAACCACAGGCAGGCAGCAGATGGTATTGTCTGGGGATAGAGTTGTTATTTATGCTCTTCCATTTACTATCATACATATATTTAAATAATAAGAAATATAATGAAAGAGCAGTAGTTTCAGTGATGGCTTTTGGCATAATTCTAAGCCTGTGTTCAGAGCTTTTGAATTAATTATCCTGTCAGTCAGGGTCTGAAAGAGAAATCTAAATATCCAGCTGTAATTTTCATCAAAATACTCTCCAATTAAAAAACGTGTTATATACTATTATATAATCCATGCTAAAAATGAGACTTCAGAACTCAACATTAGATTTCCCACTTTTTTTTTTATTTTAAAAAGTTTTCTTGTCCTAAATTCTTTATTCCTCAGGCATTCATCTGGAGTCCTGACTCTTTGAGCCTTCAGGCTTACCAACAGTAACTGTGATGATGTTTCATAAATGTCTGCACAGTAGTTTAAGGTTTTCTGCTGACTCATAGTCACATCTGAGAAACACTAATGTATCCTGTCACCTCAGCTACTCAGACTCATCTGTCACCTCTGGTCTCTTGGCTTGTGCCATACCTCGAGGTGCCTGTTGCCATTCTGTCTGAAGGACTGACTGCAGCAAAGGAGGACTTTTGTAAACACTTACAATTATGTGAATTTTCAAAAACAGACAAGTCTTTAGGGAGAATTAATACATTTCCCTTAGTTATGTCTAGTAACTTATCAGAACCATCAAGTGCAAAGAACAAAATAGCTGTTTAGAAGGATTTCAATCTAAAAAATCTCCGTTTCTTTTATCATTTTTTAAAATTAATTCATTGTTATGTCTTCGGTTATGGGCAGAAAACTGAAAAAGTTTCTACCACCACTTTCAAATGACACCACTGTGTTTAGCATTTTGACTCGAAACATTCTAGTATAGCAGAAGAATAAACCACAGCAGTAAAGTTATATTTAAACACTGATGAACTTGAGGTCAACAGAAAGTTATAGGACTGACATCAGTCACAATTATTCCACCCTGATGAACTTTAAGTGCACTTATCAGAAGTAGTGATAAGTATTTACACATCAGGTAACACATTGATAATCAGATTTGATTTCTATCTGTTTTCATCTCTTCAGTTTTTCTTGACTCCTGAACATTTTCTTATCTTGATATTTTAATTCCACTGTACTTAAATTTTATTGGATTTTTCATCTGCTTTTATCCATTCAGTTATAGATAAGCTTCTTGTGACTAATGAGAGGTAGGTAATCATGTGCCTAATTCTATTTCAAATATTATGTGTTTTTGCCTAGGACAGAAATGACAAGTTAAATTAGTATAATATTAGGTAAAATATGTCCAAAATATTTCTAAATTTAGGGCTTCAGAAGATTCTTCTCTTACCTAATTTTTTTTCAGCAAACACTTGCCATGATTTACCCTTATGTGTAGGAAGAAAAATTTTATGCTTTCCCGCTCATGTATAAAATGTTGAAATTAGCAAGACATGAATGGTTTCTCACAGAAAAGCCAATTGCTTTCTTAGTTGCTCTGAGTTAATTTTATGGCTTTAGTTTCAGTTCTCCTCACAAATTCCTGCAGTAATTTCTTAGAAATTGCCTAAGCCTGTAAGGTTTAAGCTATAAGACTCAATTTTTTCTCTTGTATACTTCCATCCATTTTTTAACATATCCAAGAAAACTCACTCCTTGGTATTGCTTGTTTAGAACTGATTGTTTAGAATATTCGGTACACTGTCATATTTTTCCATTAAGGTTATAATATCTTGTGAATTCAAATTTTGGTTCGTTTTTTTACTTTCCTTACAAGAGTTCTCATTTTTTTCTATTTTAGAATTTCTTGACATGAAAATAAAGCATTAAACACTTTCAAACTTCTCCAGGGAAAACTTTGGTCTACTTGAGCTTAGCCTTGTTATCTGTCAATCACTCAGTCAGCCTTTATTTTATATACAGTAACACGTTGGAGAATGAATCTCAGAGTGCCATGCATAATAGCTGTTAGTTAACAAGAGAGAGCTAATCTCAGCTGATGAATTTTCACCTTTGTTTTAAGTCTACTTAAAGAGTTTCTAATAACCTCAGGGACCAAGTGTTATTGCTTTAGGGTATATGCTTGAAGTTTTAGTCTCTGTGTTTTGTGCAGCTGTCTCAATGATCACTCTGGAATAGAAGGAACTTGGGTTTAGAATAAAACAATAGCATCAATGGCTGTATATTTGTGCTATGTAGCATAACAGAGACTAATTATATTCCTTTGACTTAACAACTTACCATGGCCACTGGCTAGGCAAACTGTTACAAATAGATCAAAGCTGTGCTACTGAATCAGTATCCATACAGAAAAATTAATTGTAGCTGCAGTCTGTGCAACTTGCACACAGATGAGGAATACACCTGAGGGAGATCACAACATTTTTATGCAAAACTGAAACTGTCCTGCTACCTAGATAATTGTTACATGACAAAAACCTGCCCCAAACTCCTTGAAATGTCAAGAAACACCTGAGGGAGCCCCTCATGAGCATTTCATCTGCACTTTTCCATTAAAAGAAACATTTTGAGTCAAAGTGAATGGTAGTAGTAAGTATGCCCTATACTTACAACACTGTTAGTAATAGCAATAATTTCTGAAGTCCCATACCTATTCTTTTCTCTTTTTGATGCTTAACAGAGAATGTTGAGCTTCCTGCATAAAGAATTTGAATTTTTTTCTGGGTAATCTGTAGGCAGAAGAAGAGAAGATATTGGACAAAAAAGCACAAATGCACAGTCAAGCAAAAGCTTGACTGAGTGTGGGAGTTTCAAAAAAAGTGGATACATGCTACCCTTTACTGGAAGAAGCAGCAGTAAAAAAAACAACAACAACAAATAAATTACTGTAATGTAAGCAGACTCTGTTGATTATGCTACTAATTGAGCTTCTTTTTTGGTATAAACAATTTTTTTTAATTTCTATCGTTAATTTGATACAATTGAGTAAATTCTGGTGTGGGTTTATTTTCCAAACAACATGTGTTGGCATCTGTATTAATAACATCATTGTTAACAATAAGAATGAACAGCAGTCATTTTCACAATTCAGAAGAAAATCTCTCAGATTTTTTCTGGAAAATTAGTTTCTATTTAATCTAATAGATTTTTGTAGAAATATCAAGATTTTAAGATTTTGTATGCAAGCAGGCCAGATTTCTCTCTGGTACATTCTCTCCAGGGAGTGAATAACGGGATCACACAATGGTTGCGGTGAAAGTGACCTTTGGAGATCACAGTCTAATCCCCTCAGCTAAAGAAGTTTCACCTACAACAGATTGCACAGGATCTTTTTCCAAGCAGGTTTTGAATATTCCCAGAGAAAGAGGGTCCACAACATCTCTGGGCAGGATGGTCCAGTGCTTTGTCACCCTTAAAGGAAATAAGTTTCTCCTTATAATTAGATGGAAATTCCTGTTTTTAAATTTGTGCTTGTTGCTCCTTGTCCTGTTGTTGGGCACCACTAAATAGAGTCTGATTCCATCCTCTTGATGGCCACCCCAAAGGTATTTAGGTGCATTTATAAGATCCCCTCTCACTCGTCTCTTCTCCAGGCAAAACTGCTCCAGCTGCCTCAGCCTTTCCCCACAAGAGAGATGATCTGTTCCCTAATCATCTTGATAGTCCTTGTCTGGACTCTCTCCAGTAGTTTCTTATCTTTCCTGCACTGGGGAGCCCAGAACTGGATGCAGCACTGCAGATGTGGCCTCCCCAGGGCAGAGTACAGCTCTGGCTAAATGGCAGCACAGCCTTCATGTCTTCCCAGTTTTCTATCTTCAGAAAACTTGCCAAGGGTGAGCTCTTGAACTGACCCTGGGGAACATCACTGGCTACAGGCCTCTAATTAGATTGCACTGCTGACTGCAACCCTCGGAGCTCTGCCATTTGGCCAGTTCTTAATCCACTTCACTGTCCACTCATCTAACGCACACCTGATCTTATGTGTGAGGATCTTATTAGAGACAGTGTCAAAAGCCTTGCTGAAGGTGACATTCAGTGCTCTCCCCTCATCTACTCAGCCAGTCATGTCATAACAGAAGGGTCTCAAATTGGTCAAGCATGATTTCTAACTTAGACAGTCAACTCTGACTTCCCAATAACATTCTTTTTGGCCCATGTGCTTGGAATGAACATTCAGAATGAGCTGTCCTGTTGCCTTTCCAAGGATTTAGGTGAGGCTGGCTAACCTGCAGTTCCCTAGGTCCTTTCATTCACCATTTTTGAAGACTTGAATGACATTGTCTTTCCTCCAACCTTCAGGCATCTCTCCTGTTCTCCATGACTTCTCAAAGATGATGGAGAGCAGCTTAACAACAACATCAGTCAACTCCTTCAGCTGGTATTTCCTCTGTAAGGATTAGTGTAAACTTCGAGGGAGCAAGGTAACAGGGTATCATCTTTATTTTTTATATTTTCTTTTAATTTTTTTGACTGGTTGATTATTTTGTGGAAAATCTCCAATTTAAACAGTATTCTTCAGGAAAAGAAAACCTTGAAAATGTTTCCTGAAACATTTCAAGTAAAAGATTAAAACTTAAAAAGAGATTTGGGGTGTTCACAGGGACCCAGAATGGAAAAGCACAAAGAAGGTATCTACCTCAGAAGAGAACAGCAGTATATAGATAAAGCTGTAGGGGTTATTTGACCTTCAAACCCTGAATAGGAAGTTTTTTGAGATGGAAGCTACATCAGTGAAGTAGGGGAACCAGAGCTCTTAACTGAAAGATAAGAAAAAGCTGGTAATTCTACCCAGGGCAGCAATGTGGAGTAAAAGACCTATCTGGAAGTAGGCATACTTTGGAAGATATTTTTATCTCCATATTTGCACATTTTTGCCCCTATGGCAAAATGTTAGTATATATTTACTACAGCAATTTTCTGTGAGATTTAATTAACATCACTGGGAGCTAAATTTGTTTAAAAGTAGTAGGTTTTCATAAAATATATTCAGCCCTCAGAAAGAATCAGTATGTCGGTCCAAATTAATCTCAATCTTTTTTTTTAAAAAGCTTGCTAACACATGTCAATTAATAAGCAGAGAGCTTATGATAATTGGCACTTAACACTCTATTATGAATAAGGTTGTTCGCTGTTAATGGAATGTAATGGATTGTAATTCTGTACTTTAATATTACCTGCCAAAGCATGCCTCTCTCACCTCCCTTTCTGTCTTCACAACAAATTACATAATATTTGACAATGATAAGTAGACAAATTTTTATATTTCACATATTTAATATGGAGTATTAAATACATTGAATGTAGCCAGTAGATAAGTGACATTTATACAGGCATTTTTGTAACTCCTAATATGAAAATGCCGATTTTTTTTTTTTTTAGCATCTGCCATTGTTAAAACTCACAAAATCTAGTTGGTGTTCAGTCATAAGTGGTGTTCCCCAGGGCTCAATTTTAAGGCCAGTTCTGTTTGATATCTCTGTCAATGATCTGGATGGGAAGATCAAGTACACCCTCATTTTCCAGTTTATGGGAAGTATATATTGCCCTTTTCACAAAACCAATGAAATGAAAAAATTTCCTCCCCCCCTCAAATAAGTATTTCCATTGATTTAATTTGAAATAATAAAAATTATTAGAAGTTAGCCATAAGCAAGGGGAAAGGAAAATGTATGAAGTGTATGCACTGATTCTTAATGTCACGAGAAATAAAAGTGTCTATATGATGCAACAGGGCTGGTAAGGTTATTTTCAGTTTCTTCATCAAATAGGATTTCCATTTCTGAAGATGTCAGTTTAATTATTCAATAGCATAGAGCAGATGTTTTGGATATATTACTAATTCAACCACCAGTGATTCTGTGCTTCCTTTGAAGTTTGTTTTTTGGTATACAAAAAAAACGACCAACAACCATTGAATGGAAAATAGAAGTATTACCTTGAGAAAATTTCAGATGATTATTAATATTAGGAGCTTCTATCAAAAGAATAAATACTTTTTTTCTTAACAAACTTTTTAATAGCTGAATTACCATAGTTCTTAATCTGATACAATTCATAAGGTTTATTAGTAGCCGACCACCTGTACTTAATTAATCTTTTCTACTTGTAGACTTCTAGGAACAAGAAATTTATCACCAAATTATCTGAATCTTGCTTATATTCTGGAAAGCATATTCATGCTATGTAAATTGCAGAAGACATCCCTCTAAAATGGTAAATTGAGAAAACCTTTTAAAGAATTAGAAAGAGATTGTTGTAACAGCTAGCTTCATTTGTTGAGACTCTGGTGTCAACAAATTGATAAAAGTCTGTCAGAAAATGGAGCACTCTTACCTTTTAACTTTTATGTTGAAAATTAAACCCTGTATAACACTGACAAGTACATTCTTAGATTTATATGGATTTCCTTTTGCATTATGAAGTGTGTTTGGAATGTTGTTTCTTAAAATTAGTGTGCTTAATGGAATTATCATGGTTTGGTTCCTCTTTGTGGTTACTCTTACACTCCCCCAGGTTTTATGCCACAATAGAATAAAAGCATTCAACAACATAATCAGCATTGCAGTGTGTCATTCGTGTAATTGTTATGGCTTGGGTAAGGGGATATAATTTCCTTAATTTTTCTATTTTCTAACCATCACTCCCTCCCTTTATTTCCAGAGCATTTTACATATTTTCAAATTTAACAAATTCCCTGATGTAAACATAACCCAATATCCTATTACATCAAATGCAACAAAAAATAATGTGTGGCGTCTTACTGTGCAGAACAGGTGTATTAAAACCTAACTGTAAACAGTGTGTGTGTGCATGCATGCGTATGTATTTAAGTAATGAATTAGAATAAGGGTAAAAACAAAGATCTCAGAGATTATTTGCCATTTTTAATGTTGAATATCTTCTTATTTAATTTATAATGTAGTTGATTTTTTTTCAACTTGCTTCAGAAAAAAACCCAAAACACTTCAGAGATTATCAGAAAGCCATATGTAAACCACAAGTTTGATGTTTTATAACAAATACTGATTTGATTGAAGTCAGTGGAAGACCTCCAATTTACTTTTCATAATTTCTCATAAAAATAAACATATTTAAATGCAGGATGAAAAAATCCCATTTAAAAAAAATACCTAGGATTAAAATCAATTCTTTTTGCTCCATGTTTGCTGTTATAAGTTTCCACCCATATGTCTCATCTTTTTTCTATCCTTTGCTTGGTATAAGAATATGAAGCTCTGTTATGAAAAATACACCAATTTGTAAATGAATTTGAATCAATCAATTTCCTTACCATCCACCTTTCCATTGTAATAAAACTAGTGTCAAATACTGAACAAATCTCCACTTTCCAAAATTATTTTTAAAATGAACACATTTTAGGTCCCTTTTTAGTGACTGAAAATGGAATTATAGATCTCTACATAACGATGATGCATTTGAAAATAGGAATTTGCATCTGTTCCTTTCTGGATCTACTGTGAAGGTGAGAACAGCAATGAGAGATATGCCTAGGGAGCATTATAATTATTAAATCTTCTTAGTGTAATAGCATGGTAGATTGAAAAGTATCAAACAGAAAAAATGCCCTCCCCAGATACTTAAAAAAAATTGATACAAAGCTTGAGGGAACAGAAACACCATCTTGTCCAAGGGTGAAGCATAATGAGAAGGATTAAAAAATTAACCCCTTTTTCCTAAAATCTAATTAGAATCGAAAAGATCTGATTGAAATGCATCACAAAAACCTGATAGGCTGACAAGTATTCAACTGAAAACAACTTTAGTTGTCTTTGATTAGAAAAAAAAGCAAAAAAAAAAGAAAAAGTTTTCTCAGGCCAAATTTTGTACATGGAAACACAGATGGGAGTCTGTCAGAATCTGGAGAATATAAAATAACCTAGAAATAAAATCCAGTGTTTATTTACCATGTGTAATCATAAAAGTCTACAGTTCTAGGAAAACTGGGCAAAACCAGCAACAATTTTAAAGGAATGTGGGCAGCATATCAATGGCTATCCTACTTAGTGCTGTTTGCTGGGAATGGAATCTCTTACAAACTCATACGTTGAGTTTGTAAGAGACTCATCTGCCTTTTCTCCAGATGTTCCAACTAGACAGATCAAAATAGCAGCGTCATTTCTGGAGGAAAAAAAATCCAGTGTTGTGTGGCTTTTTTGTTTGTTTGGTTTTTTAAAAGAGTGACATGTTTCTTCAGGGCACTGTAGGAATAAACAAATATTCTGGTATTTGTCAGACGAACTTGGATGATAAACCTAACTGTAAGATAAAATATTCTTCCTCCTAATGTGTCAAAATTATTTAAAATCTCAGACTGTTAAATCTGGAAGGCAGCAACTCATGCATGAGGTAAGATATTAAGTTATATTTTTTGCCTTTAGCTGCAGCTTGTGGGTCAGTGCTAGTCAATACTTTACACAAGCTACCCACCTGTATCTTGTAAAGGACAGAAAGCCACTAAAGGTCACCAGCATGAGTCTTGCTCAGGGCTAGTGCCAGAAAGCCTATCCTTCCTAGCTGAGAAAATGCTTTGTTGGTTGGGATTCTCCTCTTGATACATTGAAATTTAACCATAGACATCTAAGTAATGGATTAACTGCATTGGAATGAAGAAAACACAATGATTTCATGGTCAAGCACTTTTTAAAGATATTATAATGTGTCTCTCCTAATTTTTCTCTCCCATTCATTTCCTTCTGTTGCAGTCAGGTTCCAACAGTCTTGCCATTAATTATATCATAAACAATAGGTACTCAGGAGACATTTAGCTTGCCTGAGATAGATGATTCCTCTGCTTTAGGCTCACTCAAGACCTAAATCTTTTAGCAATTGCCTGTTTGGCATCCCTGCATGTGCATAGTAGCCAGGCTGATGGTATTCTTATCAGTGTCTAAAAAACTTCCCAAAACTGGAAGAAAAAAAACAAGGAACAAACCTAAAAAAACCAAAACCCCAAAAGAAAACATTTCAGAATTTTTTTCTCGAATATAGTAATAAATTTAAGGATTTTTTCCCTCATAATTTTTATCTCTCTTTACTTTTTTAATAAATTAAATGGAGTTGAATGTTTATGAGGTGTTTGCTATCCAATGCTCCTTGTACTAGTTTTAAAATGCATAGGAGCATTTAAGTACAGAAATCTGACTATTAGACCTGTGAGAAGGGGAGAATTTTTGTTGTATCTGTGACAAGGGGAGAATTTTTCAAGATATTTCAGAACTTTCCAAAATTGAAATATATTTACAAATAAAATTACTAAAATTACTGAAATGTAAACCTGTTTATTTTGTCTGAAAACAATTAAAGACTTTGAGATCCATTGTTAATATGTTGCTTTATTTACATTTTTCAGCAATTTTAAGGAAAAAGGTGTCTGCTTCTACTGAATTTTATGCAATTCCTTCTATTTCAGTTTTCTTTGGTTCTATTACAGCTCTATGAAGCAGTCTTCAATAAAATTTATGTTTTGTACACTATTTCAAAATGTCATAATTATATTTTTTTTCCTTAGCATAATTAAGTTTTGTCACAAGTAGTGACTCATCTCTGATTTCAAAACCTAAAAACCCAAAAATGTGTAAGGATATTTTGCATGATCTTACCATGGATCTAAACAGCACAGGTGGAAGCAATCTGGTGTAGGATAGAGCATGTTTGAATAACAAATTAGGTACATTAAAGAATCAAAAGCAAAACTCAATTAAAAAAACTAATAGAAAAATTTAAAATAAAAAAGTGAATTAATTAGGAAAAAAGCTTGTTTAATACCAGAATGACTGATACACCCTTAGATCACTCAACAAAGAAAGCCAAAGTATCCTACAAAAAGAAAAACATTTTGTTTCATTTTTCATCGAAAACATAGGTATTAAATACACAATGCCACCAGTTAATGGGTAATATGTTCTTCCATTAATTTAATTTAATGTACTTTTTCATTATTTTCTAGTTACATATATTACAAATCCTCCATTGTTGAGACAAGCTATTAATGAGCTTGCTTGTAGAACTTGTAATGATAACAGCCTTTCTAATTATGGTTTTAACACTTTTTCAGACCAGTGAAATATAAAAAGTTGATACATTTTTGGGGCAAGCTATGTTTATACTAAGAACGATCCCTGAAGCCTCAATCAGTTTGCGAGTTACATAATTATGTGTATTACAATAAGAGATAGTTCCTTTCATTTCAAGGGAATGTGAATATTGCTGTGTTTTGTGTCCATCAAAATCTTCATCTTCCACTCTCCAAAGTCTGACTGCCACCACTGCTTATCAGACATCTTGACAGAATAATTGGAAACTGGTATCAGTGAGGAGGTTCATGTGTCAGTGAAAGCAACATTTCACCTGAGCCTTTCTTCACAACATTTCTGTTAAAAGGTCATACTTGTACAATCAGATGGAACAAGCATGTTCATCTGTTTCAACAACACTGACACTTGTTTCTAAGACTTTTTTTTTTTTAACTGCAATTATTCCCTGGTCTAATACAAACTTGAGCGATTTGTTTCCTTTTTAGATCAATAGTAACATCATCTTTTAAATTTAAAACTTGCCTTCTTATGACCAAACAGGATGCAAGGATTAACATCAGTTATCAGTTTTTGGTCAACAAAAATCTACATAGAAAACAATCTTGAATGTCAGTGTTCTACAGATCATACAGTGTGTGATTTATTTGTCTATATCTAAGTTTTTTGAAGTAATTTAAGTATTTTCCAGTTATACATAAACAAAGGATGTGAATCCAGGAATGATTTGATGCTATTTCTTTGTTTTCTTCTGTAACTTTGGCAATAATAATTTTCAGTGACCAAAAGCAACTTCCTGTATGATTTTTTTTAAAATTTCAGAATAATCTTTTACCTGTCTTTTTCTTCAGTGTTTTATTTCTCAAGATGTGCTATTTTTTCAGTGAATTGATAGATAAATTTTCATTATTGTAGTAATTTTATTAGTCTTCATTGCACCTCTCTTCTGATTAAATTTCTTATCTGATGTTACATGTTCATATATATTGACATTCACAATAACATCTTTGTTTTTGTTTGCTGTGTCAAGAAATTGTCAACTAACACTATCTGGAGTTAAGTCAGCTTGCATAATATGCCATCTGCTTTCAGTGTCATAACTAAAGAAAAATTATTAAAAGAAACTGAAATATTATCAGCAAGTCAGCAGCAAACTAGCAGTTTTTGCCAAATCTGTGAAAGGTGTTGAAATAGTTATTTACTCCATGTAGCAAAAACAAGCAAAGTAAATATTTACTCTGGAGATCCAATTTATATCTTGATTGCCCTTTGATACTGAAAGTCTCTTCAGACTTTTTTAGTGTGGGTGATACCTGTGACACAAACTTCTGCAAAATCTCCATGTTCCACACTTGCCTTTTCCAATTCATTCATAATAACATTATTGAAGAAAATCAACAGCAAATTATTTCTTGTGTTTCACAATATTTTTTCAGACTGCCTTGTAAATGTTAAAAATTTTGAGGGTAGAATCCTCCAACTCATATATCCCTAGAATAGAATCCCTAAACATCCCTATCTGAGGATAGAATCTATAAGAATGCTTGAGACAGAAAGTTAAAACTAATAATGCATTCAAATTAGTATTAAAATTTGGGTGAAGAAACTCTAAGCACAGATTTGCATTTCTTTAGACAGCTTGCTGTTGAGAGAAGCCCAAAACATTAGCCTAGGGGCCCCATCTGCTCCTCATTTCTATTTTCTTTCTTACCCTTTCCCTTTCCCCTTCTCTTTCACTATTTTTCTGTCTTTTTTAATTATACAGATTCTCAGTGAAACTAAACTTTGGTTGACTACTAGAGAAAATTCTATCTGGATTTCCTTGGATCCTTTATTAGCTGGATAAATAGGTATTATTAATATAAGCACTTTTTAATGCTTTTCTTTCCTACTCTTTTATGTATTTTACACTATTGTTGTGGTTTAAGCCCAACAACCAAGCCCCATGCAGCCAGTCGCTCACTTGATCGTGGAGTGAATCAGAAGTGTAAAAGCTAGAAAACTCATGGGTGGGGATAAAGACAGTTTAAGAAAAAGCCGTGAACACAAGCAAAGCAAAATATAGAATTAATTCCCTGCTTCCCATGGGCAGGCAGGTATTCAGCCATCTCCAGGAGAGCAGGACTTCATCACACTTAACAGTGACTTGGGAGGACAAACGCCATAACTCGTGTTCCCACCCTTCCTTCTCCTTCCCCCAGATCTTCATGCTGCACATGACACTGTATGGTCTGGAACATCCATACAGTGTCATTTGGGGTCACCTGTCCAGGCTGTGTCTCCTCCCAGCCTCCCATGCATCCCCCTCCCACTCCCTCACCAGTGTGGCCATACACCAAGCAGAAAAGGCCTTGGCTCTGTGTAAGTTCGGCTCAGCAATAATGTTGCAGTGGCCTTGACTCAGATGAGCTTGGAGGCAGATGAACCCGAGGAAGGGCCCTGGGTCTGAGGAGACCTTTAGCTTAGGGTGATGAAAAGATGCTCGCTCAGGACACCTTGNCGCTCTTTGGTCTCGAGAATCCAGATTGCTCCATCCTCTTCGACCCTTCCCGACCCCACGCGCCCTCACCGCCCCGCCGCTCCTCAATAAACCCTGGATTCTGAGAACTAAGAGACTACATCTCTTTTAATCGCCTTGTCTCCTGCTTGGCCTCCGTCTCTGAGGGACTCCGCGCCTGCGCCCGCGGCACTCACGGCAGCGCCTGGTCCAGCGGCGTGTGGGTTTGTGGCGGCAGCCTCCTTTCATGTGGTTTCAAGGCTCGCCGCCTTCCCAGAGCAAGAAACTGCCCAATAACAAAAACATCTCTATGTTATCAACTCTGTGTTCAGGTCAAATTCAAATCCAAGCCCCATACCAGCCACTCTGAAGAAAATTAACTCTGCCCCAGTCAAAACAAGCATAGCTATCTACCAGTTTTCTTTTAGATAATATTCACCCAGGACGAAAATATCCAAAGTTCTGTCAGTGCTTTATTTTTCTCCCAAATTGTACAGCAACTTTCACATTGCAGTGCTCCTCATTATGACTCTCCACTACTATGAGAGCAGTACACACTACTGATACCACTGCTTTGCAAGGAAAGGTACGTTCTCTACCACACTAAGTCTGTATATTGCACGTTTAATGGTTTTGCCAAACACAAAAGTGAAACATTATCTGCTATGGGGAAAAAATCCATGAAGGCTGCAGCAGCATGTAAGAGATGGATACATGAGATATATGAAGAAGATGTATATTACTTTTTCATTCAATGTTTCCTACAGCATTTAAAAAATGGAGAATTGCAAGACAGTCATCTATCACGTTGCATGAAACAGCTATCAGAGGGCATAAGGAGAAAGAAGGATCGTGTTGATAACTGGAAAACAGCAGACAACATTTGAGATTGATAACCATGAACTAGCAATGAGCTGCATAGATGCTGGCTTTTCTACCTGTCTGACAACACATGTATTGTGTTTTCCATCTAATTGTAGGGATTCAGCTGCTAATGGCTTGTAGCAGGATGAGCCCTTGTATTTGGAATGGAAAAAGCTTAGCAGCAGAGAGGAGAAAGGAAGGTGAGACAAGGCTCTAATTTGGCACTGGTGAGCAGTAATAACAGCCACTATGTGGAATGTGGGGAATGAGACCCATTACCAAACCTCAAGAGAGAATATATGTAGAAAGGTAAAAAGAAAACCCTTATGGAATTACTGAATTGCTGTCTAATTACTGAATTAGGAAATAAATCTCCTATAGTACTTCCTATTTGAAATGATGAAAATTTTTGGTTTTACAGGAAAAAAGTTAAATTTTCTTTTTGCAAAAAAAAAAAATTCAAAGAAAGAAAAAAAAAAAAGAAAATATTCTGGAGCTGAATAGCCAACCTCTTGTAATGCTAATTTATGTGCCTGGTAAATCACTGAATATTGAAAGAAAATAAATATGAGATCATTGACACACTCATAAATTTATTTGGTGACATTACAGACATTTCAGCATGTGAAGAAAATAATCATGCCTTTTCTTTGCAATGGGAAGATGAGCTAAACAAAGCTTCTGTCTGCCTTGTCACATGGAGTACTGACATTTCAGAACTAACTGTCCACTGTTCTTGAAATATGAGAGTCTGTGAAATATAGTGTGCTTAAAGAAATAGGTAAGCATGTCTGACTTCATATCATGTTGGCCTCCAAATTAATTGAGGCAGACAATATAAACCCATTCTCAACCAGAACAGCTGTCTTACTCCTATCTCATCTGTGGCAGGGGAAGAGGTAGAAGAGATGAATCTGTAAAATTAAGGAGAAACCAGAGCAACTGTGAACCTTCATTAAATGAGGAATGGCAGCAGACTGTGGATAAAGTGTTGGAGGCCAAAGACAGTAAAGAAATTTTTAATATATATCAGTTTTTGGTTGTCCATAAGAGGCATTGATCATGATGCTGCTGTTCCAGAGTGCAGAAGAAGTCTGCTATGGCAGAGAAACCAAAGAATAAACTGTTCTGTATGTTACAGAGGTATCTTCTCCCACATGTGACAACTAATTCCATCTTTAAAACAGGAAAAATGTTTGAAAAGGAGAGCTTTCTGACAGACTGGGTTTCTAATGGCTTTTTGGATCCTTGATGGACTCTGGTGTTGGAATGAAAGGAGTCCTGATGGATCAAAATACTAAAAAAATTGCTTCAGGTAACAGTTTTATTTGACATTAAACTTGAGCTGATCAGTTTATTTTTTCATTCCTAACCACTACAATTTTTATATCTTCATATCAATGGCAACAATTCTGAAGTTGTCCTTGTTTGACTAAAAAACCTAAATACTGACTAATGGAAATAAAGTTAACACTTAGAAGTGCTTCATAAGCTATTGAGCTGATTTTGGAGGTCCCATTATGAAATAATAAAACATTTATTGGAATTAAATACTGATTACATTAGTAATTCCTTGCAATTTATTTAGTTGTAATCTGGTAGAATATAGACTGGGCCCCTGGAGAAGCAGATCCAACTATCAGTATGGTGAGAAAATTCTGTTATTTCAGAGTGAGTTTGTCTTGTGAATGCTGTAGTCCTGTGTTGTGTTTCCTGTATTACACAGAAATTCAGACTTGATAACCAGAAATTGCAGTTTTGGTGATTGACAAAGCTTATGATTAGGATCCATGTATAAACCACTTGTCTAATACATCCAATAAGTCAAAGCATTCAGCGGAAAACTTGCAAACAGTTTCCTGATGATATCCTGAATTATGTCATGCCATTCTCATAAAGGAGCTTTCATTCTTCAAAATAGCTATGTCATAGCAAAATGGACTATATATAACTGGTCAGGTCTGGACTTTGCAGGTACTTGGAGTGATAAGGTCATTTTCCCAACTTTTTTTTTTTCTGATACTTAGGTCAGAAGGTTTTTATGATAGTCCTGGAATAACTAGGAATTCTGGGCCATCAGAGAGAACAAAATACATACATCTGTAAACCCACAGTTTAATTCTGCTAAAGGGTCTTCAATTTCCAATCTCCTAAATGAGCTTTTAAAAAATATATTCATCACAGGATACTAAAAATAAAAATTAGCAGTTCTTGGTAATTGTTTTTCACCTGAAAGATATTAACATTACTATTTATTTGTACATCTCTGTTGTTTCTATTTCTTTCTAGGTGTTACAGGCAAGAAGATGTCCTGTACTCAGATTAAGTGTTATAAATTTGTTCAAATTTCATGAAAAAATTTCCTTTTCTTTTTTTTTCTCTTTATCAATAATCAGCATCTATCTCTTTGAACTTTCCAACTACACTGCTGCCTCATGACATTAACGATATTTTCAGTGCCTCTGAAAATTTGAAAGTATCAGTTTTTTGGCAAAAATTATGGGGGTATCAAGGTCTGCAGACCTCAAACAAACCTTTCAGTGCTTGATGTTTTATCAAGTTCCTGCCACTTAGATTTTTCTTTGTGATCAGAAAAGGTTCAGATAACAGGAATCAAATAAATTGTTAATGAAGCATAACTTAATGGCACTTTCTCTGTTTTAGTATCTCCATACATCAAGAGAACTTAAGAAACTCCCTGAAATGATGGACTGATTAATTAATATAGTGAGTAGGTCAGTAATTTTTATTCAAATGAAAATGTGTAAATTTTATTTTTTTCTGAAATTATTTTCCATCCCCAAATGGATTAAATCAATATAGTTCTTTATGATGAAGTGAAATCAGAGTGGTCTTATACCACTCTCACTCTAAATGGCTCACAAGAAATGAGAATATTATCACTAAATCATCTGGACATTTCTATTTAAAGATATTTAAATCTGTCTAGTGTTTTATTTTCCAATCCTGAACATTTTTATATATAATGAATCATTGATAAGAAATATTTTCAGAGTTAAAAAAGCTTTAGATTGAGTTGTCTTTTCCTGAGGTTGTTTTTTCTATTTTAGTTGAGAAGCTCCAGAATAATTTTACCTCTATTTTGTACATATTACAGTATGATATACTGTACTAAAGAGACAACTGGCAGCATGTCAGACCACAAAAAAAGATTTTGAAAAAAATTATTTTCTCCACACCCAGCTTAATTCACTCATTTGCACTTTCAAAACAGAAGTCATAACAGGTTTTATTCAGGAGGTGCTTTACAAGCAAGTTGGATTGGGTGTCAATCATTGCAGTAAAGACACACTGCCAAATACCTTAGCTCCTTCATGTCTTTATCTCACTAGAACTCAGCTTAGTCCAAGGCCCCAGTTCCTGGTCACCCACATAGTTTCTTAATTTTCTCAGGTTTTTCTTCCTGTGACAAAAAGCTTTTACAAATCTGGAAATAATTCCATCTTAAAGATTTTCCTATAGTCAAAATGGGTAAATCCATACTACTTTTAGTATTTCCACCCCATATAATTCTTCAGCATCATTCAAGGTACAATTGAACACTGGAAAACTCCCAAGCAACCTCAACCCATGTTCTCAGGCAAAAGCAGAGTACTGTAGGTATAAAACTCCTCTTTGGGATTTGCTGTGGAGCTGGAGGATCATTCCTTTGGAGGAGATAACTTTGTCCAAGGAGATGTAAACATACAACATTTATGACCATGCAGTATACAGTTGATCCCAAAGAATATATTCGACCAGAGCTCCCTGTACATATTTACCAAGTTTCTTCTATATCAAGTTTCCCTCTTTAGAGTTCTTAAATGGCTAATTATATCTTCTATGAGTTCAAAATTCTTTTTATCGCTGTTATACATTCTATGTGCTCCGTTCATGCTTTTATCTGTTATATTTGTATAAAGACTATTATATTTAGAAATAAAAATGTGTTTATTGATATACTAAATTTTAACTATACAATATCAGAGCCCTATGATGTATACCATGACTACTCTTATCAAAGCAGTATGGATTTTCTGGTCAAGAGCTTGTTGTATAGCTGCCTGTAAATCACAAAGTCCAAATTGCTTAGGCTACAGAGCTAAAATAATTACCTTTCATATTCTTCAGACCTATATAACGTTCCTTAATTCTGTATACAGTCTAGTAGCAAATAGAAAATCAGCAAAGGATTTCCACAGGCCAGTGTGTGTTTGGCTTGATTTGCATTTGAAATTTTTGTTTCATGCCGCAGACTTTAAATTTGACTTTTATGATACCTTCCTATTTGCATAACATCACATTTCCATATGGTTTTAAAAGTTGAAACTCCCAGTACTGCTGACCAGTTAAATAACACAGATTCAGCCTAATTTCATAACCTTTTGGCTGTGTCTTTAAAATTCTCCAGGAAACCTTACTGTTTACTCTAAATTCGATGGTTCAAATTGTCATTTCGCTGGTACCTAATTCAAATAACATACCCTAGAAAAGTCTGGGGTAATTTGCTCCACTGACACCTCCCTCAGAAACTGTGATTTTAATCATTATCTCCATACTTGCCGCTGGCTCTTTTTTAATGATTCATTTTTTACAAAGATCAGAGATTTCACACATCTTGTAAAGTTATGGGGTTTTAACACAAATGAACAATTAAAAATTTCATATACACTTTCAAAGTTCGTCCACAAAAGCAAACAGGCTAGACTTAGAACTCTACAATTATATAAACCAATGCTGTTATACTTTCTTCTCTAATATAAAATCTGTGCAAGAAAATGAATGATAAGGAGTTCCTGGAACCAGTCCAGGTGAGGGAAACAGAGATGATTAAGGGACTGGAGCACCTCACGAGGAAAGGTTGAGGGAGCTGGGATTACTCAGCCTCAAGAAGAGACACCTGAGAGGGGACTTTATCAGTGTCTATAAATATCTGAAGGGAGAGCAGCAAGAGGATGGACCAGGCTTTTCTTAGGCATGCCAAGAAATAGGACAAGAAGCAAAGGGCAGAAACTGATGCACAAGAAGTTACGCCTGAACATGGGGAAGAACTTCTTTACTGTGCAGTGACAGAGCACTGGATTGATTGCCAGAGTTGCCCAGAGAGGCTGTGGAGTCTCCCTCCCTGGAGATATTCAAGAACCATCTGGGTACAATCCTGCGCCTTGCACTCTGGGATGACCCTGCTGGAGCAGGGAGGTTGGACCAGATGACTACTGTGGTCTCTTCCAACTTCCATTCAGAGATATATGTTCAAAACTCACATGTCTCAGGAGATGGACACTGAATAGAGTGGAAGGCTTAGTACATGGGAAAAGTTTATCTTGGGATTTTTGTTTGGAAAAATTTGAAAAAGCTTAGAGTTATTACATTGTGGTAATTTTTTTCTCATTTATCTCAGTTGACTTGAGAATAGTGAGAAACTTGAAGTGAATCAGAATTTTCTGGTCTATCTTCTGTGGAAACTGCGGATATAACAAATGATTTAGGAAAAACCATTTCCTGTGTTGCCTCTGTCTTAGTGGGGGGGAAGAAAGAAATAAATCTATTTTAATTTTTTTATGAAATTAATTAATTTTTTCTGTGATCTCGGGCACCAAAGGTAGTCTCAGCATATCTGATGTTTCTAAGTCTCACTCCTTCTGCAATACATTACCCCCAGATGAAGCTGTTCTTAAATGAATGGTGCTTTGGTTAGAATTTTAAAACCATATATTGTTTACCATGGAAAAATTACATTTTTCTTTCACAGAAATTTTAGTTGCAATTCTCCCAGCATGCAATTTAAAAATAAATACCTGAGGAAAATAAGGTCTGTATATCAAAGGGTAGACTTTGTCAGGTTTTCAGAATAAATGCTTTAATTGACTTTTACTTTTGTATCTCATAGTAGTGACTTCCAGGATAAAAAGGTTCCAAACATTCTGGTTATTCTGCTGAAATATCCTGGAAATATTTCAGATCATTGTGCTATGTTGAAAATCCTTTTTTGTTAATACAGCTTTTTCTCAGTTTCCACACATTCTACTTGTTTCATGTGCCCATGGTGGAGCAGAGGAAGGACTCCAGTCCCTGAGAAATGGCAGAAACAATGTGTGATGATCTGACCATAACCCCCATTCTGGGGGAGGGTGGGGTGGGTAGAGCTGGGAGGGAGAGGGAGGTGTAGGAGGTGTTTTTAAGGTCTTATTTTACTTCTCATTATCCTGCTGTGATTTTCTTACTAATAAATTAAATTAATATCTCTAATTTTGCCTGGGATTTTATTTGGTGACTGACCTCTCTCTGTTCTTATCTCAACCTGTGAACTCTTCCCCACATTTTCTTCCCTTCTCCAGCTGTAGAAGTTAGTGAGAGAGCAGCTTTGGTGTGTCTGGCATCCAGTAAATTGTGCTAAACTAAAAGTGGGCAAATATCTTCTGCAATAAGAATTGAGGAACTTCTGATGAATCAAAGAATATTAAATAACTTGAATATTATGCTTAAAGTGGTTTAATGCTCAGGGAATCCAGTGTCTTTGACACAGAATTAAGAAGTGAGACAATGAAGGTAGCAGAACTGTGAATTTTCAGTTAGGCATGCAAAATTCATTTTCTCACTCCACTGTGCATTGGCTCTAGACGTAGCTTCCCTTTTGAGCTAGGATTTTCCCATCAGAGCAGTTAAACTAGGAACAGATGCAAAAAGTGCATTTATTTGTTCAGTGATCACTCAAAGACAAATACAAAAATATTGGATATGACGAATGGTGCTAACTGACTAATTGTGATTCTGATTCTTGTTTTGGTACATTCAGAATTGTAAAATGACTGTATATGACTTTGTACTGTATATTAGCACTTTTATCATCTGTACATCAAAGAGACAGATAAATTTTCTTGCTGTCTCTATAATATTCCAAGCATGTCTTTAGTAGGAGAAAACATTAATGTTTTTTATTGCACTTGCTGCTACTAGTTCCTTATTTTAATCCTTATCATTTTCATTTAAAACCTCATGATCCAGAGCTCAAAAATTAGCAACTGAAAGTTACACTCAGCGATAACTGTGTAAAATAATAAAGCAGGAAAACTTCTGCTTTTGTAACGCTTGTCTTTCATACATTCAGTGAATATACTGACGGCGCAATTACTGATGTGGTGAAAAATAAAATGAAAAAAAAACATACCTAGCTTACCCTATGAATAGCTAATCAGATTGTAATATAATCAGTCAGAGCCTCAAATCTGCAGATGTCCTCCTTTCTTTCTGTGGTACACACTGCCAGGTTTTAATTTTGTGTTGTTACTTGCACAGGAAATGAACAGGAGTTTAAGAGGAAATTACTTTCCCCTTCTGTCCCCATCAGTATTGTGTAATTCAGTTCATTGTTAAAAACAGCTTGCATATAACAATAACCTTAAAGTTAACTTGTTATGTAAGTGAAGCAAGACTACATCGACCTTAACTCTTGCTTCAAACAATAACATCTATTATAAATACAATATGAGAAGAATCTTGTACATCAGATCTTCCGCTGCAGAAAGACAGATGATGTTACAGACTTGTCACAAAGCTGCAAGTCAGCCAGCTCAAGACATCCCCAGAAAACTTTCTAACTCCATATGACTCGAATTTGGAGATTACAGTGTCAGAGAACATATTTCAAGTTGTACCTCAGTATACCTTTTCACACAATTTACCCTGAGTAAGTTGTATTAGCAGCCAAACACGAGTGTTTTCCCATTTTCACATGTCCTTTTCCATAGGTAAAGGAGCACAGTGCTGCTACCATTTTGACTTCACCTGCTCATGACCTCCTAGTTGAGGTTATCAGTCCTCTTACCTCCACTCCTAACCCATTTTGGTTGATATGAACTGAGTTATGGACATTTCACTTAGCAAGTCTCTGCCAAGAAAAAAGTTCTAAGAAATCAGTTTACCTTTATTGGCTGAACCTGGAGTAATAACCAATTGTAGGAAAATATGTGCAGAGAACTTAATTGGCAGAGGGAAAAAAAATAAAGATATTGGACTTGGTATGTTGACCTTTTTATCTGGAAAATATAGCCATAAAATCAGGTAGACTGTCTCTGTAAGGGAGGTCATAGAGTTTAATTCAGTAATTTCTGCTTCAAGACAATGAGACAATAATGACTATGAGATTTACCACAGTTCCTGTTACTGTCAGAAGAAGAGGATTATTTTTTAAAAATTATGTGCACAGATAACAAAACCTCTGTGTTTAAGTAATGTCTGCATTTTAATTAAAACTAATATTCTGAGCTGTATATATCACATAATCTCTTACAGGTGATACTGTTCCTCATCTTTATGAAGTAACTAGTACTATTTATTAGAATATTTATCTCAGTCTAGTAATTTCATAATTTCTTCATATTCTTCGACATAAGAGTGCAGGGTTTTCCAGGAATAACGGGACAACTTTCTCAGTTCTCCTCAGGAAGATCTTCCATTTGATGAGTATCTTGCTCTTTAGTAGTTAAGAAATTTAGCACGAAATCATAACTTTCTGAGCATCAGCATTTGCCATGCTAATCTATGGAGACTGGACAATGGAGCTTTGAGAGGTATACATCTGGTCTCTGGAAAAGAGAAGTGCCAGAACTGCAGACACCTAAAGACTGCTCACTGTCTTATAGCTAAACTACAGACAATTGCTATCCTCACTGTATACATCATTCATGCTGATTTACTGTGTTATTGAGAAAGCAGTGTCAGCAGAAATTCTTTTTAAGTATATATTCATTATAAAAATATATTTCTATTCTTATGGAGAATGAATTTTTTCACTTTTAGCACTCACAAAAATAGTTTTTCTCGAACTGATAAAAAGCACAGCTTGATCAGAGGAAAGTGTGGAAAAGGCAAGAGGCATCAATTACGTAAGTATTACACAGAAGCTGCAAAATGTCACAGTCTGCACAGGTTTCCCCCATTTCCTGAGAAATCACTTTTTATGATCCCCCCTGGCTGTATTGACTAAATCTCCATTGATCACCATTGATCTCCATTGTCTCAATGTTAATTGAGACAAGTAACTTGTACATAAATCACAATCCAGACACCTCACAACAGGCAAAGTGAAATCCATCCAGATAATACATCCTCACAAACTCTAGAGTGGTACTTGTATAATTGGTTCTTTCCATCTGCTTCAGAAACTATATACCCAGATGATCCATTTGCTATAATTTCTTATGCTTTCTCTCCTCTTCTTCAATACCTGGTCTTCCTCCCCACTCCGCCTGTACTAATTATAGATGACCAACCTATCCTGGTGGAAAATTCCTGCGAAAGTCAACAATCTCCTGCACAAAAAGGAGTAACTGCCTGCAAGCCAGGCAGTTCCCAATCCACACTGATGTGTAGGACTCTTCCTTCCTGAGCGCAGGGCTTCACTTTTCTTTCTGTTAAAATTCCTTGGTTTCCAGTGAATCATTCCTTCAGTTTTTTGGAACATCTCTGAACAGAAATCCTCCCTTCCACTAAGAACCGCTCTTCATTAGGATGTTGTGCTGTTGTTGATGATGATGATCTGAAGTGGAATGTCCAGTGTCTAGATACCAGCTAGATTTCAAAGTGTTTTCCATTATGCCTTCAAGCCTAATGGATAAACTGTTTTTTATCTACCCTCATCCATTCAGCCTGTTCTTGTCTCACCACTTTGATTTCCATAGTGCTATTAGAGATCCTTTACAAAAATGTTGCTAGAGTCAAGGTAAACCTCTACAGTCAAACACAGAGCCAGTCAATCCCCATATCCTTTCTGGTTTGGGGAGTAGCTTCTAGGAGAACTTGCTCTATAATCTTCCTAGAGACTGATGCAAGCCTGACCAACAGCAGTTGCCTGCAACCTTCTTGACTTTCAAAATGGGAATAGCATAAGTTAATAAACAAATTTTTCATTTAGTGCTCTATTCTGTTGCAAGACATTTCTGCACCCACTTGCCCATCTGATGTGAATAATAATTTCCTGTATAATTTTCTGGTTTGGTTTGTTTTCTGAAATGGATGTGTTTCTCTAAAATTCAAAATATGCCATGGAAATAGGAGACTTTAAATTAATTACTACAGGTATACAACAGAACAGTTAAAATCTTTTGTTTTGGATGAAGTCAACATTAAAGAATGTGTGCTGCATTTCATCACAAAACTAAACTTTCTGAAACTATGTTCCTGTTTTTCTGTTGTAACTGCAACATACTTAGGATTCTAAGGATTCTTAGGATTCTTAGGAACTGAAAAATTTAAGAAATTTGTATACAATGCAGACTAAGGCTAGGAGAAGTATGGAATTTCCTCTCAGAAACAAACCATGGATTCTAATTTCATTTGGTAAAAATTTTTACAGATAATTTTTAGATTTTTCCCCCGGGATGGAAGGAAAAGGATAATTTGGATCATCAGTTTTTATTTACATTACTGAAGTGGAAATTTTTCAGCTAATAGAAAGATTATTTTTCTTCATTGTTTTCAATGGTTATAGCATATTTTCCCCATTCAGTGTCCTGTTCTCTGAAAACTGGAGTTTACACGTAAGGTGCCCCTTCTTTTTGTGTAGGCAAAAATAAATCAGTTAGAGCTTGGGCAGAAGAGAATATGCACTGCATTCAGAGATACAGAAATGGGCAGCCTAAAATGCCTACCTAAGGATGGTGAGTTAATAAGAAAATGCATATACTGGTTCGTGAAGCACTTTTATTAACACTTCTTTTGGGACACCTGAAAAGGTAAAATTATCTGATGCTGATGGAAAGATCGGAAATCTGAAAATCATCTTTATTCTTCCAATGGAATTTTATTCAGTCAAAAAAAAAATCATGTTTTAAGGTGTATCTCCATGAAAAAGGGCCTTTCAAAGAAAACGTTTGTGCAGCAAGGTAACTCCATTTTATAGTTTACCAGGCTGTATGAAAAATGAAATCAAACTAAACCAAAAACTCTCTGATCTTTCAGAGATAATTGCTTTTTTCTTAGTGCAGTTTTGGATTAGCAGTCATTCTGTGATTGAAGTTCCTTGAATATTGAAGACCTATACATATCTAATGCATAAGTGCAAGAGATATTGGCTGGCTAGGCAAGGAAGAGAGGATTCTCTTCCTCCCTAGCAGTTTAGCCTGACTTTGATATAGAACTGAAAGTAGAAAAAAATTAAGCAACATTTCACCTTTCATTGCCTACAGAAAAGATGCATTAAATTTCATTCATTCATGCAGGTGATTTTCAGAACCTATTAGATTCACAGCTAACAACTCTCAGAAATTAGAGGAACTTGTGTGGGTATAGAAGAGACAGGCAGAGTAATAAAAGTCTGCATAAGTTAAATAACAACTTTAGCCTTTTATGGTTTGAACAAAGAAAATAACTTTTCTGAAGTTCAAAAATGAATGATATTGGGAACATAGAGAAGGGGAAAAGATTGCAACATTATATGAACATGTATCTCATCTGTTTAGAGAGTGATGTTAGATCTCATGCCCAGTGACAGGTGACTCATGATGCACAGAGGTAGGTGTGTAACTGCACAGCGCATGCTTTACTTCCATTTGTGCTGGGTGTATTTACCACATTTCTGAAAATAAGCCTAACTGCATCTCAAGCAAAGCATCTCATTGTAGCCTTCTAAACGTGGTGCAAAGCTCTAAGAAACAGCAAGAAGCCTTGAGTCACCTTTGGTGATGAAGAAATGAGTTGTGCAATGCGTGTGCATGTGCATGTAGAAAATATACAACATAAAGTAAAACTGAAGTTTTAGTATTCAGTAAAACTGAATACTGCAAAGTTTGTGTTCCAGGATAAAAATAGCAACTTTCTTGAACCTGATTGAAAAAACTTTCACCTATCTCACTAGACTTCATTGATCATTGTTATTTCTTGAGATTTATGAAGATATTCTAGAAAAAATTTTGTTTTCTCCTCAACTAAATAACATAAAATAGAAGAATAAATATGGCTGGACATTACCATGTTTTAAAAATGAGCTCAATATTTTTCATGAAAATGATGAATTATCAATTGTGCTTACATTCATGGGCTGCTCAGTAACAAATTAAAGTTGATTTTGTGTATGGGCATACACAGGAAGGCTAATAGACAAAATGAAATTTAATGATCAATCTTCTAAGTAGTTGACAAGAAGTTTACACCTGCTGTGTAATGTTATGACTCAGTCAGTTAAAACAAATCTTTCAATTAGCTTTGTTCTTCATACTTCTACAATATTTTATGTTCCTTATGTTTTTGGGGTTTTTTTAACAATTGAAATATAAATGCATATGCAATCATCTTATTCGGGGATATTCATTGACCCACATAAAGTTTGATAGATTGTCTCGTGGGTGCTTAAACTAGAGTGCTTTCTCTTTCTGTGGCCACCACTTTATGTTCCATCACTCACAGCTGTCATTTAAAACAAACAAACAAAACCTCCCTGGTGAGAAAATTTTTCACCTTTCTGTTGAAAAAAATTCTATGGAAAAGCCAGGTGATTACAACTACTCTCAGTGTGAGTAGTCAGAGGATCTCCAACAGAAGATCTGAAGTGCATGAACAGTCATACACCTAGAAGAGGAATTGAAAATAATGTCAGTGAAGTATAAACAAAATACGTGAGGCTTTCAGGGCAGAAGGGAGGATTTTTAGCCTAGAAAAGAAGTCCATGATATTTTTATTTTATTTTAATTTTTATTTTTATTTTTATTATTTTTATTTTTATTTTTATTTATTGTTCATGTTGTTTGCCATGGAGATTTTATTGCTGCAATGGACACTTCTGAGGCTGGTTAGAGTGTTAGAGTTAATGTTGGTTTTAGAGATGCCAAGGTCCTGAAGCTAAGTGAATTGTTCTAGAGCCTAGTGGTTAATTTTTCTTTATTAATAAACATGAGGAAAGAGACAATGTATTTAATATAGCACCTTGAGACAATGAACATCAATGGTACATTTGGGAATTCTGAAAAAAATTCAAAAGAGGGAATGTGAGATGTTTGCTTCTTTGGTACAACTCTACATGCAATTTTGTGATGATTAGCAATAGAACAATATTTCTAGCTGGTTAAAGACAGGTTATTCAGTCAGTTTTGGGCTGTCTTGTACAGGAAGATTGTTGCAAGGCCAGGAGATGGTCTCCAAGATGAGAAGGGGTCTGAAGCACCATGTATTGAAAGAAAATGAGAATTCTATTTGTTGAAGTTTAAGAAGAGAGGGGTAAAGAAGACCTTCAATTGCTGTCTTCATCAATCTGACAGTCTATAAAAAAGGAAGATGCAGAGGAAAACTTGACAAGTAGTTTAAGCTTGCCCACAGATGTGGTGAAAACTCCATCCTTGGAGATATTTAGAACTCAACAACACAAAGCCTTCTGTAACCTGA
This sequence comes from Grantiella picta, assembly GCA_013397955.1. Taxonomy (NCBI): domain Eukaryota; kingdom Metazoa; phylum Chordata; class Aves; order Passeriformes; family Meliphagidae; genus Grantiella; species Grantiella picta. Next base: position 59,745 of record VZRM01006606.1, read on the forward strand.
TCAAATGAGAGTCAGATCTGAATTAGAAAATGGCCTTATTTTGAGAAGGAATTTGAACCACATTATCAACCATTAGCTTCCAATTTTAGTTGGTATAAAATTATTTTTTCCGTTCTTGAAGCTATAGCATACATTTCCTTATAAAGGATATACATGCTTTTACTCACGGGAAAGATATTTCAGACAGAAAAAATGCGTCTAGACTTTGTAGAATGTTTTAGGTGAAAAACAGGCCTGCATAACCAGTCTTTGGTAAGTGCTCGTAGTTCTGATTCAGTGAAGAAAGAAACTACGTACCAAGAGCAAACAATAAAAGCAGTAACTGAAAATTTTGTAAGAAATGAAAATTAAAACTACTATGTTCTGTTCTACCCAACTGGAGACAGGCAATGGACTCTAAATATCTGGAAAAGAAAACAAACAAACAAAAAACACACACACACAAAAAAAAAAATCGCCTTCTCCAGAAATGGATGGTGAGACCAGGAACATTTTGTCTCCTCCGAANGTGGTTGGAAAAGGATATTTAAGAGTGCTGAAAATGAGGAATATAATCTGTGACAAATAGGAAATACCTGTGCATTCATGTTCTGTAACTATTGTTACCAAAAAGAAAAATCATAAATCTATGTTCAGCTGGTCCTCCAAGTAAATAACACTGCATCATACAAATAGGTCAGATGCCATTTGCATCTGCTGGTGATACAAGTCAGTACAGACTCAGTTATAGAGTGTAAAGTACCATGACAGACAATGCAGCACAATATGGAAGTATCTGTATGAATAACGACCTCAAATTCCCCTTCAGCAATATTTCAATATCCTGTGTTAACTTCAGAGAGCATAGTTTTCATAGTTTCTTAACAAAAATTTGAGTATTCATTAGCTATTTAACCCAAACTTTAATCTCTCCATCTATATAAGCTTGTTATGGTTTTGATCTTACATTTTCATTTTTTCTACGCTATGTTAGAATTCTGGGGGGGTGAAAATTACTTCATTGCCCAAGATAAATTTTGCCTCCTCTGTTAATACAAATTATTTTAATATGAGATGTTTTGTATGCCTGCTTCTGAGAAACATTTGCTTTGATTCAGAAGGGCTCATGCAAACAAAATTATAATAAATTTTTATTGTTCAAGTTGCAGTTATGATCATCAACCACCTCACATGTTGTAGTTATCATAATGATAACTCAACCACCCCACACATTTTGTGTCCTAGATGAAGTCCCTTGACAGGGAACAGAATTGAAATCTGCTTTCTCAAGGTTATACTGGTTGTATATGCATATTTTATGTGAAAAAATACCAATATGAAAACATTTGCAGTGTTTTCCTATGAATGGCAAAGTCATTTCCATAAAACATGTTGTAATTTATATCACTTACAGAAAGCAGCTATACTTCACCAAAGGTGACTGGTAATGAGAGAGGAAAAAGCCTTTGGGTGAGGCATTTATAACTTTTTTCTCTTTACTTAGACATTATCGTTCATTTTCATAAAGACAGCCTGAGTGAACCGACACTTAAGCAGAATTCAAACTGATGCAGTACTTAAATAAAGTTTTATGCAGAATGAAAAGGTTGCCTCTAGGGAGATAGGTACATTAAAAGCCTTATTGTAAGTTTTACTTACAAAGCAGTTATAAAAGTATTTCTCCATTTATACTAAGAAGGTGACTAAAATAATATGCATGAACCTACCTCAAACAGTGAATTCTAGCTCACGGTTTTTTTGGCTGACTTTTTTAACCTTCTATTTCAATGTTGACACAAAGGTTGTTTAGGTTGAATTTCACCAAATTTAAAAATTAAATCTTAAATGTAGTTTAAAATGCTTGTGATTGTTTACTCCTCCTTGGTTCTACACGCCAATTCAAATACTTTAAAAAAATTATCAGAACCTAGTAATGTTGCCAAAATGATCACCTCACAAATCCCAAAGTGACGATGAAAAATAGAGAGAAATACTAGGATCACTACTTTATAAAATACAATTAATATTGTGCAAAAGCTATTGCAAATGCTTACAGACATGCTGCACCCCAGAAAATTGGAAACCCCAGATTGCTGGGGTTCCCATCAGTCTAAAGGAATTATGTGAGTCCAGAGTTGAGTAGATAAAGCCAGAAGCTCACACAGCAAGATTTCTTTTTATTGGGGAGCACAGTGATTTCACACCAAAGGAATGTATTCACACCTACATTAACCATATAATTTTTAATGTATTAATGACTAATTATCTTTTATAAATTATATAGCCATTTATAGCATAAATGGAAGCCCACATCAGAAAATATTCAGGATCAGTCTTCATCCATCCATTAAGTGACAACTACTCCCACGATTAAGTAATTTTAATAGGTTAAAAAATCAATTGAACTCTTAATAAATACAACACATTTACATGTAAAATCAATTTCATTTATGCATGTATATATGTTACATACACAAACACATATATACACACATACATAAATGTAATGTTTGTGCATATATATATATACACACATATATATATATTTATAAATGAAATCAGGTTTTTTTAATATATGTATCCAACTTCTGTAATATGCTTAGAACATACACATTTGGGTATTATAATATTATGAAATGCAATTCAAAGCAGAGTTCCACATGTGAATAAGCCAACAGATGGCAAGAATCCTCTAAGGCAGTCTGCATGCCAGAGTATAAATACTGCTGCAGTAAAACTAATCACAAGAGGAAACTATAGCCTGTAGATGATGTATCATTAAGCAAAATACAGTTAGAATTCTGGACTCAGCTTGGCTGAATCAGTGAATCTCTGTCACAAGTTATTGTCAAGTTTTCTGAAGTGGAGAAAAAATATTCTTAACTTTAATGACTGAAGGTGTGGTGTGGAGGGACATTATATTTGTCATTACTAGGTACAAGAGTTATTGACGCCCTGAACATCTTTGAAAAATATTCAGTGATATCACTGGATAAGAAGCTGTGCAAATAAAAGCATAAATGGTGACTGCAAGACTTATCCCAAAGCAAGGGTAGAGCTGCCTCCCAGCACCAATAAAAGATTTACTTGGTTTGCACTGCTTTGTACTTCTTGACTTTCAGCCTGAAATTGTATTTTTAATCAGACTTTCCAGTTGATGGTGTAAGTCACAAATATATGACATAGTCTTCCAGGACTTTATTTTTGGTCATATCTTACTATTTTCTGCTTACTACATTCTGATAACAGACAACCCATACATCACCCTTCAGAAGTCTAATTATGCAGTAAAATACTTGGCCTAAAGCAGTTGAAGTAGAGAACGAAATCTTGATTGTCTCATTTAAGAGGCTTTACATCTTCTAAAGAGTTGTACTAAAATTCTAACAGGAATAAGACAGGAACAGTAAATAAGACAGTGCCATGATAGGCTTCCCCAAGACCAGCCTTCTCTTGCACCCTAACCTCAAAGATAATGAGCTAGATAGGTACCCTTGGAGATGCTCAATACTTGCCCTGCATGTTGCAGTGAAATTCTCTTAAAATTCAGGTACAACTTTGCAAGCATTATGTAAATAAAAACTTCTGATTGCATAAATATGAGCTTCTTAAACAATGAATTCCACGTTACGCCTCTCATATGGCATGATTCCCTCCCCTATATTACTGACCCTGCAGACCTGTCTGCATGAAGGGCTGATAAATTTGACTAAATGAGCATTGGTTCTCTGCCTATAGTTTTAAGCAAAATCTCACTACACATCTCACATCTGGGATACATGGTTCCTGTATTTTGCTCTACTAATAGGAAGTTTTAAGCCCTAAGTGTATTTTGACCATAGCTAGATCTATAGTACATGCTGAATAATGGGTTGCAGTTGTCTCTGACTTTGATTATAACGAAAAGGAAAAGAAAAAAAAAAAGATATTTCTTGGTACCTAACTGAAATCAGACTATTAGTCTGTGTTCAGCTTCCAGTAAAACAATAGACTTTTCCAATTAAGCCAAATTGTGGGAATATTTTGCTATGAGGAGGTATAAGTGCTAAAGATGTGACTCCTTAATATGATGTGTAGAAGTCTAGAATTCTCATGTCGCCTTACACTGAATAATCAGGTGTTTTTAGCTGTAATGGCACTTCAAGTTTTTATTCTGTTTAGCTTTTCTTTCAATATACACTTAAGAGCACACTGTCACTACTGCTGATGGCACTTTTTGTGTAAGAAGCACTTATGCATAATACAAACATTTCAAAAGAATTGAGATAAATAAGTAAGTCTTTTTTGGAAATACACCTATAAACCCCTAGGCAAGGCATATTAAACATATACTCCCAATGGATGGGATGTGCTAAAATATTCACTCTCTCTGCCTGAACAATTTTAGGCAATCCCTCTGAAAATTTGATTGCTGGCTGGTTTGATAGCAAATACAATCTGCCACACTGTTGTGTGAGTTATGCACAGCTGTGTATATAAGCTTCCATAAAATAACCCATATGTTAATTTTGTGCATTGGAGAAGGCTATAGTAGTGCAGGATAGAAAATAGGACAGTAGTTAAGGTTTTCCATTTTCTTGACACTCTCCCCTTTCTTTTCTTGTAAAACTGAAGTGACTAAAATCTGGTGCGCTATAAGGAGCCATCACTTTTGTCACTCTTCAGTGCCTCTTGTACTCCAACAATGACCACAGGTTCCCCAGCAAATGAGGCTCTTTTACTTCTATCTCTCAGTGTTCCCCTATTTTCAATTTTCAGTCCTAAAGATATACCAAAATGTTGTTACTATGGTTACTGGGAAACAATTTTTGAAAAACACAGTGGTTTTTCCTTCCCCACCTTTGTGAGAATATCATCCTTAAGTTTGTCACTGCCTTCTTAGTGAAGAGTACAGTGCAGAAGAGTACCAGCACCTGCTTAGAACTTGACAGTGTTTTCCTACTTGTACAGATTATTACAAACCAATTTTCTGTAGCATCCTATCAGTTCAGGTGAAAACACATTCTTGCTTTCGAAATTTAAAGTATCTGTAAAAAGCTCACTGATTAGCTATCTGTTTCTCACCAGCCAGCCACATGATATCTCCTCATAGCCTACTCAGAGGACAACCAGGCCTTTTCTGAGAAAAGAAAAAAAAAATTATTCAAAGCATTTTAATTTAAATACAGAAATATATTACTGAGTATTTCCTTTATATATATATTTGATGCATTCAAAAGAAATTCAGGAAAGAGAGAAGACATGAGAAAGAAAAAAGGAAGATATAAGGAGAAAATTAAATGCTGCAACAATGCTGCTCTGGCAGAAAAAAAAGGCAGAGAGCTAAATGCAAAGACCTTTGGAGAGAGATTTGAAGAGCTGTCTTGTAGCAAAATCAATTGAAACGTAGGAGACAGGCACCTTTGAAAGGGAATAAAGCATTCAAGTCCAGAGCAAAGTAGGCAGAAGGAATTGATTTGATGAAGGATGCTTTCCTGATCACATTCAACACTCCAAGATGTTAGAAATGAAATGAAATCAAAACACACACACAAAAAAAAAAAATTCAAACCAAAACAATACAACCAAAAAAGCCCCAGTAACTTATTCTACTTTAGGTAATAATGTTTTCCAACAGGCTTCTTTTTACAATGTGTCCTTTGGGAATAGAAAAGTACACTTTTAATGTGATTATTCTTAAAATGTTTTTACTGCCATCGAAGCACAATCATGTCTAACATCTTTTTATTCCAGTTCAGTAAAACAGAGGGAATCCAGAGTAGGGCCACGAATATGATCGCAGGCTGGAGCACCTCTCCTATGAGGAGAGGCTGAGGGAGTTGTGATTGTTTAACCTGGAGAAGAGAAGGCTCTGGGGAGGCCTGAGAACAGCCTTTCAGTATACAAAAGAAGGGTACACACAAGTAGGATGGAGAGGGATTTTTTACAAGGGCATGTAGTGACAGAATGAGGTGGAATGTGTTCAAACTGAAAAAGAATAGTTTAGATTAAGGATTAGGCAGATATTCATTACTGTGAGGGTGGTGAGGCACTGGAAAAATATTGCCCAGGGAATCTGTGGCTGCCCCATTCCTGGAACTGTTCAAGGCCAGGTTGGAGGGGATTTTGAGCAAACTGGTCTAGTGGAAGTTGTCCCTATCCATATCAGGAATTCGGAACTAGATGATCTTCAAGGTGCCTTCCAATCCAAACCATTCCGTGATTCTATGGTTCTGGGTATCAGTCATATACACTTACTCAAGTCAATGTAAATACTCCCAGAAGGTTTAGAATAGTAAGCCCAAAAACTAAGTTTGTCTAAAAAGGGGAGACAAAAAAACCTTACAGTGAATTAAAACAAGGCAACAGAAAAAATATAAAAGCTCAGGTAAGTATTAAATACCAACTAAAACATAATAGTTACATACTTAATTAGGGAATATTATTTTAAAAATTATTAACTTCAATTGAATTCAGTAATAATTAAGTTCTGATAACACCAGATATAATTGTCACTATTGCAAGTATTTTTAATGAAAACACATAAAACTATACAAAGCCTCACACACACACATACATGTTTAAATAGAAAATAAAGAAGCTTGAAACAGCCTCTTCAGCTACTCTGAAAATGACCTACAGCAGAAGATGTAGAATGTTTCATAAAGTCAAAGCACTCTCAGAAATCCAAGTCAATTTGCAAAAAAACCCAGGGAGGACTAAAAACTACAAAACAGATTTTATGGTCCTAATGAAAATTGAAATTGAAAATTGAAATTGAAAATCAGAGATGTCAGAGGAAGTATTTCTAAGTAACTAGACACAGTGAAGTGTCTGAATTACATTCTGGTTTACAAATGCTCTGAGTTGTTAATCCACTGTATTTCCTGTGGATTTGGTTGGGATCAGGCAGCGAAAGAATTTTTCTCACATACAAAAAATTACCAAAATGTCAGTGTAAATAAAATCTCAAACTTCAAATAAGATCGTAGAAAGTATTGCAGTTATAAAAATCTACTATTATGAATATTTATGGAAATGTTTTTAATTCCATTTGCTCTCCCAGTGTACAGAATCTGGTTTTTAGATTTTTCTTCATCGACCTGCTTCCAAATCTGATTACTGGAGAGCTCTGGAAATGCATTTGGTACATTATGAAAATGTAAGATTATCATCTGCTCTAGTTTTGCTTATAGTCAGATATATTACAACGTTCCCAAATAAAAGGATAATAAAAATACTTACGTATACTTACAATTTATTGACAATAATGTTTAATTATAAATTTGATGGTGCAAATGAATAAAGATCTCTATAGAAAATTAAAATGGCTTAGAGAAGGGAGGGGGAGCAAAACACCAGTGTGAGAGTTGTTCTACCCATATTTTATCCAGAATTTATGCATTTGTGAAAGTTGTAATTTTTCCCTTATATATAAATGTGTTAAGAGGTGTTCACTCAAGTGTGCTCTCCCAAAGAAAGAAATTCTGGATGTTGCGTATTACTCAGGACTTGGCACATCCTTCGATTTTAAAACTGATTGTGTAAATGACAAGTGTCAGACAGACAGGACCTGCAATATCCAAGTCTCAAGAGTACTCATTAGACTGAGACTGTTATCTTGTCCTCAACGCTCACATACGAGTATCATTCTGTTCGTATCCCTGGGAGTACATTGCTCTTCATAGCACATGCAGGTGCACGAGCTATGTAGGTGGCATGTAGGATTATCTGTGGGATTAGCTGTAGTAAAAAAGGAAGCAATCTTAGATTTAGGACTAAGGCCTGAGCTTCCATCAGAAGCAAACGACTTCATGACACTGATAGTACTACAGTTGTTTTGACTTTTCTATTGTATGTAATGACATTTTGATGAAAAATTACATTTGAGATGGATTCTTTGGTTTGAGGTTTGTTTTTTTTGAAGGATTGCCAATCCAAATGGTGCTGCATTGGGCATTTCATGTAGTTTAAACAAAGTAAGGATGAAAGTTACTTCTTGATTTCTTAATGACATCTCTCTAATGGCCAATTAGTGACCTATAGGCTCCAAATATATGTCAGCAGATAAACTGCAATACTAGACAGTTGCCAAGTATCAAACATTTCAATTGTTTAAAACAGCCTTATTTACCTAATTTCCCATACTGTTAATTACACACACTTTCCCCTTGATGTTCCTGGACACATAGGCCTCAGTGTCCCCACCCCCTCCAAGCCATGCAGGTGTCCCTTTGCATCCCACATGGCAGATGTGGGGCTCTCCAGCTCCAGAGGTGGCTGCACTCACCTCCTCGGGGCTGCACCCTAGGCTGTCCCAAGGGAGGCTGCACTGCACAGGTTACACTGAGAGGGAGCAACCACCTGCCTTGCCCATCTTGTTTCCCTCTCCAGGTCTCCCCCCTGTGATGGATCTGTATATTTCTCCTGTCTTGCTTTTCAAGGTGACAACTCTGTTGTTTCAGAGTTTCTTGGCAATGTACCCAGAAGTGCTTAATCCAGTTGATGGTCATCTTTGTCTTTACTGTGACCAATCTGGGGGCAGAAGTCCTTCCAGATAGCCTGGTGTATTTGATTCATTCAGTGTCTACACCCATATTCTTGTCAGGAAGAATACTTTTTGACAGGATTTTTGCCAAGGGTAAGGTGTGAAAGCAACCACCAATATGTATACATAAATAGATGTGTATGGGCATGCCTATACATGTGCATTTTTGCAGAAGGTGTTTTCTATTTGTTTATCTATACACAGATATGTGCATGATATTCTTGTCTTTCTTCACTATCTTTCCATCCTTCCCCAGTATAGTTTTTTGGTTTTAACCTTCAAGCAAGTAAGTAATTCTCTCTAGCTCTTATTCCAGTATTTTTAACTAAACTGCTGGCATTTTCTCTTGTGAGGCTTAGAGCAAAATTATTTTGATTTAATTACAGCTATAAAATTATCAGAGTTCTGTCATTTAAAACAGAGAATGATGTTAAGGTGTTAAACTAGTTAAGTAGTGAACATGCAAATTTGTGAAGACGCTGGTGCAATGCTGTGTGAGGCTCGATACAAATATTTTCATTGACATCAGTGGAGGGGAGGATCTCATAAAGTTTGCTGGGGATTCGTGATGTGATAAACAATGTCTGCAAAAATAATTTCTAATTTATATTTTAGTCTAAAAAATTTAGTTGCTTCAGCAAGGTGGTAGAAACTCATAACTGATACAATCTCTGATACACTGCTATAGTTCGGAACCATAAAATGTCCCTTTTTTCCTCTCCATCGTCCTTTGCTTCTCTCAGTGTCTCCTCCATTTCCTGCTTTTAATGTCTTTGTTGGAAGCATTACCTTATCTCCTTTACCATCCCATTCTCACCTACTCTATCTGTTGTAATATATTAATTAAAAACAAACATGGAAATAGAATATTCCCTTCCTACTGAGACAGATGATTTACATGCATTTTGACAGTCATTAACTCTCATAACTTAAACTTTGTGCTTTGTCCTTCTGCCTTCTGCTTTCTATGGGATTTTACGCTGCATGTTCAGTGAGACAGAAAACAGGTCTAAGGACTGGCGGAGCATTTATACATAAGGGTTTATCAGATTTCTCACAAAAGGGGGTTAGGGACAAAAATTCATTATCCTTCTTTCCTCACCAACAGAGCCTCTGCAAAAGCAAGGCATTGTGCCTGCATTCTATGCACTGGAAAATGCATGCTTCAAGTACTACATTTCTAATTCAAAACTGTGGGAAGAAATACTCCTGTGACAGTGGATATTAAATTAATCTGGTGCAACACAGATATTCCAGGCCCAGCTGGCTACCTTTACTTTGCCTTCGACTTCAAAACGCATAGAAAATTCAATACCTCCTATCAGGCAGTCTGTCAATTCTGAGCCACATGTGAAAGTAATCTTGCATGCAGTAAATGTTCTAATATCAAGTGTGACGCATTCTAATGTAAATGTTTTGCCTGCTTTGAAATCCAAGTGTCTATTAAAAAGAAGGTATAAGTGACAAAATAAATTATAAACAATTGAAGGCAGTTTGTAAAGGATGGTTTTTAAATTAAAACTACAACAAAAGAATTTAAATTCATTAAACTAAAAACTGAAAAGTATTGAAATTTGCTAATACACTTTAAATTTGTAATCAGAAAAAAAGTGAATGGAAATAAATACCCAAACACTTATTATAGTTACCTTAAATATTTTTTGTCTTTTTTCTCCCTTCAAGTCTGGCTTACTTGCAGCACCTCACTTTGTTTTCTAATAAAATACAACTCAAGATTGCAAGAGTTTATTCCCATTTTGAAAGTAAAAAATAAATTGTATGATGCAAAAGAATATTTCTGTAGAAAAACTTCTCTATTTAATTTAATTATTGTCTTAATAAACAGCTAAGATGTATTTTTAAAGTCTCTATCAGGGGATGTTAAAAACACCATACAATAACAACTTTGGATTTATATCTTCAGACAAGTTGCTTCCTTTGGAGAAAAGGTAAAAAATCAGAAAAAAAAAAAGGGAGGGGGACCTGCTGTAATGTAATAACTCAAAAATGCAAACTGCTTTCAAGTTTAATGTTTATTTGAATCTTGCAACCCTGACATATTAACCATGTTTTGACAGTTTTACCAAAAACAGAATAATAAAATAAAAATCTAATATTTTTTTTCTAGCAGAGCTGGGAGAAAAGAGGTTTTTTCCCCTTCCCATGAATATTTTCCTGACTTGAAGTGTTGCACATTGCATGTGGACACTTTAGACATGATCAGCTCTATGTACACACAGGAGATAAAATTTTCACATTCCTTTCCTGAATTAATCATGGAAGAGACTTGAATTTCTTAAACTGAAAGAACCTGAATTTTCTCTTTCCCTCAATTTCTGTAACCATTTCTTTTTGAATAATTACAGAATGTCCAAACTACCAGAGTATTATTCTCTTTCCTTTTTTGTCTGTCTGCTTGCCTGCTTCTGTTTTTTGAAATGAGATGTTTTGGTGTGAGGGTTTTATTGTAAATATTAAAACAGGCACTGTAGTGGGTAGAATAGTAGATGATAGGAAATCCTGCCAACAAAGTGATTAAGAGGAAGAAATGGAGAGGAGACAGATGGAGAAAGAGAATGCTGATAGAGGAAGAAAGAGACATTTTATGCTTCAGAACTACAGCAATATATAGTAGAGATGACATCAGTAATGAGCTTCCCGAGCTGAACTGTCTCCCACCCTATGTATTTATAGCCATGGTTTCCATTTTAATGGGTTAATATTTTTCAGCAAAAAAACTCAACTCCCCTGAAAAATGCCCCAGCTGCATATTTTCTTACACCTGTTCATAGAAGTGTTTTTTCTCTTCCTGGAAGTCTTAGACAAATATGTCAGAAAACAGTTCTGTATTTCCAAACACCATGACATACAATCTAGAGTAACTAGATTGAAGAAGAAGAAGCTTGTTCTTTTATTTCAAACAAAATCAAAAAAGAATAGTCAGAAGAATATTCTCTGATATAAATGTATAAATTAAATAGTTACAGGTTTACATTTATATATAAGCACACATCTAAGATCTACGGACATCACTGTGTATTTTTCTGAATGGCTTTGAACTGTCATGGAAATCTCTGCACGATAACAATTAAAGAAATTATTCACATCCTTTGAATATCTGTGATAAGTATTCAGGGTTTATTGCTGCTAAATGTATTATCTTGGACAAAATTAGTTTTTAGAGTTTCTTAAAAATGTATAGAAAAAAATCCTCACACAAATGGATGACACACTTTCCAATCCCTTCCTCTCCAAAATTTTCCAGATAACCATTTGGCCATTTTTCAAAATACATAGGGTTTCAACTCCAAACATCAGTAATGGGTTGGAGGGTATGATGGTGAAAGCAAAGTGAAGCAAAAAGTTGGTCTTTAAGGACATCCAGCTTTCTAGTGGGAGTAACATGCAATTATTTTCTCTTAAGTAGCAGTGATGCTTTTAATTGATACAATATAAAGTAGGTTGATGTAAATCCTAGGCATGTTACACAGCATGATATAGACTTTTTATTTGCTGAGCACTCTCAGAACCATGCATAATATTTCACAAAGATAAGATAAAAATAAATATCTGCAACACACAGAGAAAAGGTGTAGATCAAGTAATAGCATATAAAACATAAATATAAAAAACATATCTCTAAACAGATCTATCTGTTTAGCTCTTAAAACCAAAAGGCCTCACATGAGATAGTTCTTTCAAACTAAGTGTTTCCTAAAAAATGGGTTTGGTTTTGTACTTCTATTATGTTAAAATTTCACTATGGCTAGCATTTTGTCTGCAAAATAATCCATGTCTTAACTGGCTGTTGGGTTTTTCCCTAAAGCAAAGACCAAATCTGTACCAAAAAATGGACAGATGACATTAAAACAGTTTAACTACCTGAAGAACATCCTATTTATGGTGACGCACCTGCAGATGGTGCTGTTCCACCACATTTCCGGCACAAAATCAGTTTAAAATTCATTAGTTGGTCTGTTCTCTGATCTTTCGTTTTTTTAATTATGCAGTACGTGCAACTTTTATCTAAAAGGGTTGGCTGTGTGTGAAGGCCAAACTAGATGGAAAATTTTACCGAAAGAGAGAAAATTTTCATATGACAAAGGTACTTTCTTTTTTTTCCATCCTCTTCTTTTTATAATGTTAACAGTTATCCAGACATATAATATTTCTTTTTAATAGTATACAACATTTTAGCATTGTTGTTTGTGAGACCAAGTGTTGAAGTTACTCAGAGAGGCTATGTTAAAAATTGGATTTCCATCTCAAACATGCTACAGTGTACAAAAAATCGTTAGTAAATCTTATCCTACAGGCTATAACTTGAGGGCTACAGATTATGAATTATTTGCCCAAAGACTGTGGGGGCAGGAGAAATAAAATGCTGCTGCACAGAGAGAAAAAATTTCAAAGCTGTGTTTACTGCCAGAGGAGAAGATTGAGGGCAATATCTGTCATCAAGTGAATTATTTCATACTTCTATAAAATTTAATGTGATTTCCATTGGAACTAGTTGTAGTATTGTTTTACTATTCTATAGTTTTCTATTTTTTAATAATGAATGAAAGTATCACTACTACTACTACTACTACTACTACTACTGCAGTTATGACTGGTGGTAGTAGCAGCAGTAGTAGTAGAAGTAGTACCACTATTAATTTGTAAAAATCATGGATTTATACTTAATTTCCTCTTTATGGATATCTTAGACAAAAAAAAGGCTTTTAAACTGTATTTGAGAATGGAAAATATTTAATTTCAGAAACATTTCTATAAAATATTAACACACTGTTGAGAAGCCCTATGTAGTTCAACAGATTTTTTTTCTCAGAGTGTCTATCTCAGAACATGAGTATTTGGTAACAGTATGGGATAAAAATTAATTTTACTTAAACATTTAAAACGTCAAAGTTTTTGGCAGTATATAAATCAAGAAAAATTAAACACAACTAAAATTTTAAAAAAAGAATGAACATTATAACCCAGTATTAAGTTTTAATTACAAGGTAAATTGAAGGAATGGGAATAATTTAAATGGGAAATCTTTACCCACTGGCACTCATGGGAGTATTTTCATTGATTTCAATGGTGTCATAATCATATATGCTAATCTTCCACCATTAAAACCACTCATGGAAACCAGTATGAGGTCCATCTATTTCAGAAGTATAAACTTATTTACTGACTTTTTGGTTAGTTTTAGTGGGATATATATTTTGAAGGTCTATGTTTGGCCTTCTAAAAAAACCCCAAAACAAAATCAAAACACACAAACAAACAAAACCAACAAAACAACCCCCTCCACAAAAAAAAACAAACCACCAAACCCAAAAAAACCAACCAAAAAAACCCACTAAAAACCCCCAGAATTTTTTTACTATTTCTTCACTATTTTTTACTGGCAGAAGGAATTAATTACTTTTTTCACTTACACTGCAGAGTAAGCAGAGAATTTAATAATTAATGGATTATCAGGAGATCCTTTAGATGCCCTGAGGATCTTCACTATCTCTGATTCTCCACTTCATTTGCTGTTGTATGTGGAACTTGCTCTTTGGGAAGATCCAGGCAATGATGTGGCATTTGGCTAATTAATGAAATAAGTTAACTACTATTTAATTACATAGTTATTTCTGCAAATGGAAATTCTTTTTTGAGTACTAAAGATAAATTTTTAAGAAAGGAATATGAACTAACTCATTTATCTTGTCACAGAATAATCTACTAATGTAAAATTTTTCATTCTGCTTTCAGAGTTGTAGTCACCTGCAGACATAGTATGACAGACTTCAAATTCATTATTTTCTACTTATACATATTTTTCAAAGGCAGTGGCTGGTGTACAGTGTGCATAATACTCTGGTCATATTATAGAGAGATTAATCTTCAACCCATGCTGGAAATATGCTGGAAAATATTTCCAGGTTTTGATTAATTTTCCCTGCTCTTTATTATAAAATCCTATTTTCTTTCTTCTTTGGAAGGTTCAAGATTGCCTTAACTTACTCCTATCCTTTGAATCTCTTGATCTTTTTTCTTCACAGTTCTAAATTAGTTCAGTAAAAAGCAAAAACTTCGAAGAAGTCAGAATAGGAACTCCCATTTACTATTGAAAATGAGTTTCATTAAACTGTTATCTATAGTGTTCTAAACCCAAAAAAATAGAAAGTAAATTCAAATGTATTCTTATGGTATGGGAATAGTTTAGGGAAGAGTATCAGAAAATTAGATGACATTTGCAGACAGTTATGTCACATATCACAGAAAGTGTTTCAGTTCAGTTTGATGAAATACCAGTGCAAGTTTATGTTTATTTTGTGCAAATAACAGCTTGGTCTATGCCAAACAATTGACAAATTATGTGTTTGGCAATACGTGTAACAATTTTTTGGTAATTTAAAATTATGTTACTTCAATATATTCCCTTTTTAAAATAAATTTCCTTTTGTATATTAATTTACTGATTTGTTCTAATTCTCCTGCTCCTTATTTCTATAAATTATTAAAATTATGTATTTTGTGGCAATGCATAAGTAAATTGCTGCGCTATATTTAGAAAAGTAAAAAACTAATTATCAAAAAATTTTATTTTGTCCTTGATATAAGTTTAATGTTTCATTTTTAAAATTTAAAAATCTCTATCACAGTTCTCAACCAGGAGCCCAGCACTGGAGATGGTGGTCCAGCTGAGTCTCGGCAGCGCTGCACAGGTATCACTTCCCTTGGTTCCTCTGTATTTTAGTTCAAATCCAGGGCTACAACATATCAGTGCATGAACTTCTCATTATAGAGTTATCAGATCACATTAAATGTTACCAGATTTAAAACTGATTTGCAATCTTTAAGTTAACTATAGAAAGTTGTGTATACCAGCATCATGCCTTTTTCCCAATTTTGACTTCAGCAGAAGCCAATGTGCCTGGAAGCTAATTCAGTGTCCAGGCTTCAGAATTACAATTTTGAAAGAAACAGCCTTTCCAAGACAGAAATCGCAGCCACTTGATGTCCAGTTGTCACAAGCTGAGTTAGTGTTCATGCAGAAATTATTTGTAGTTTAATTCAAAGAGAGAGAAAATATATGCACTTTTTGACACCACTTATTTACAGTTCAGTCAGTACTTTATTTGACTTGAGTAACACCCTCATTCTCCATCTAGTGTTTATAGACAGAAAAAAAATTCAGGTTTCTTTTTACATTTTTTATATAGAATCAAGAAATAAAAATATCTACAAATATTTCTTGCAGTCTTGTGTTCCTGTGAGGCCAACTACTCATGTTGAGTAATTTTACAACATTGCAACTGAATAGGTCTCTTGGTCATTTCTAATTGCCTTTATAAATAACAACAACTCATTTCTGCCAGATCGCAGTAACAAAGGCATATGCAACTTCAAAACTGGCAGGAACATGTTTACCACTGGGAAACCAATGATATGTGGATACCTTATTTAAACAAAGACAAAAGATTAAGTCATGCATTCCCCAGATTCAAAATGGCAGCTAGTGTCCCACAAGTAGAATTTTTTTAGGTTTTCGATATAAATTTAAAAAGCAATAAAGAAGTGCACTTCAGTAAAGTGGGTGTTGCAGAAAATAATTATCCTAAGGGTAACTGCCAAGATTATCTGTTTGGGTGTTTTTTTGGTTTTTTGGTTTTTTTTGGTTCAGTTTCGGTTGGGTTGGGTTTTTTTTGGGTTTTTTTTTTTTTTTGGGGGGTGGGGGGGGGGGGGGGNNGAGGTGGGGGGAGCAGGTGGGAAATGTTTGTTTATATATTGGGGATTTGGGGGTTTTTTTGTCACTACTGTTATGTAGGAGAAAAAGTTAAAATCGTTCTTTTATATAACAGTAGATTTCCCCCTTCCTGACCTTTCATGATCACTCCCCTTTCTCTACCTGTCTCTTGCACACAATATAATTTTTGAGGTAATATGCAGCAAGAAAAGGACGTATAACATATTTTGAAGAATAAAATGAAGAAGATTCTTTGAAGAATCTTTTATATGAGTTATAAGGTTTGACAATTTTTTGTATTTTAAAGTATTATTATCTGATTTCTGTTTGCATCATTGTGGTGATGCCTTTTTTTTGTTTTTTTTGCAAATGCAGATTAAGAGATTTTACAGTAAGTACAGAATTGGATTCAATATTAAGGACGTGTGCATGTGTACTATATGTTTATGTCTACTGCTGCTTTGAATTAAGAAATTGATGAAGATAATTCTATTTTTAAATTGTTCTTTTGGTTTTCTGTCCTTTTTTTAACAAGCCCTTTGATTGCAAAACATTTAAACATACCTTGAGAGGTACCTTTACTAACTGATTAAAATACATGAGATTAAAAAAAAGAATAAATTTCTATCATCTAACCTCAATAATGTTCAGTTAGTGATAATGTCATGACACATTTGAACTCTTATGATAAACAGCAAAAAATAATTAAATCAAAATAAGTTGAGTCAGTGAAGATAATTGTGGCAATTTTATGCATCTCGATTTCTCTTTCAGAAGAACATATGATTGCTCTGATATTTTGTTTCCAGCCCCCTTGTCTCTGAGCCAATATAAACTAAGGTCAAACTGTTTTACAAGCTCCCCTTTTTCCCGGCTGTTTACCAAATCCTTATCCGACTGAAAGACTCAAAGTTCTTAGCCTTCTCTGTGGGTCCTTCTCATAGTCAAGGTGTCATCATGAGGGAATGCATCTGGATTAAGGGAACAAGGGAGTTTTGGTTAGGGAGGAAATGGAAAAAATGCCATTTGGTTCCTAAGACTCTCTTGAGATGCAGGCAACCTACCAGGTATAAAGGGTCATCCTTGACATACCTTTTAACATGTTGTAAATGTTCATCCTTTTCCTTCCTAGTTGCTGCAATGCTAAACAGAAATTTTTGTTTGCAAAATAACTTCCAAGAATTTTCTCCATTTCATTCAATGTAAAGTGTATTAGATTAGGATTTATCCCACATCTATCTGAGGAACTGTCCAGGGATGGTGGTACCCATCCAGTTACAATAACAATCTAATTTAAACTCCACAATTACACTAATGACTAACATCCACTGCTGCTTAGTTGTAAGCTCCTGACAGTTGGAAATTAGTTAAGTTTTGGAGGTTTTTTTCGACTTTGTTCAAAGGCATTATACCTCTTTTTAATCTATTCTATTCATCTGAATTTAGTGTGATCAAGTACTATCTGCTCAGATGTCAGTTTTCTTATGTTCTTCACCAGGTCTTTATATTTTAAATAGAATTACAATCTTTTTAAAATGAGTTGGCATCCACTGCAGTAAATTTTAATATCTCCTAAGTGGATTTATTTGTACAAATAATTACATGGGATATAGACTGATAGCTGAATTAGGTAATAGGTACTAGGTTGATCCTGTCTGGATGCCAGGTGTCCACCAAAAATGCTGTATCACTCCCCTTCCTGAGATGGACAGGGGAGAGAAAATATAATGAAAAGCTCATAGTTTGAGATTAAGACCAGATTACCATCATGGACAGACCGATGTGACTTGGGGAAATTAATTTAGTTTAGTACAAATCCAATCAGAGTAGGATGATGAGAAATAAAACCAAATCTTAAAAATACCTTTTGCCCCCACTCCTTTCTTTCCAGGCTCACCTCCACTCCTGATTTTCTCTACCTCCTCCCCACCAGTGGCACAGAGGTATGGGGAATGGGGACTGCAGTCAGCTCATCACTCATTGTTTCTGCTACTCCTTCCTCCTCATGCAGAGGACTCCTCACACTCTTCCCCTGCTCTAGCATGGGGTCCCTTCCATGGGAGACAGTTCTCCACAAATTTCTCCAACATTGGTCATTCGGTCTTTCCCTCAGGCTGCAGATTTTACCAAACTGATCTGACGTGTCTTTTACCTGGGCTGCTGTCTTTCAGGAACAGACTGCTGTGGTGAGAATCCATTCCATAGGGTGCAGTACTTTGAGAACAGCCTGCTCCAGCATGAGTCCCGCATGGGGTCACAAGTTGTTCCAGAAAAGCTGCTCTGTCATGGACTCCTCTTTCCATGGGTCCACAGGTCCTGCCAAGAGCCTGCTCCAGTGTGGGGTCACGGCCTTCTTTGGATGCCTCCACCTGCTCTGGTGTTGGGTCCTCAACAGGTTACAGGTGGATCTCTGCTTCCTCGTGGACCTCCATGGGCTCAGGGGCACAGCTGTCTCACCATGGGCTGCACCACAAGCTGCAGGGGAATCTCTGCTCTGGTGCATTAAAGCATGTCCTCCACCTCCTTCTGCACTGATGTGGGTGCCTGTAGGACTGCTCCTCTGACACACTCTTGCTCATCTCCCTGGATGAAGTTGCTATTCCCTCCCTGCTTTAACTATGATATCCCAGAGGTGCTGCCACAATCACTGATTGTCTCAGCCTTGGCCTGCAGAGGATCCACCTTGGAGGTGACTGACATTGGCTCCATCAGACATTCAGGAAGCTTCTGGTAGCTTCTTGCAGAAACCACCCCAGTGGGTAGCTGACCCACTACCAGAACCTCATTATGAAAACCCAGTATACCATAATTATACCACCAGAATCTGAATGGTACTGAACATAATGAAACAGTTGGGGAATTCCAGTGTCTGTTGTATGCTCACTCTTCCAATTATATCAACAGCAAGCTTATGCGTCTGTCCAGTCTTATTTTACACACCTTTCTTGCAATGGTTTATGCAAAGTTTTATGAACAAATAGAGCTTCTGAAGTTTAATGGATTTAATAAACATTGGATTTAATTATGCGACTTCTCAGGCACAATAAATAGATATTGATATAGGTGTGGAAAAATACCAACGCTCTGGGTGGAGAAGGGATGTCTGCTTGGATTTGTGCAATATCTCACACAGTGGAATATTAATCTTGAAAATATTGAAATTATTCTATAGTACAAATAATTAGGCATTATTTTGTTTTGTATTTTATTTATTAATGGAAATTAAAAAGGTATTGCAAACAGAAGTAGCATAAGTTTACTAATAATGTCAAAGCTGCATTATTATAAAACATAACATGAGCACCTATTTTTTTGTCAGACTATAAAAATATTAACTGAATGAATGTTTATTATCGATGTTTTATTCATATATTAATTATTTATAAGCTATGTGAAATTCCATTTTATAAATAAATTGTGACTGTCAATAAATTCACATAGCAACTGGAAGAAATTTAAATGTCTCTCCTAGAGAACATAGCTGGAAAATGTGGACCTTTTTTACATTTATCTTCAGAAACAGTAATTTTTCATTGCTGACATGTCTGCTATACTTTATTTTGGTTTTCTTCTTCTCAAAATCATAATAACTCTCAGGAGAAAGATCTTTTCTTAATAAGTACTGCTTGACATTTACCATTACATACATGATAGATATTTGAAAATGATCATCTGTCAATGCTATGGCATCAAATTTAAACTTATTAACCATGCAAATAACTTGGCTGGCAGATTTCATCAGCACCTTTTCAAATATTCAGACAAACAACATAAAAAAACCCAAACAGATCAAGACGAAAGCAGTTCTCCCCCTTGCTTACATTAAAGAATTGCCAGAAAGAAATATACATACCTATTAATATAGTACTAAACATAAGCAAAAAAATATGTTTAAATGTTTTGATTATATGAAGTCTTTTTTTTTCTAGTGAACTTAAACTGAAAGGTAAATTTAAACCTCCACAAATCAAAAAATGGATATTAGCTGTTAGAGAGGCAACTTGACCAAAATCCAATGATGCTGTTTAAAGGACAAAGTGAATTAATCTTTATCAAAGTGTTTTAATGTTCAATATTTTAGCTAACACTCAGAAGAGATACCTCAAAGGGAGCATTCAAGTGAGAATGGTTTTTTTTTTTTGTATAAAATATTTTTTTCTTGAATTTGAATAAATCTGGAGGGGAACTGAAAAGACTTTCTTAAAACATTTGTAACTTTGCAAACAAATTTTAAAAATCAGATGTTTTATTTCTTGTCTACTGTATTATGCTTGAGGTTTCTAAAAATTCACAAGCAGCTATTTTGTAAACTTCTTCTGGTGTGGGAAGACAAGGAGAAACATTACAGAAATTAAATTTAGAGGCTTATTCAGTTTTTGTTTTGATACATATTTACAGCTAAGTTTCAAAAAAATTATATGAAAGTTATATAAGGTTGTGTTGATGTTTTGTCTTTGGAGTGATGAAGATTAAACACATTCAGAGGTGAATTGCTCAGATCATAGTCAAGACTTTGTAGGATTTCTCTCAAAGTACTTATTTATATTTTGCAGTTATGAGATTGCATCTGGAGAATGTACATAATCTTAGGCTCTGCAATACAAGAGGGGAATTTATATATTGGAGCAAGTCCAGCAAAGGGTCAATGAAATTCTTTGGTGGATAGAGCACATATAAAATGTGGCTTGGAAAGTTTATTTAGTCTGGAGAAGGCAAAGCTATTTGCTTTTCATTTCTGTCTTCGATTACCTAATGGAAAATTATAAAGGAAATTAAGACAGTTTTCTTGGAGATGAACAGTGAAAAGGTAAAATACAACAGACACCAGTTTCTGGAAGGCAAATTCGAATTAGACATTAGAAAGACAAAATTTTCAGTGAGGTCATCAAACACCATAAAGAAATTTCCAAAAGGGATTAAAAATTTTCCAGTAATGGAAAAAACCAAAATTTGACTGAACTAGGCCCTGAAAAAGCTGTCTTTGAAATTGTGTTTTATTTTCAGGTTTGTCTTGCTCTGAGTGGGGAGTTAGATCAGGTCACCTACAGAAGTGTTTTCCAAACCAACTTGTTCTATGATTCTCTGACCAATTTTCTTTCAGAATACATCTCTAGTGTTTATACTCTTCTACACTCAGTCTTATACAATACCATTGCCACCTATTTTTTGCTTTCTTCTGTCCAGTGGTAAGCATGTGTAAGTGCTGACAATGAATCGTTTCTCTGCCTCTTGTCCCATCCTGCATAGAAATTATATTTTTTTTCTGTTTCTTTCCTCAAAAAAAAACCCCAAAAAACAAAAACAAAAACTAAACCAAAACAAAACAAAAAAACCAGGTGCAAAGAAAGATAATCCTTTTGGAAGAGGGAGTCAGAGTTAGAAGATGGGATTAAGCAGTCTGCATTAAGTTCAGGGAACTCATAACTTCAGAGTGGGGAAGATGTCAGAGTTCTTTGAGGTAAAGCCTTTAATGTGGACCCTTCTTGCCTTTGCTTCCAGCAAGGTTGAACCATCTATGAAAAAGGATTCATGAGGAAAGCAGTTCTCTATTCCTGTGCAGAGTCCTTGAAACTTAAACGTGTGCAAGAAAGCAACACTCAGCAACTGCATGATGTTTTTTTCACCATGGTTTCATGAAATATTCAGATCTTATTTCACCTTATTAGTGTACCTCCCCTATTTCCATATTCTTTGGGAGCTTACCTTGCTCCTGAACAAAGTTTTAAAAGCAAAAGGCTGATTTTACTGTTTCTGATAAAACACTACTAAGAATAACTAAATTTAAGTGAACTCCCTCTTTACTGCATGTCCCTTTCTACCTGTTCTTATCATGGTGTGGAAGTGATACAAGATTACCAATGAACAGATTCACGTTGCAAAGTCTGTGCATTTCATTCTAACCCTGGATGACTTCATGACATGAAGAAGGATTTCCCCCAGGGTTTATCTCATATCATGTCTGATTCATAGTAATTGGATTAGTGCTTTGATTTTTAGGTTGTTTAATAAAAGCTGGCTACCTCATAAAATTTTTACCAGAAATCCTTTGTTCTTGCTGGAGTAATATGCAGGAGGGAAAAGTGGGAAAACACTTGGAAAATAGATAGCAAGGAAAATGAAAAAAATTTTAAAAAGTCAAGAAAACTAAGAGTGTCAAGCATTGCCTGTATCACTTACAGCTTTTCTCAGGTATACATGGGACCATAGCAAGGGCTGAAGAAGAAGAAGCCTAGAGAAGAATAAATATATTAGACAAATTAAATATATTTCTAATTTTGATGTTCATTAAAAAACAGATATAGGAAGTTCCACACATGGTCACCATTGAATATAAATATTTTTAAAATTAGATTTACATGTAGTTGATAACCAAGTCTTCCAATATAAAATGGTTTGGACCTCAAGGGGGGTGCTAGACACTTGCCTCCAAGTGGATTTAAAAACTAGGTAATATTGGTTTCATGTGAACTGGGAGCCTTTAAGGATTTATTTAATTCTAGCTCCATTATCTACATCCCTTAGATCAAAACTTTGATCTGAAACTCTTTACAGGTTTAAATATGGCACCCATCCATCTTTACATATCAAAAACCCCAGTTCCTCCATCTCATCAGGCACTTAGTTACAATAATCATATTGCTTATGTATTTGGTTGTCCCAAAGACATTTAATTTATAAATGAGAATGATGTACTTAGCCATTTATAAATGAGAATGATGTACTTAGCTGAGTAAACACTTGAACAGTGTAGAATTCTACAAAAGCATGTTTTAGTGCCTTCTTAAGTGATTTAATTTCCTTTAAAACCCAAGTTTACCAGAATTCTTTTAAGTAAGATTTTTTCCATTAATTTAATGCTGATAACAGAACCTTTCCCTCCAGTAGGATCTAAAATGTCTCTATAAAGAACCTTGTCAGTTATGGTCAGTCTGGCATGCACCCAAACTGTCATGATCTGGTCACTCTCTTTCAAACAAGCCATGCACCAACAAACCTGTACTTAGAAAATGAGTGTTCTAAGAAGTGGGACAAGTCAAAATACTGCATCTTGAAATCTTGATGACTTTTAAATTTAAGACCTTACATGACCTATAAAGCACATTTCCTAACAGAAAAAGTTCCTCCTAGTCATTACAACTCTCATTAGGCAAGTTTGGGCATGTTTAGCAAAAACCCCAGACCTTGCAATTTTATGCAACTATTTCTAACAAACCTGTTAGGTATGCTTGTTGTCAATATCACTCAGCTGTCCAGCTAAGCATTAAGATCCCAGAATAGGGATTGTTTCTGTGTTGCATTTATTGAGTGTGCTGAGTACAGTGGTTCTTCGTTTCAAATACAGAAGAGTGTCTCTGCAAGCTAGAATGAATACTCAGAGTGAAATGGAACGTACTTCCATTGCTAAAGTGGTAGATGATAAATGGATTCCCTGACTGTGTAGGAAAGTAAAGAATATTGAAAATACAAATAAAAGAGCCATATTCTCATCATGAGCTGTAGGACAATCAAAAAATACAAAGGAATATAGTCTTACAGAAAAAATTAGGAAGGAACCAAGGTGTTCTTAATTTAGGTTTCAAAACTAACCTCCTGGAAGCAGAAGATTCAATGGTGATATCAGTGTTCTCCTCCAAGTGACAAAATGGCACAGAGATTTTAAATTTTCACTTTTCTATGAGGCTTCTGCATTTTCACACAGAGGCTGAGGTCAGAGGGGACCTTCAGAGGTCACCTAGTCCAACCTCTCTGCTCAAAGTGGTGTCAGCTACCGCAAGTTCCTTGGGGCAATGCCCAATCAGATTTTGAATATCTCCAAGGTGAGATACCCCCCAGTCTCTCTGGGCAACCAGTGTTTGAACATCCTCACACTATTTTCCCTCCTTTTCTCCTTATGTCTAAATCCCATGTTTCAGTTTGTGACTCTTATTCCTGCAGTAACTCAATGAACATGATTTTGGCCTTTATAGTGTTAGATTGTCTGATGAAAATATAATTGCAGTAAATACAAGGAGCACCAAGAATCAAAAGTAGTAGGTGACCAAATCTGGTTATCTTATCACTTCTTATTCTTCAGGAAGACAGAGACTACAAATCTTAGGACCTGGAGGGACTTTCTAAGGGTAGAGGCAACACTGAGCATAATGCACAAGTACCAGGGGGTTTATGTGTAATAATTATGTGTGTATTTTAGTGAGAATTTTCCCTTTTGTTCTGGGCTAATATATTAAATATGCACATACCAAAAAGCCTTCCATTCAGCACAGTACTTGGTCCACTGATATGTGTATAAAATATTTGGCTAACCTGACCTTGTAACTTGTGTTTTCTTTTGGGAAATTATAGTGCATTTTTAAGATGTATTATACAAGTGAAAAATCACCCAGCTAAGAAGTAAACAAGAGAAAGGAAAAAAGCAGTGATAATCAATGGACATGTTCTGGATGTAGTTTTTCAACACTTTGCTGTTTCTGACTAAAATTCCACAAAAATTACTCTCTGTAGTGACTAAGAAGATCAAGTGTAGCTTGCTAAAGGGTGAAAGTATAGCTGCTACAGGAGACCATCAGTAAACAGATCTACATCTTCACTCTTACAATTTTATCTCACTTCTGGTACTAAGAATTAGGAAGTATTACAGCCAATACAACCAATAACCAAATGACAAATGAGACTGCATACTTTAGGAGGAAGAAAGAAGCCAAAGAATAATGTAATGTTTATTTTTCCACAGACTGAGGTAAAATGAATTTTAAAAAATCTATTTTTAAGGTAAAAAATGTCCATCTAGAAAGTTTCATCTGCACTGCCAGAAGCTTCGACTAGTATCACTATCTCTTTTTTCTCTTTCTCATCCTTTCCGTTTTCTACTCTTTGATGATCATTTTATTTCTCCATATATTTTTTCTTGTCCTTTTGTGTTCCCATTTTTTTCAGCTGGTCTCCTCGTGTCTGTTTAGTTTGACTTCTCTGCATTGCTGACTTGGAAATCATTGACAAAAGTTTCTATTGTTACAATAAAAAAGCTGTTTGTGCTTATATAGAAAGCAGGTTATACATATTTCTTACTTCTTTTGACTCACAGGGGCTTGTTTTAGTTATGCCAGCTGTAGAAGCATGGTAGAAATGTTTGTGCAGGACAATGTATAGATCCAGGCAGCCTGAACCTTGTTGGGGGGAAGGCAGGATGCCATCTCTGCCTTTCCCTCTTGTGCATCTCTTCAGAAGACTTCCTACACTGCAGGTGCTCAAGAACTAGGTGGAAGATCAGATTTCAGCTGTTGAACTGCTGGGAGCACTACAAATCCCAAACAGAACTTCTAGGGTCCAAACAGTCTGTGGGCTGGCCAAGTTATTGAGAACTCAACATGTTTTTCCTTTTGCCCAGCCAGGACAGTTACTGATGGTTGCTACATTCAAAGAGCTCTTCTGGTGACATTACACCCCACAAAGGCAGGTCAGCCCTGAAGGGTTGGTGATTTCCAATTCACACACTCAGCACAAACACATTGGTATCCCATGTTATCCTATGATTTAATACTTTGTGTGGAAATAATATATTTGTATGGAGAGTCCACCTTTTCTTGTACAAGTGGAACTGTTGTTTATTCAATTGAATAAGTAGCATTTGTATGCAGCCTTAATCATGAACATTTTGGAGATTGGCATCCAGCACTAAGTACAATCCTGTCAAATAGCTGGCAGTGGATTAACTTTGACACCTAGAAACATGCCAGATTCTGACAGAATAAGAACTTGCTGTGTACCCAATGTCAATCATTTACTGAGTGCCACTCAAAATGCTTATCCTGTTAGTGATGACATCAATCTGCATTGGCATTCAAAATGCTGCTGCCCTTTGAATACAGAATTGAGATCAGCAGACAAAACCCCAAAGTGCATATATTTTAGCAACCACCTAGCTTTCCTTAAGAGGTAGGGCTACCTCCTGTGGGGAAATGCTGTTTTACTAATGATCTCGTTTATTAACCCAGGTGTTTGCAAAACAAAATAAGGTATATATTTTATGCTGATATCTCTACAGGCAGGCTCACTTGCAAGTAGTCAAAAGTGTTTTCCACTGTGAACTAGAACTTCCAGAGCCATTTAGGTCCAATTCTAGTGACATCCCAAGTTGTAGAAGTCTACCCATATTAATAGCAGCAATTAATGTACAGCAAGGGTCACACACACTTTTATACGTCAGTATGGTTGTTAAAGCACTCACTTCCTAAGAGAGAGAAGACAGACCTAAGTTCAGCCTGAGGGGTTTCAGAACTATAACCACCAGATGTTTAGGCTTACATTTATTTGATCTTCTCTTATCTTCATAAATCTTGCATTTCTGCCTGCACAGTGAGGTAACACAAGAGGAGCACCCCATTTTCTCTTTTCTGTCTGTCTTGTTCTATAATCCACCAGAGTGAGCATGACCTTGTGAAGAAGGAGATGAAGCTGAAAAGGAAATTGAACACATCTCCTATTTCCTGGGCAAGTGTTCTAACTATTCAAAAGAACAGTAGTTCTGAAACAGTAGTGATGGATTAAAAAGTGAGCTATGTTTAGTTAAGTCCTTTCCTTTGGGAAAGGAATCCAGATCATCCTTGCCTAGAGATCACTAATAAAAATGTCTGAAGCAAGTTCATAAGCTTAAAAAAAGGCTAATCAAATTATTAGGATAGTTGTCTTACCCTTTATCTTGCAAAGTTACTCACAACTGAAACAATAAAAAGGACTCCTAGGCCTTAAGCATAGCTGGAAATATACTTTTCCATCATGTAGATCCTATTAGCTATGGATAATTCCTTGTTTAGCACACAAGTTCAAGCCATAAGTAATTCTTTGGAGACATGATGGAGACATCTTTCTTTCTCAACAGAAGACTTGGTGTTTGATCCCCTGAAAAATGCATCTCAGACCCTGGAACTGTATTTTGTCTTTGAGACACGGAAATTGGGAATTTTTTTAGAGAGATTATTTGAAAAATCAGAATATCAAATGCTCTTATGAAACATGGTAGCAAAAATTATATACTTGTACTATTGTTTTGCTCTGGTCGTCAGGTAGCTTTTAAATAGTGTATTTAGGCAAAGTACACACCAGAACTTCTGTTCAACTAGAAAGCTTAAATGGGAACAGGATTCATGTTCCTCTATTATGCCAGGAGGTCCTAATTCTGAGGCATTTGTAGGCTCATATCGGACGTCTCAAAAAACCTTCTAGTAATGACTTAACCTGGGCCAGCAAAATGACATGAGCATTCAATGTCACAGGGCAGATGTTCTCAAAACGAAAGTAGATCTTAGATCATTGAATACTGTCTCTTCTCGTTATCAAACACAATTGCACAAAATTCCACAAATGCAGGACTGCGGTGTCATGTCTGTATACCATCGTGATGTGTAAAAATTGTAGCTTATTTAGAGTTATCGGAGGTATTGGAACAAAGTCAACACTGCTGTAAGTTTAAGCACTAATCAACTTGATCATTCCATAAACTGAGCCTATTTTTCTAAAATTTTGTATTTGTCCTTGAAAATATACATAGACACGCAATTATTTCCAAATCTTGTATAAAACATTGAAATCTCATAAAGAGCTTGTGCTTCTGATCTGAGTCTGATCATTCCACTGGAAAAAAAGCCCAGAAAATGTTAGGTATTGAACTGACAAAGTACTTTCAAGGAGCTGAGCATAGTGTGTGCAATACAGCATCAGAGGCTCAAAAAGACGTTTTTCTGTTGCTGTCATGTGGAGGTCACTGTTTGCACTCTAGTAAATAGCTGCGATAAAACCTGAAGTATTACTGACTCACTTAAAATTCAGCCAACGTGGAACAAGTGCAACTGTCAGCAATAGGAGGCCTTGAATAGCTGTAAAGGTTAAATATCAATTTGTTTTAAAAAAGAAGTCAAACTTGCTTCTCTACCATAAACCGCAAATCTGATGGTATTCAACCCATTAACACTCCTGTCAGACATTTGAATTTAAAGTGTTTGACACCCCCAAAAAGCACAGCACACTTTTATTAAATATAAATTACTTTGTAAAGGGTTTTTGAATGTTCTCTTTTAATCTGAAAGGCATAACCAAAATGTTTAAAGGGTGTTTAATTTACTTAAGTTTATGTCTAATTTTCACTTTGTTTTCAGTGAAAGATTAAGTGATGAGTATAAATTGGACTTGAAAGTAGCAAATACATTTTTAAAAACATTTGTGAAAGCACAGAATATCAGAATTTTAAAGCTTACAGTTTAAAATCAGATTCCACTAAATCACAATAATTAGTATCACATCATCAGCAATAATAACCATTATAAAAGATACACCCAGACTTTCTCTACCACTACAAAACTGGAAAGTGTTGAGATCTGAAATCAAACAGAAGTTTATTTTTCATTATTCAAATCAGTGATTGCAACACATTGGCTTTTTCTTTTTAATTTACATATAAGCACATGATTCATTTTCACACATTTGTTATATGAGATATTTGCAATATCTGTTGGGTAGACAACAGCATTTTCTCAGTTGTTCAACATTTGGGTTTTTTTTGTTATTGTTTCTAACATTTTTGGTATTGTGAAAGCATCTTTCCAAATCTCAGTATCTTTATTCATTGATTTTCTGCCTTTGAAATCTGGACAGACAGAAGCTGAATGCTTTCTTTGGTGAATACTTCCAATTTGTAAGGTATTTTAAATTGTCTTTTCTTATGGTAGAAACTGAGTAATTAAGATTTCATTTCCAGTTGCTGTAAAAATTGGTTAGGATTGTTTATCTCTGATATAATTCCTGACTTGCTTGGATTATCTTGATCTTTTTTCATTATAATTATTCTACCCCCTTTACTTAACAGTATTAACCTATAGCACAGGCTGCCAGCAGCAGAAGTCTTTGTTGCAAAGCTTCTTTGAACTCCTTGGATATATCAGCATGTAAGTCTATATATTAGGTTAAGACTATAGTATATAATGCATGTAAATCCCTTGGTTGTAAGCATATAGATTAGAGTTTTCTCAGGAACAATACTTATATTAATGAACAGATGAGGAATTAATATTTGAGTTCTTCCTGTGTGGAATTTTAGAAGAATTTATGCACGAAAAGCCTCTGCTGTGGGGGCTGTTTCCCATCTGTGCATCCCCCAGTGCATGTGGTCCCACCTCCCTACATGAGTTTGTCCACCCAGCTCCTGCCAGCTCCTGACCTTTGGGTCATGTCCCGGTTTATCCTCGTGTGTGTTCTGGCACCAGCTCTTTGCTCTGCTCTCCTCTAGGTGGCAACAGAGGAGGGAGAAACACAAAGTCCTACCCTGGCTTGAAAGAAGAAAAAGAATGAGGATCAAGAGAAAGAGAGAAAAGGAAAGATAAAGAAAATTGGGAGGGGGAGGGGAAGAGATTCAAAGAGTTCTTTCCTTGTTCTTCTTTCTTCGAGAAATAATAATATTCTCTACCAGATGATATTAGCCAGATCTTTATGTTAGTTTTAGATATCCGATCTTCCTTACAAGAAGGGATGGTGGAATAGGTTTTCAGTCAGATCAATGTTTTCCTCAGCAGTGATAATTTCTCTCAGTAATAATTTCATTTATACCGACTTCAGACCTGACTAACCTTCCCAGTCTGAAAAAGCAGCAGTGAGAGCTGAGATGTCAGGAAACACTGTGGAAAGAAGGTGAAATATCTACACTAGTTTAATGGATGTGTACTTTCTCACACATTCGAAAAATAGTATTGATAAAAAAAGCCTAATTTTAAAAGAAACACTGTTGCCCATGAACTCTGGAATCTTTTAAGAAAGTACCATTACTTAGTGTTAAATTTTACTTAATTATTTTGTGGGGAGGGAGGTTTGCCCTTTTCTTACTGATTCAAAGAAAAGTAAAAGTTATTAAATGACAATACATATTAAACCTATTTCTGTAGATTTTGCTGTGTCATGTGAACAGACAATTTTACACAAAAGCAGTAGCAATTATCAATAATTACAGTTCACATCCACAGTGCTATTGTTAAGGCTCTATCAGTGCTCCCAAAATACCATAAAATGTTATTTCCTTATAAAAGGTGATTGTATTTCCGATAAGAACTAAAGCCAAAACAATTCTGCAAAGACCTAGAATTGAGTAGTTCTAAGTCCTAACGTTTAAGAAGGTAAAACTTTAGAGAATACAATGAATTCATGTAAATAACTGAAAATATACTTGCAGCATCTTTTCCTTTTTTTAATTAATATTCCTTGGTGTTTTCCTGATAATGTTGTGAAGAATTGTGCACTATTAGATCAAAATCAGATACAGAAATAAGGCAAGAAGGATGAGTCTGGAGCTCACATAACATTCCTTTAGCACTCAGACACAGACATGACAAGGAAATATCACAACAGCTAGTGCTGTAAACAGCTGTATTGCCAAGAATGATTAAAAAGTAGGCTAAGGAATGTGTGTGTGTTTAAAATTCATTAGTAAAGAGAGGCAGAGAAGACTGTGATCAGTCACCGTAGGATGACACAAGCTATAGAAAGCAAATTGCAACATTACTTTAAGGATAAAGTTAAATCAGGATTTTCTACAGATTTAAGAAGGCGTTCATTCACAGGTGTGATATATGTCTTTTTGGCAAAACTTAGTGTATCTAGAAGGGTATCTAAACTAGACAGTGAGTTAATGCAGCAATATTGCTGTAAACCATCTGCAGAAAATGGGCTACCTTGGAGTGAATCCCTACCGAAGTGTCCCAGATCTGTAGGATCAGAGAATGGTCACCCAACAAAAACTGTTTGCCTTGGGTCGTGGCTAATGAAAACAGTCTCAGATAGATAGTTCCTGCAGACCCTCATTCCTGTAGGTGTGTTGATGATGTCAGCTAAATTGACATGCAAATTTTTCTGATTGTGTGACGATATTTTAGGTGGGGCTCGAATGTATAGAAATCATACTTGAGAATTATGTGATTATGGACTAAACAATAAACTGAACATAAACAATGGTGATATAGAAAAGTACTTTGTAGATCTCTTTTTTATCAAGTTTTCTTTCCTTTTTGGACCACATTCTTCACTTTTACAGAATTTAGCTTTTAGGATTCTCTCCTCCTCCCTTTTAGACATGTTTAATGTGCACTACTTTTAAAAAACCTCAGTTTACTGTTCTGAGATTCCAGGGATTAGAGAGATTTCCAAATGATATCTACTCTGCATAACCTTCCCAGTAAGGTCCAGCACAGGTGCAATAGATGTGAGCCTAGAACCAGGCTGTGAAGGTACAACATCTCTTCTCCCAATTTCATTAAGACTCTCTATAAAAGATTTGTTTATCCTTCAGGGTAGGATCTGACTGTACCAGAGCAGCTGGACAATATGAAAGATTGGAATAGAAAGTCAGTTATTGTCTGTCTTCCTAACACTAAATGCTATTGTTTTCAAACTTTATTCGCTTAACTCTACAGCTTTATATGCCCAAGCATCACAGAAGGGTTATACTGTGCCTTTATGAGTGTATGAGGTAATTCTTGCCTTTGATGATCCCAAAAGGTAAATCAATAAAAAGAACATATCCCACTGGCTGAAGCAGAACCTTGTTAAATTAGTAAAGAAATTAACTGAAGTTTCTCCAGAAGGACATCACTGTGATTACACAGAAGTGTCAAGGTGAAAAATCATGTCTTTCAGAGATAATGTTTTCAGCCTAGTAAAGAAACAAAGTTATACACAATCCTTACAAACATATGTATCTTGGGAACATGTACTTAGCAAGCCTCTACGCTTAAGCAGTATGTCCTTGGGCAGTCATTCTGCACGTTATGAAATCCCTACAGAATATATTTGTATACTTATCTATGACAGGCATCCTAATAGACTTGAATGTGCACATTTATACTTTTAACTGTAAGCTAAACAGGAGGCACAGCTAGCGTGGATTGTTCACACTCTTTAATTCTTAGCTTGGTCTCTTTTATTAGTTTGACCTTAACCAACTAGTTATGTCCTAAAAATCCCACAGGAAAATTTTGAACTTAGTGCATATTAGAGATCACCCCTACTAGGTAAATTGAATGTATTATATAGGCATTTCTCAGTGAGGTAAGAGAATTTATCTGTAGGACCATAAGTCATACTGTGGCAGATGGTTTTAGATGGGGTACGAATGGAGAATCATATTCGCTCTGTGCACAATATAATTGAAACTTTTGTCTATTTATTTAAATTGAGATATACACTGATGTTGTACTTTTAATTTAGACAAGCAGTTCTTTGCAAGTATTGTAGCATTGATTACATAAGCACATTCACTTTCTCCTTCAGTTGAGCTTTAAAGTCATTCTTTAAAGCAGAGTAATTATGTGGCCTCTTTTGAGAGCTAGCAAATATCTATTAATTCAGCAGTATGTGTATATTGATCTTCTGATCTTAACCTATTCTGTTTATTGTCCTTTAACAGAATTCTTCCATGAACATTAGTGCTCACAAGAAAGCAGAAGAGAGATTTACGTTACCTAAGGAATTTACAAGCCTATATTTAAAGATTAAGAGTCCACATAAAGATATGACATCATTCCCGTAAAAATTCTACTACAATGTGTCTGTGGATTTTAAAATAAAGTACAGGATAATATAGATGTGCTCACCTAAGCATTTTTTTCTCTTTAAGTAAGAATAACTACAGGTACACTATTGTCTATATAAATAATTAATGCTACATTAAGTTAGAAAATTTTATTGAAATATTTAGATTTATGAACATATTTCAGTGGAAGTTAATACTTTAGAGTAGAAGCAGTTATTGTGTATTTTCCGCGGCATACACTAAAACAATCTCTGTAATTTAGAAAAGTAGATATGAATTATTCCGTGCTTTAAGAAGTATTTTGTGACAGGTGATTGGCAGGTCTAATTCTGCCCAAAGTCTTTGAGCAAGCTGAAGTATTCATTGTAACAGATCTGTGGACCGTATCACTTGAAGGACAGGCAGAGAGATATTTTTCTCACCACACTTTACTATTTCAAGGCATACCCTTGGAGGCAGAATGCAGAACTTTTCTGGAAGTTCAAAAAAGATGTGCATGCAAAGCTTCTTTATGAAAAGAAAACAAGCAACAAATAACTAGCATCTTGCTCATTATGTTCTCTGAGAGTTATTTCTTGTTCAGGCTGGTACCATCACCATTTCTAACATCAGAAATAGGTTTGGAGCATGGCTTTGTTTTCCAAACAAGTTGGTGAATACCTATCAGTTCTTAACAATAATATCAACAGTTTTGTCTTTGACTCTTTATATCTTCCTTAGTAAAATATTCGGGCTATGGAAAGTTAAACTTCACCAAGGTCCAAAAAGTCAGGAGGCAAAAGTGCTGGGCTGCAAAGGCAAAAAATGGTTGAGAGTATAAGGGTTGAGGCAGAAAACAATACTGAAGATGGAAAGGAAACTCCTTTTCATTCTTCCTGCTATACTCTCTGTCTAATACCTAACACAGCCAGCACTGGCTTTAGTGACAACTCCACAAAGAACCTTCAAAATTAAAGTGATTAATCTCATCAGATAAGTGTTCAAAGTAGAGGTCCAATGAATAACCATATAAAAATATTTTAATTTATAATTATAATAAATAAATAACTAAATAAATCAGATAGTATTCCAAACCTAGGATTTCTATACTGTTGACTATTTCAGTGAGATTAGTTAAACATGAACTCTTTTTGTGCTAGGGCTTATAGTAAGATCTTGTATATCAGTGTTATATCTGTATGCACTCATGCAACTAGAGCAGATTTTTAATGCTCTGCAATGTTTACAGTTCACTGCATTTTCTACTGGAAATTAAAATTATAAAGGATTTTATTTTTTGTATTTTTTCCATCACTTGATATTTTCATATTCTGTTTATATTCTTCTTTACATAACACTATAGAGGTTTCTTATTAAGGAAACATCCCTTTTACTTTTCACAATGCTAACTAAAAGCATTGTGAGTTATTTTCAAGACAGAAAATAACTCATAAGACCAATATATTACTATGAAGGGAACAGTGCTCCTACACTCTGCAATTTACTTTCAATTTTAGAACTATTAGAGAAGATAGCAAAACATTGTCTCTGTTTCTATTATATTCATGACTCTCATTGAATCCTATTCACACTTCCTTTAAAGTTTTTCCTGTTTTTAAACCTCAGATCAAAATCACCCCTTTGTTTGTTTGTTGTTGTGTGAATTTAGAAAAAATAAAAAGTAGCTTTGGCATATATATTTATTTGTTGAACAAAATGTGGTACAGACTTTCTAGAACAGGAACAAAACCAGCAAAGAACTGGGATGGATTTTAATTTCTGCAACAAGATAATTACATAAAATCATTTTAGTAGTACTTAAAAAAATAAACATAATATATGTTCTAGAATATACTATGTAATATAGTATGTGCTGTATAACAGAGAATGTATTATGTACTGAGTAATGGATAGAAATATTATTTTTGTATATTTTCAGAAGTGGCATCACGGAACCATGGAATCTCAGAATGATTGTTTTGGGAAGGGGCCTCAGGAGGCCACCCGGTCAAATGTCCCTGCTCAAGTACGGTCACCTACAGCAAGCTGTCCAGGACAATGTCTAGTCAGCTTTTGAATGTTGCTGGCAACACTCTTCTTACTGTAGCCCAGGAACCATTTGTCTTCTTTGTCCCAAGGGTACTTTGCTGGATCATGTTCAGCTTGGGGTACAGCAGACCTTGGTACTTCAGCAAAAATGTTTTGCCAGTTTGTACTGGTTCATGACATATTCCTTCCCAGATGCTGAACTTTGCAGTTTTCCTTGTGGAACTTTCTTGTTGAGAAACCTGCTGTCCCATTTCTCCAGCTTGTTGTGTTCTCCTGGATGGCAGCATGACCCTCTGGCACATCAGCCTCTCCCAGTTTTGCATCCCCAGCACACACACTAAGGGGACTCTGCTCCATCATTCAGATGATAGTGTCGCATTCTCATTTCAAGCCAACAACCATATTGTGGATGTAGCTCAATTGTTCAGTTAGAATGAAATGTGTAAAATGTTGCATGAAATGTTGGAGGCCATGGAACCTGCTAACAGCCAAGTAGCTCCAGTGTTGACAACATGGACGTGTGTACTCATGGAACATTTCTTCTATATTTATGAGATATTGTATATATAAGTATTTTCTAAGTACAGCTAACATTGCTGAAATATGGGCTTCACTGTCAGCTCACAGTCAGCTCGGCACCCACCAATACTCCCAGGTTCTTCTCAGAACTGCTCTCGAGCAGCTCAGCCCCCAACCTGTCCTGGTACTTGGGATTATTCCTCCCCAGGTGCAGGACCCAGCACTTGTCTTTTTATTTTATATAATAGGGATGAGTTTCTTTTTTAAAGAGTTTATATGATAGTTTCATATCATATTATTTATATCTATCTATCTCATAGATCATATATCTCATACCATATATCTAGTAGTTTTATATAATTATATAGATATATTTATAGTTATAATAGTTGTATGTAGTAGGTTTTTTATAATAGCTTTTTTGTGAAGTAGAGCAAAATACTGTATCTTACTATTTATAGTTTTGTAAAGTGAAAAAATGCATATTTGTATATTTTTAGTTAGCCTCAGCAAAAACGAATTTTTAAAAAGGAATACTCCCACTTGCAAAAATATATTCCATTTGCTGTAATTTTCCTAGCTCTGTATCTGGCAGTTAAAAACATGTTCATTAGTAAAAATAGCTGCTTTTCGATTACCTTTATTCATGCTGAGTGATGCCTTTCTTCAAATGGGGCTATTGACTCCATCTGGTCTATTTATAAAGTACTATTCAAGACAAGAGAAAAGAGAGGAGTCAGATGCCTGATGCTCTGTCCAGGACAGTGAGTCTAAAGATGTGACATGAAATCCCTACTCTATTGCATTCTATAGCAATTTTGTCTTTGACTTCAGTGAAACCAGAATTTCATCTATTATATATACTTATTTCTCTGACTTTTTTTGAGTCAGACATTTCATTTATATCTCCAGCCTCTTTGCAGTCTTTCATCAAAGTCAAATACTAACTTCATTTACAGCACAGTGAAACTCTCCTGAATTTCAGGGAAGATTTTCTCTGGCAAAACGTCAGTCTCAGGCAGATGTTCAGCAGAAGATGTTAGCAGGTACTTAGTTAAAGCATCAGTTTAGGCTAATTGCCACGTAAGTGTTTAGTATTCTTAAATTTAAACATGTTCTAAAGTGTACACTGAAATAGAGGTCCTTTGCTGAATTAGGTCTATGAACTGTAGAAATAAGTAAGAATCAGAATATTTCGAGGGTATGGGTTGACACAGGCAGGCAGCCAGAACAACCAGAAAATCACGGCTGAAATGTGAAGAGTAAATTTATTTCATTACCTTACTAACTGGAGGATCCCAAAGCAGCACCCGGGCAGAGACACACAAGTGGGAATGCCGGCACAATCAGGACCATTCTATCCTGAATTGGCAAGGCTGCTGTTTGCACAGATTTCTCGAGGGTCCACACATAAAGTTTACCACCATGCTCTGATCTCCCCTGTGCTTTTTATGATCTCTGAGCTTTGACCCCCCCTCCCAAGACAGGGAGCTCAAGCATGTCCATGAGAGTGCCTCTGTAACCACCTGTTATCTCTACACAGAGATTCTACTGCTCAAAACAGAGGATAAAGAGCAGTAGGCATAATCTATGGAGTATTGCAAACTTACCTCCAGGCCTTGGCATTCCCAGCTGCAGGGTGACTTGAGTGAATCTACCATCCTCCTAACCATTCTTCAGCTTTTAACAACTTCCTTCCAACAGAGGCAGTAAAATTTTGTTTGGTGGCACTATTAGAGCAAGTTCCATAGTCTATGAGTTGGAAGTATTAGAGCATCCAAAGAGCATGTTAGAGAAGGGAAGGCTGTGCTAGAAATGGAACTTGGACTGTAGGCTAATGTATATTCTAGGAAGCTGAAGTCAGACTTTCTCTGGGAGTAGGCCTTATTCTTTCTTTTTCCCTTCTTTGCTTTAAACTTGTGTCCCAGGGCTTTATTCTGTAATCCAATTCCACACCAATTCCCACATCTCCTACCTTCTCCTGGGAGAGCCAAACAGAAGACTCATGGCATGCACCAGCTACAAGAAAGAGGGAAAGGGTAGAGCCAGTCAGGCAGTGGATTCTTGACAGTTCTTGATGCTGTAGACAGAGATGTGAGGGACAGCAAGGAATGCTGCTTTATATCACCACTTCCTCTGCCACTGACAAAGGAAGAGGACTACTTTGTCTTGCTTATACCTTTGAACCAAAACCAAGGAAATTATTTCTGCATCAAATATCACAGCTCTAGCTGAGATTACTTGTCTTTAGTACAAGTGCAATGGTCCTATGCTGCCTTCACCTTTGTCCTTGAATATATATATTTTTTTCTCTTCAAGTTGAGCCTCTGATTTTGTGGCTAAGATATCTAAGATTGCATTTAATTAATCAATAAGAAAAAATATTGCCAAAAAAGATTGGCAAAAATTATAAAAATGTTCATGCCATAAAAGGGAAACCTATAAACTATTATAGGAATGCAGCAGGGAGTTTTCTAAGATAAGATTTCCTAGTAAAAGCTTTATGCATATTTTATTATGAAGGTATCTCAAGAAATAAACATAGCAATTAAATACCAGTAGTTTTTGTAGATTTTTACATATATATTTTACCTGTACTGCTGCTGAAATAGTCTTGTGAAACTTCTTTGAATGTCAGCAATTCTCTCAATCTTTTCAATTTAATGAATAAAGTTAACATTTATAATTACTTATGTATGAATGCAATTAGAGGAGTTACATTAATAATATATGAGAGTAATTTTTTATGAATATATTCCAGAAGTGATAATTAGGGGAAGTACCAAAAACGCTGTAATAATTTTTGCACTGCGATTATTTAGCCACTCTAAAGCACACACACTCTTTAAAACTGGTCCATCTTTATGAAAAAATTTAGTGTGTAATAGTAAAACTGTTAGGGTTAGGTTTAGGGCAAGTATTACATTTAAATCTAGGAACTGAAAAGTCCATAGATGCTGAAATAGTTGCTAGTTAAGCAGACAATCTTGAAATAATAAAACCTGGGAATGACTTGCAGGTGACCAGGTCATCTAGTTAAACTGGCTGTTCAGAGGTCCCTCTGGGCTTTGCTCCATTAACATTCAAACACCTCTGACAGTACAGTTTCTACAGTCCTTCTGAGCAATCCTTTCCAAAGTTTGACTACACCCAATATGGATTCTTTTTCCCAAATATCAGATCAAAACATCCCCTTTTAAAAATGTCATGTGCTTAATAAGCACAATGGACTGCTGCAGGGGCATTAGTACTACTAATCTCCCATGCTTAAACACATACACAAAACAGACAGCTTGATCCTTCAAAATGTAAGTTTTTGGAGCATGAAATCCTGGAAGTACTACCTACTAACTGGAATTAGTCATGCAAGATGGCAATAATTTAAATTTCTTCTTCTATGTCTTGACATAGAAGTTATCTGGAAAAAAGTATTAATGTTTTGAAAGAATTGAAAACCTAGACAATTCCACAAGAAGATGTTTAAAATTTTTATGCTCCATGCCCAGAAGAGCTTTTCTTGCAAAAAAAATTTGTTTGCTGTCCTGGTCATTTGCCCACAGGTAAGATGTGGCTCCTTTAATTTGTTGTGGATGCAAATTTCATATGGTTCTTTTCCTGTTTTTGGCTTTTCTCTTCCTTCTCCATAAGTGAACATATGTAAATATTTAAAAGCAGAAAATATACTTTTCCATCTCCTTTTCTTTTTCCTTGAAGCTGTAGTGTGCAAAGAGGACAGAGCCAAGATCTTGTCAGTGGTATCCAGTGACAGGATTAGAAGGCAATGGGCATAAACTGAAACACAGGTGGTTCTGTTTGAACATCAGGAAACTTTGTCACTGTGAGTGTGACTGAGCACCAGCTCAGGTTGCCCGTGGAGGTTGTGATGTTTCCATTACTGGAGATACTCAAAAGCTGTCTGGACATGGTTATAGGCAATCTGTTCTAGGTGAACATCCTTGAGCAGGCCGTTTTGATCAGTCGATAATCCCTGCGCCCTGCCAAACTGAATCATTCTGTAATTCTGTGAGTCTGTGGAGCTAGATATACCTAATTTAATCAGCCCACATTTAATTCCTGCAACTAAGCATTTAGTTCAAAATTTCCTAAATACGAATTGTCTTATTCTCACCTGTGTACTTTTCAAATGGAAAACCAACACAAATGTCCCAACTCTGTTTTAGAGGTTTAATGCAAAAAATTTGTTTTAAATGTAACATAAAATCAATAAGAAACAAAAAGGCAGATGGAAAAAAACGAAGTAATGATTTCTCAGAAGATAAAATAGGATGCAATAGTTTTTAGGCTAAAATTTATACAAGGGCATTTAATGAAATCAAATGCATTACAGAGAATGTAAGACAGAACTTATTAATTATTAAAGTAAGTATCTAATTTGCTTCATGAATCTTTGTAAATTAACTGTTTGCAGCCAATGTAACTCAAAGCTGACACTTCTAATTTTTAAAACCTGGTTAAAATGGGGTATTTGGGGTTGTATTTTGCATTATGAGACTATATCAGGGAAAGTTTAGGTTGAATATTAGACAAAGTTTCTCCACCCAGGAGTGTTTGGGCACTGGAACAGCTCCCCAGGAAAGTGATCAGAGTACCAAGATTGCTGGAGTTTAAGAAGCCCTTGAACAATGCTTTCAGGTACTTGGTGTGATTCTTGGGTCTGTCCTGTTCAAGGCCAGGAATTGGACTTGGTGATGTCAGTGGGTCCTTTTCAACTCACGATATGGTATGATTCTGTGATTACGTACAAATTTGGGTCTTTGGGTGAGGGGTACTAACAACATACACCTCAGATACCCGGCAGAAATCTTTCATTACCATTTTAACATTGTGTCCATAACTGACTTTTCAACATTGCAAAGTTTTATTGTTGAGCAGGAGTCCAAAATAATCATTGTGTTTACTGATAGGCTGTTAACTACATTTTCAAGTGTTATCATTGTGAAAAAGCATATTAACAGAAGTCGGAAGTCAGATAGGTGTGCCTACCTCTCTTTTATTCTGAATAGGATAATTAAATATGCAAGCAAATAAGGTATCACCAAATGCAAATAATTACATGAAAACCAATATACGAACTGGTTATCCTATACCCATTTATTTTATGCTGAAAGGTTGCTGTCTTGGTGTTTTAAAGATCTTAATTCTTATAAGTTAGACATTGTCAACAAAGTACAATAACACTGTGTTATGATATATATATTTTATGAGGCACAGTAGCCACAAGACCTAATTCTGCTCACAGCAAGACTTTGCCACCCCACTGAGCTCAGCATATTTGCACTATTTTCAGTGAATGCACAGAAACTTTGGCCTACACTTTCTAAACATGAACCAAAATATTTTCTGACGCAAGAATAATAGAAATAATGATTTTTTTTTCCCCGTAGGCATGACTGAAGTGTTTTTTATTTCCTTTAACTTTCTGTCTAACACATTAGCCATCAGAGCACTTTGCATGTGGGAAATCCCTTTTGGCTGCTCATCTGAGTGTTTAAGAAGAGACATGCCTCAATAAAAGAGACAAAGACCAAATCTTAATGATAATTTTATTTTAAAAAGCTGTTTATTTACTTTCATTGTAAATATGGAAGATATTAGTCCAATTTTGAAAATATTTGGAACTATTAATCATTTATATCATTTTTCCTTGGTGAGACTTCTGCTGAAAATGGGTGGCTGTAAAATGTTATGCAATAACTTTCTCTTGATATGGTTATCTGTATGTGTGTTTGTGTTTGTGTGTGTATATCTTTTTCTTCTCTCTGATAGCAAATTCCTTTACACTGTTGAAAGCAGGAAGAATACAAGGTTTATATGAGCCCAAAACAAAAAGATATTACCTCTTTAAAGCTCTGAATTAAGCACACCGCTTTCCTGAGAAAAACATAATCTAAATCTTCTAAAATGTTCAGTGTTATTATACAAGCAGTAAGCAAAATTAAAACAATATTTAACATAATATTAGATGTACTATTACCAAAAATCTGTTTTGGAAAACCACAGGCTGTGGAGATGTAATTTCTTTGAAAGGTACAGATGGTAACATGAAAGAAAGAATAATTGGAAACAATTTACGTTTCATTATTATATACTTTCATTAATGTTCACAAAGTTTGTTGAGACCCACAGATGATAGGTATTGAAGAAGAGCAAAGCAATAACATCACAAGCAATGGTGAACATGCAGAAATGACAGGTTTATGAACATGTGTGAGAGAATTTTTCTGTACTAGATTACCCTGTGTTTAATCTAATAAAGTGTAGATTACAAAATTATTCTGATAACTTCATAGACTTCTTTCCCCCAAAATTATGATCTTTAAAAATTACTTTAACAAAAGATAGA
This sequence comes from Grantiella picta, assembly GCA_013397955.1. Classification (NCBI taxonomy): domain Eukaryota; kingdom Metazoa; phylum Chordata; class Aves; order Passeriformes; family Meliphagidae; genus Grantiella; species Grantiella picta. The sequence goes on from VZRM01006606.1 coordinate 101,458, forward strand.
AAAAGCTCCAAGCACTTGTTTTGGTTATTATTTTTCCTATTATTCTGATCAATGCTGTACTGAGAACCAGCTTTAAAATACCCCAGTGCATTTTACTTCTTTCCAGTACAGCCTTTCCAGATTGTTTTTCAACATTATAAAATGATAAAATTACTGCCTATGAAGAAACTATTGGAAAGCATAAAATAGCCAGGAAATTGCATCAGCTATTAAGGAAAGCTTTTCTTTAATAAATGGTCTTTTGGAGGATAGGCGCTAGAAGTTATGAAAAATTTCTAATAGTGGTGGACTTACATGTTTCACTTCTACATTTAATTCTCTATTTCCTCATTCAAATGATTGAGGTTAATCTTATACAGTTTTTCTAGCCATCTTCTCTTTTCTTCTCCATAGCTAAATACCTCCAAATAAAAACCCAAGCTCCAGTACCATTATATTGTTGCTGTGGCTCTGGCGCAGCTGAGCACCCCAACCCTGTGCACAATGGAGACGTCCCAAAGGATGAGTCATGGCAGTGAGATGATTCCTTGGTCAGGGTGACAAAAGGGAGTGCTCCCAGGGAGCCTTGGGACAAGAGTCATTGACATGCATCTACGAGGCAATCCATTGGCCCAGCACTCTTCCCCTCCCCTGTTCCCTATAAGGTTTTGTTCTAGATGGTTCTCCTTTGTTTGCTCCTACCGTGTTTTATGATTGGATGATCCAAAGTCCTGTACCCCTCCCCTTGTATTCCTATACAATCACACCAATATCAACCCCTGATCTTGTAAACCCTATTGGTTCTCCCTGTGTTTTTCCCTCCCCTCTTCCCTACCTTAAGACCCTGTGCACATTGCAGATCGGGGCCATTTGGTCGCCGTTCCAGCCGCATTCCGTCCACTCTCCACTTACATTTTCCTCAATAAATTCCTCTGGATCGCTGCCCGAAATGCCTGCATTTCTTGTCACTGCACCCCCCAGTCTCCAGGCTCTGTCGCTCCTTTGGGAGCTCAGTCTCTCCCTCCTGTCTACCCCGCCACCTGAGAAGCAAGCTGCTCTGCTCGGGCCACCGAGGGCAGTCTACTCCATCTGAACTGAGTCCAGGGTCTGGGACCCCGACATTATATAGCTCCAAGAGGCCAGGATGTGTAGTGTGCATTTTTATTAAGTTTTTACACATAACATAAGAGAGGCTTTCTGAATTTTAAAGAGTAAATAGAGTACAGGCAATAAATTTTATTTTTGTTTTATATTGAAGCACTAACCTGACATTGTTAAGTATTTTTGTGAAAGGCTTTTTTTAGAATAAAATTTTTAGCTTTATAGCAATTTCTTTCTGATCTAATAATATTTTAACTTTGCACATATAGATATTCTAAGCTTCCACCATTTCACCATCCTCTCCAACCTCTCTGATTTTTCATTAGTAATCTAATATTTTTTGTCATTTTAAATTATGCAATATAATTTTAATTTATGCAATAAATTCTTTGTGTGTGTTTGCGCATTTGCATGTACGTGCATCACCAGAAATGTTCACAGAATCTCAGAATGGTTGAGGTTGGAAGGGACCTTTAGAACTATTCTGTTCCAATTCCCCTGCTCTAGGAGTGCTACCCAAGGACAATAGCAGGATTCCCAAGGACAATATCCAGACAGCTTTTGACTAGTTTTTAAAGAATTGGTAAAGCTGATCAGGTTTTTCTGTTTGGATCCTTAAAATTAATTTCGTGGAGAAGAAAAAGCTTACTCAAAAATCCTACAAAAATCAGTATTTTTCAGTGTCAAAGCAGTGAAAATCCTCTTAATTTTAGACTCCTGTCATTTAATAAATGTACAGTTCTGATTGGGTTCTGATGATTTTCGAAGAGTTTTCATTGTTCCTTTGCTAAAAAATTGTTCTCATACTCACGCACTCTTTTGATATTTGCAGTACACTCATGATTAGGAAAAAAAAAGCATATCTATTATTTTTAGTGGTTACTGCACCATGAGGAATTTTTTTGGTGTGAGATTTTTTTCTGTCTGTTTTTGTACTCTTGTGTTTTCTTTGGTTTGTGAACAATACATAAAAACAGGATTCCAGTTGAACAGAAGAAATGAAATATACTGTTATAGAGAAATATATATCTCTGTCTCTTTAGTGTCTTTTCAGAGGGTCTTATGGGGGTCCAGTTATTAAAAAAATTATGGATTTGGTTTCAGTTTTTGAAATGCCACTAAATCAAAGGCGTTCTGTCTATTCTGTTACAAAACTGACACCCTCTGTGTCATGTTCTCTTATTGCACTTTGATGACTATACTACAGTAAATTCCAAAATGAGAGTTTGCAACTACCAAAACAGGAAGCTGATGACAATGCAGACAAAGGAATTCTGGTTTTAGTTGATTTGTTTTCCATGCATGATGCTAAAGCTGACTTTACTCGCCCCTTGAGGAAAAATAAAATGAATATTTTTCTGCTGTTTAATGACTTGTCTAAGATTGAAATATGGGAAAGCTCTCTATTGGTAGCAGGGCTGATAGGGAGGTAACTGAGTAGCCTTAATATTCACAGGAAAGACCGAGTTAAACTACTCATCCTCTGTTATTAGTGGAGGAAAAAAATACCTAGGCAGGTCCATAAAACAATTTAAATCTCAGCCACCAAGTATAGAATAACATCGTCTGGGTTCTTCAATCACTTATTTATTTTAATTTAAAGCCATATTTGATAAATTACTTTGGTTTACTTGTTTAACAAGTAAACAACTTGTTCCTTAACAACATCAGCATTCTTAAGAATTCTCCTTCCTGTACTTGCCCAGAGTTTTGGGTCATGTCATATACTCCAATATATTCTCTATAGAAAGAAATAGTGGTATCAATCTGGAATATTGTTTGGTCCAGGACTCCTCTGAACCCCATATGGAATTTCTGTAGCTGTGTTGTTTTATTTTCTGTTTTGGTTTCAAGATGCAATGGATGGAACAATATACCAAGTGATTTTAAACTGATATTTTGCACCCTACAGATCATGTTATAATGTCCTGTTACACCACATGACTTACAAGACTGTTTGAAGCATTTGCAAGTGGTGTTTGGAGGTACAAACCCTATGGAAATGTTGAAAAAAAATATTGCAGAACAAAGGGAGGCAAGTGTGATGGAATCTTTTCCAACTTACTATAAAGACTGGTTTCTGAAACAAGCTTTTTCTCACCAAAGTTATATTTTTTTTGATTGGAAGGAGAATAAATGTATCCATTTAATTAAAGAAACCAAATCAAATCAAACACAGAGAAACAAAAAGCAAGCCAACTAACCAAAGAGCCCTAGGAGATATTAATATTTATTGTCAAAATCAGAATACTAGGAAATAAAAGCAAACCAGGGAGAGGTTTCTGACATTGCAAACCAAATCACAGAAGCTGGGTGTCTGCTTCCACTATGTTGAAAATAGTAGGCAATGAAAATCTTCCATCACTTGGCATCCAAACTGACAGTTCTTCTCTTGAGGACAAGGGGAATAGCCCTGTGAATGAATACACATATGTACACATACACACGTATATGTACGTGTGTACATACTTTCCTTTTTAAAACCAAACATTTATTTTTCCACAGAAAGTAGAAAACTGGGATTTTTTTCTTTGATCTTCACTGATTTTTGATTCACCTGTGTATAGGTGGATGGTTTCACCAAAGCCAGAAATACACTGGATCTTGGGATAGATGCCTATTTCCCCACCACTTGATATATCTATATGATTATTTGAATTATGGGGTTTTTTAATATAATCAGGATGTTTGCAAGGTAAACAGCAAAGAGCAAAGGGATTTTAGTACCTTCAAAATGTACCTTCAAAGGCCAGCACATATGGGGTTTGAGCACTTGTCAGAGCATCAGCCGCAATGCAGGCAGCTGAATTCCATCTTAAGTGAAATTTATTTGGACTAATCAAACACTACACTTGGAAGACAGTAAGAGTTGTGATATCTGATAGAAAGCTAGCAAAGAGGAAAAATTTTTTTTCTCTGGAAATATACTAGTGTGGCAAAACTAACATTTCACAGAAATGTTTACTTGCATATTTGAAGAGAATCCAGACATTTGATTTAGGAAACCTGATCTCATATTGCTAATTTACCTACCCAGGAAAGTATAAAAAGCAGTCATTGTACCAGTGACATCAGGCTGAAGACAGCATTTCAGTACTTTCAAGTCCATGCAGACAGTTTGAAAGTCTGACTTCTGACTAAGCTTTTCAAAGGCTTCATCTTCCTCTTTACAGAATATGGGCTAAAAAGCCTGTTCTATTTCTCTTGGATGAAATACAGAGCATTCCTGTTGCTGAGAGAACTTTTCCTACTTCCAGGCCCTTCTCATTGTCCACTGTGAGACAGAAGGGGTTCCCAAAAGCTTTCTCAAAGAAAAGTAGTAAGTTCCTTTTCTTTTTTAAATTTTTCTCCCCAAAAGAGAATTACTGAACTTTTCTATCAATAGCCTATTTTATAATTTGTGTTACTATTTGCTAGTGTAGAAGAGAAAGCCTGAACATTTTTTATATCCTTGGGAAACTGGGCTTTTGTAGACTGGCGAGGATAATGCTTTTTTTCTTTTTTTCTCCAGCTTTTGGTATGCACATACCTAAGAATATAACCACAAGCTGGAGTTTTGATGACCAAGTATGAAAATTTAAAGTAACAGCAAAGTAGTAAGGAAGTTTGCCACAGAATTTCTGGTGTTATACCACGTAATCCTCTCACTGCCTATAGCTACGTGACTGTTACGTTCTCTGAAAATTAAAATATCCAGACTCCAAGAAAAATTCAGTATATCTTTCTCTTTTTTCTTTTCTTTGGAGTAATTCTTTTAATAGGCAAGTCTTCACTGAGCTTTGACACACTTACCAGGCCATGTTCTATTAATTGGAAATATCTTCTGACTTTTAATATGTGCATAATTACTTTCTCTGGCAGTATTCCATGTCATGGGGTCCATTTCAGAGTTAATAAAATATTTTCAAATCAATTGAATTGCAATTTAACTTAATCATAAGAATGGAAATAATTCCCTGACATTATAACTATATTTATGAAGAAATTAATTGTGTACATCCCACTACTAATCACGTCCACTTACATAAACAAACTGGAATGTGTTTTGGGTTGCCTATATATGTATAAATAAAAAAAACCTTTGAGAATAACTCTGAGGTCAGAAAAACCTTGAATTTTAGCACTAATCTTTTAGCATTAATTTCTTCGTAGCTTTGAATAAAGCTTCTCCTATTCTGACCCAGAAGTGCCCTAATTTCTTCAACCTAATTTCTAATACAGAGAAAGATTTATTATTTTACAGGTTATATGGGGAATTCACTGGTTTATTAGTTCAGTTCCTCAGTGCCTACAGGATGAGATGGTGGAGTGCATTCCTGGAGTGCATCTTCTGTTTCAGTTTGTGTGGTTTGAGGCAGTGGTACAAAAGGAAGTGTGGTAATAATCTAGACAATTTGCCTGAAAACAAACACCTGATAAGAACTACTATTGAAACTAATGTAGGCCCATCCTTTGGATTAATTTTCTGTTCCAGTAAAATGTCATAGAAACTGTATGGATTTGAGAGTACTGAATAAATTTGATGCCAAGCAGCAGCAACACATAGATGAGAAAGGTACATAATCATTTCATTGATACCTCTTTCTAAATATAAAATCTAATTTATTTAAATTCACATTTCAGTAAAATAAACACCTTTACAGTTTGACTCAAAACAATATATTTGCTTTCCCATTTCAAGCATAGGATGCAATGTAAGGCGCCCAATGTAATAGTAAGGTAGATTTAGAAACAAGAACATGCTAGAAGGGAAGTAAATATTAAGTAGAAGGAATGGCCTGGGACTTTATGCCACTGAGAGAATTGCCTGAGACCTCATGATATCTTTGCTTCGATGATAACACAATTTGTGAAATTGTGCTAAAAGATTATAACCATTTTCTGCTCTTGCTGTAAAACTAAACTAAAACTTAGGCAGGATTACAGCCTATGAAAATTTCAAATGACTCATGTTGAGATTTGGAGTATTAATTATTCAGAATCTATCTGTACTTGGGCTGCTCCAGACCAAAGCAGCTTCAGTATAGTCACCTGCACACACCCTCCTCTTACAAAGAAACTGAGCACAAATGAAGCATGAGACTGAAGTAACTAGACTGGTCTGTCTGCAGATTCTTTTTACAGAAGCTAAGGGAGCTTGAGTGTCAGGAAAAAGGACTAAAAATAGGCAAAATATCTTCTAAATTGATGATTGGCCTACAGATCATAAGGAGAACAAGAGAAAAATTGTCTGTCCTCTTTTTCAGGATAAAGAACAAATGCAAAGAGACTGACAGAGGTGATGTGGGTTTCCAGAAAGAGAAGCAGCAAATAGTATGAGGATCCAGTGCAAGGTAATTAGTGGGATAACATAGTTAAGAAAGGGAAAAAATTGTTGGACAGAATCAAATTGAAGCTGAACAAGAGAGGAGTGAGAGCATAAGAGGAAAAACTCTGCAGACACCCAGGTCAGTGGAGAAGGATGGGAGGTTGTGCTCCAGGCACTTGAACAGAGATTTCCCTGCAGCCTGTGGTGCTGGCCATGGTGAAGCACCACCAGCTGTGCCCCTGCAGCCCATGGAGGTCCATGGTGGAACAGAGATCCACCTGCAGCTCTTAGAGGATCCAACACCAGAGCAGGTGGATGCATTCAAAGGAGGTTATGACACCATAGAAAATCCATGGCTTGGCTCCTGGCAGGAACTATGGAGAGAGAAGAGCCCACACCATAGCAGGTTTGCTGGTAGGAATTGTGACCCCATGGGGGACCCATGCTGTAGCAGGCTGTTTCTGAAGGACTGCAATCCATTGAGGGGACCCACATGGGTGAGGTCTCTGAAGAACTGCAGCCTGTGCGAACGATTCACATTGGACAAGACCATGGAGGACAGTCTCCCATGGGATAGACCCTGTACTGGAGCAGGGGAAGAGTATGTGTTATCTTCCCCTTCAGGAGGAAGGAGAGGCAAGGCAATGTGACGACCTAATAGCAATCCTCATTTCCTGGCCCCTGCCCTGCTGGTCATGATGATGCAGAGGATTTAGGAACAAACTTAAGAGAAGAAGGGAGGGGTGGGGGACTGGTGTTTTTAAGATTTGGGTTTATTTCTCAGTATTCTGCTCTGATTTGATGGGTAATAAATTAAACTAATTTTCCCCAAGTCGAGTCTGTTTTGCTCATAACAGTAATTGGTAAGTGATCTCTTCCTGTCCTTATCTTGGTCCATGAGCTTTTCATTATATTTGCTCTCCACTCTTCATTTGAAATAGAGCAGTTTTGGTGGGCATCTGGCATCCAGACAGGTTCAATCCATCACATCACTTTAACATTTCAAGATTATGGAATGATTTAGACAGCAGTTACTGTCAGAGCCATCTTATCACTTTTTCTTGTGAAGGAAATCCATATTCCACTCTTGTCTCTTTGAAATAATTTCTGTACTCTGGTTAGAAATGATTCCTGATAAGCTCTTATATTGAGGGTTAATTCTTGTCCATAGGAAGAGGTCAGTTTATCCAATATGCAGGTTGTACTTGGAATCTCATCCCATTGCATGTTAGAGCTTTTATCCCACTTTCACAGTTCCTTTCCAGGTGTCAAACTCATTCTCTCTGATTAGCTTTTGCTGTGTTTGACATACAAGACTGCATGACAGGATTTATACCATACTGTAACAAGTACAGGTCCTGAATAAGCTGTAAGATTTGATAAAAAATAAAGTGCAATTTTCAGGTAACTATAGAATAAAGATGTACTTTATACTGCAATGAAGTAACTATGGACATGATCACAAAGTTGCCTTTATTTTCACTATCCCTTTCCTTACACTTTAGTCACAAAAGAAAGGGCAACGATGTGCACTTGCAGCCCAGAAAGTTGAATGTATCCGGGGCTGTGTCAAAAGAAACATGGCCAGCAGGGTGAGGAATGTGGTTCTCCCCCTCTACTCTCATGAGATCCCACCTGGAGTGCTGCATCCAGGTCTGAAGACCCCAACATAAGAAGGATATGGACCTGTTGGGGCAACTCCAGAGAAGAGCCAGGAAGACAATCAGAGGGCTGAAGCATCTCTCCCATGAAGACAGACTGAGAGAGTAGAAGCTGATTAACTTGCAGAAGAGAAGGCTCCAGGAATATGTCACTGTGGCCTTCCAGCACCTGAAGAGAGCCTACAAGAAAGATGGAGAGAAGTTATTTACAAGAGTGTGTAGGTACAAGTCAAGGGGGAATGTCTTCAAACTGAAGGAAAGCAGGTTTAGATTAGATAACAGGAAGAAATTTTTCGCTGTGAGGTTGGTAAGGCACTGGAACAGGCTGCCCAGAGAAGTTGTGGATGCCCTGTCCCTGAACGTGTTCAAGGTCAGACTGGCTCTGAGTAACCTGGTAAAAGGTGTCCCTGCCCATGCAGGGGAGCTGGAACTAGATGATCTTTAAGGTCCCTTCCAACCCAAGGCATTCTATGATTTTGTGAGTTTATGAAAACGGACATCCCAGGTCTGAGTCCCTAGCAAGAAACAAACCCCACAGGATAGTAAGCCAGGTTGACAGATGAGTCCCCTCAGTACCCACAGGGGTACAAGAGGGGACCCACATCTGCATTCACCACTTCCTCACTGTGCATGTGTGTTGCAGGTTCTGCTGACTCTGATGCTTTCTCAGACCTGATTTTCTCCTTCTGACCTGTCACAAGCGCACTAAAAATACTCTGAATTTGCAGATCTGCAAATGGGGAAAATGAGGAGAAGAATAAGGATAGATAGTTACCTTCTGCCTCCCCAACTTCATTTAATTATCTGTTGTACTCTGCCATATCTGTTCTTACTTACTACAATAGTTCTTGGCTAAACAACACATGCATTTGAAATTTCATACAATTTTTGTTTCTGGTACAGTTATTTTGTTTTCTTTCTAGCTCCTCTGAAGTTTCATTGGAAGTTTTTCAGTACTATCAGGAATGTAACTAAAACTTTGTGATTGATTTCTGTAAAAACATAATATTTTGGAGGTAATTTGGTTTTTTAAAATATTTTAGACAGCATGTCCTTATTGAACAAAAGCTTTGTTGGTGTAGAAACTCCTAAAAAATGCTGGAACCATGGTATGTCAGGATAAATGCATGAAGTTTCCATGAACTCCAAGACACTCTCTTGCTCTCCTCTTATTTCCTACCTTTGTCTGTCTGTTGTCTATGCTTATTTGTGTTTTTCTTTGCTTTAGAAGTAGTTGTTAATCTGAAATCTGAAAATCTACCCTATCACCTGAATTTATTGCTTTAACATTCTCTATGGCTCTTTCTCTTAGAATGAAGTGGCTCATTTGCGATATCATTTGGCAAGTCATTGCCATTTCAGAGGTTTCAGTTTCTAGGTTAAAATCAAACTACGAATAGCATAGTGTGTCACATGTCATATCTCTTGCAGGATCTCTATTACCTAATGCTTGATGCATTAGGCAATGGATGACCGAGTTATTTTTTTTTCCCTGATGCAGCTGAAAACAGCTTTCTTTTTTCTCTCCAATATAAAATAGATTTGTTATACTTCAACAAAGACAAACAAAAAAAAGTGAAGAACTCAAGGTCATGAACAGCAGAAATAAAGATTAAAACTCCAGCATTCAGAAGTCATTTTGATTTGTCATGTGTTACTCAGTATCCCCAAGGTTTTAAGTGATTCATTCACTACATCATGATCTTGAGGATTCCTGGCTATCATTTTCCTTTATTACTACCCCACTGGTCCCATAGTTATGTCTGTGCATCTTTGGAACATTCCCATTATTAAATTATCTACAGTCTAGGATCTATTATTAAATAAGCACTGCTTTACTAAAGCCAAAACAATTCTATAGGCACAGAAAATTATTAGGATAGCAGTGTGCTTGTAAAAGGTGACAGATGGGAAAGACAGCTACAAGGACAGTGCTGGACCCTAGTAACCCACCAGAGATAGAAGCCATCAATCAGAAAAAACACAGTAAGAGTGTAAAGAGGGAAGCAGAGAAGAGATCTCTTCCAGCTTTTTTTATTAAGCCCTTTTTCTGTTGTCCCTCATGCTTTTATTTCCATGCAAAGGGAGGATGGGGACACATTGTCTCAGTCCTTCTTATGGTTATATCTTGTTCATGTGTGATTTTAACTTTCCCTGAATTGATTGATGATTCTAGCAGCAAGCAAATAATCTTTTCCAACAATTAAATCTCAGATAATACCCCAATCCTAATCATTCAGTGTATCTGTGCAGGCTAACACCTAGTCCTGGGGACAGTCCTTTAAGTTTCAGAGGGATTTGGCAGCTCTGGTAGCACTGTTTCAGACTTGAAATCTTGGAGTGAGATTTTAATAAATACAATAAATTAAAATAACGCAGAAGTATTAATTCATATAAATATTAAAGACATCTAAATTGCATAAAAATTAATCAGAAAATATAATAAATAATACAATGTCATAACAAGAAATTATTATTCGGTCCCCTTTGCTCTTTTGATTTCTCTGAGCAGGTGCATGAGAAAAATATAGAAGTCACCTTATTTAAGACTGAAATTCATTAAACAATTTATTATTCAACTAGAGCAAGCTCTTTATTTACCTTCAAGGATTAGATAGAAAATTTACAGCTTCGTTAGTTTTCCAAAATGGGAATAAAGGATACAACTTGTTTCTAAGAATTAAATATCACCCTCACATTCTGTGAATTTTGATAAACTTCTAAAATTCTTAAAGGAATTTTTAATATGTCAGTCCTACAATGAAAAATCAACTTAGTTTTTTTCTATTTATTTTCACTTCCATTTCTTTAGATTTATCTTTTAAAAAGTGATGATTCAGGTATCTTTATGTATGTGATTGAAACAAAATTTATCACATTGCGTTATTTTTTGTTGATACTTTTGAAATGCCAAAATTATTTAAAATTATATTATTCTAATGTAATGGAAGTTCCTTGTCCTTCTTTTGGGGTAAAAAAAACCCCAGTAACTGGGATTAAAGAATCAAATAGAAAACTTTAATCATAATTTCTATACTGAAGGATAATATGCAGATTTATAGAAGGCACTAAAAAATGGGAATAAGCCAGATGATTATCCCATCACAATTCCCCATATTTTCACTATGTCTATCATACAAAAATATGGACTGCAGAAAAATTATTTACTAATAACCACAACATTTTAATGATAGAGTTACATGTTTAATTCCAAATCATCCAGTACTCTTGCTCTCAGCCTCAAATCAAGCCATACTCAATAGAGCTTATTTTTCCTAATTTATGGAGTCTGACACCACTTTGGGTCAGTTTGAGTCATATGCATTCACAGAGAAATTAATATTTTTAAAAGTCCTCTATACTGGAATTTAAAATACATAGCAAAGAACAGATCAAATGATCAGCAAAGAAGACAAAGCTGTAAGAGCAAGTTACATACTTGGACTTTGAGCACTTGGAGCTGGGAAATAGAAGACTGCCTCTGTTCGTTAACCTCACTGTGTTTGGAAGATGTGGAATGTGTTGAGTAGATTTTTGACAGTATACCTGATTTCATTTCTTATTAAGAGAAAGGAGGTGGGGGTAGGTGGTGGACAGGGGGAGTGTCTCTATCAGTGATCTGGAAGGGAAACTTCATTTTCCTAATTAATTTTCAAAATGCTAAAACCATATCAAGCTATGTCCCTTATTCACTATTAAAAACATCTTTGTGTTTTTCAACAGGTAAAGAAACAGAATTTCCTCTGCTAAAGACAATTTCTAATTCACATGGTTTAGGCTCTTTTGTTATTTCTAATAATTCCTTGCACTTCTTTTTATCTGTTTTTCTTCTGAAAGTGTTCATATGGACTGCTCTCTGTCCAGAAAGCAGTAATTCATGATCTTAGGACCTTAGCTCATCTACTCTCTGTTGTATGTAATAACTCTCAGATTACCTCCTTCAATCAAATACATTCAATAATATTTATATTCTGGGGTGGAGTAGTGTAGGTATGAATCAAAAATCAATATTTTGTACTTTAATCAAGGTTCTGCTATTATGAAATTAGATTGAAATGAAAAAAGATGCTCACTTTTATGTGAAATTTTACTTTGACAGGTGGTCTGCACACCCTTGGAATGCTTTACAACTTTCCAGTTTCACAAGATTTTGAGTCATACCTTACTATTGGTCTTGCATAGTATAAACTGTTTGTTGTATGGATTATATTGAAATAATTAGGGGATCTAGAGGAATTTTCATTTACTATTTTATGCCCTACCCAACAGGAATATACACAAAGCTTTCTAGTTAGACGTGGGCATGTTTGTAGGAGCTCGAGTCTCTGGCAAACAGCTCACTGCAGCTCTAGTTTAATCAGCTCATTCTTTGGCATTTCCTTGCTGCTTTCTTGCCTGAAGGGCAAACACTATCTTAATGAAGCACACAAGGACAAATGACTTTTCCAGGCTGTGATTAATTTTCACAAGCTGACTTTAATCACTGGTTAATTAATAGAAGATTTGTTGATTTACAAAAAAGCACAGTCATTATAAGCAGTATTATATCGATTTGTTTTTCAGGAATTTAATGCAGTAACAAGCTTTTATTTAGCAGCTAAATGTGTTGAAATTCCATAGTAGAAAGAATGATAGTGTTCTAAAAAAGAGTACAGCACCTATTTAGCTTGTTGTGTTTGCCAGCTTGACCAAATCTTTTTGGAAGAAGAAAGTGGTACCAATGCTACTCTAGCTCAGCTCTACTTGTTACCCCCTTACCAGCACTTGAAAAACAGGATTAAGGCTTTTTGCCCTATTCACATCAATATTTTAATAATAAATGATCAGTAGCAGTATATGACTTACACAACAGATTTGGCAAAGATCACACAGAGTTCAACATGCATTTGTACTACTATGCCAGGAGCTGGAAACTGTTTAACACCAAATTTTATAAACTACATTTTACAACCTAAGTTAAACTACTGATTTCTGCATGATATTATGACAAAAATCCTAATGTAGATTCTACAAAATACATTGTAATTGGTTTAGATCTGCTTGATGAGGAACCCCATTATGATGTAAGAGGTGAAGCACAGCCAGTCTTTGACAAGAGTTTGAAGGAAAACAAATTTAGATTGAAAACAAAATGCTAACTTTTAATGGTCATGGGCTGATTAGTGGAGGAGAATAGATGATCTACCATCCACTTTCTTTAATGGAGAAATAATTGGCGGTCAGAAAGATTTAAAAATTTTGGGAATTTAGTATGAGCACAAGGCAGGGAATGTACTGGCAACATGGTCTACAACAAACAGATCAGAATAAAGGAATTTCTGGTCTTTTCTGGAAATGGAATCTACTAGTGTTGAAGCCCATTGAAGTTGCCTGACAGACGACACCAAATATTTTTGGCAGACTTCAATACTTAATAGAATCAAATGAGCATTGCTTATGATACTGATACAGATACATTTTATGATAGTTTATAATATATTAGATTACTCTAACAGACCTCTGTATTCATTATTTTATGCATATCCATTCTTTTCTGCACAGTAAAAAAGCTGATATTGATAGAATTCATACAGCAAATACAGCATTGAAGTGGAATTTATTCTCAAAATAGAATTTTTCTTTTGTCCTTTGCAAATAAATATTCTCCTTCCACTTAGAGAGAGTAAACGAATTAATTGCAAAATTATGTGATTTATACCTACACAGCTGCTTGTGGTTTGGGTTTTTTTGTTTGTTTGTTTTTAATATGCTGCAGAGAAATGTATAATGCCCTAATATTTGGTGCACATAAAGTCCCATTCATTTTATGACACCTTAAAGTGTCACATTGTAAAAACTGAAGTATTCAAGAAAAACTATTATGTAGCTGCAGTGTTTGTATGCTGAACTCTGGGACAATTTTGACTTTAGCTTTTGACCCTTCAAAGGGAATAATGCTCATTTAGTGACATTATACCTGGGATTCTCCACAATATCACTTTTCTACCAATGGCAACAGCAGGAGGCTGAAAATGCAGTATAACACATACCCAGCAAATTTGAACAGCCTTGGTTAGAGGGAGCATTATACTTCCACTGGGCACTATGCACAATGCTATTACATAATGAAGCATCAATTAAAATGCTATTAAAATAAGATGTTATCCTGTTGTCTTTTCAATGATGTTATCTTGGCACTTCATCTGCCTAATACCATCAGTTAGAATACTAGACCCAGTGCCATTAAGGTTAATGTGCAACATGTTTATAATGTACATTATTGTGTCATAACATATGTCAAACACAAAACCTGATCATAATGATGATGAACTCACAAAGGAATATACAAAGAATGATATGTGAACTAGACTCCTATCTGAGAGATTGTGTTGGCATTCAGTCAAGTGTTTGATGCTTTCAAACATCATCTAAGTACAAAGTAAATAAAACTGAAATTGGAATGGAGCTTGAAGGAATCTGTACAGAGATATGACAACAGACAAATATATTCAGGGTGTGACTTTGCTCTAGAATCCTCAATCACACCTCTTAATGCCAATGGACCAGCTTTTGTTACATTCCTCCCACAATAATTCACAGAAAAGACATTTTTCATGACAATGAATAGTAAAAGTGCCATCAGGTGAATTTCAGAATGTGCAAGACCATGTCTAGCTAATGATAATTACTACACAGCCTACATTTTCTGGATGATCTCGAAAGTGTTCTGGGCCTACTGAGTTAACAGTTTGATTCCAACAATTCAATTATTGTTGGAATAATTATTTAAAAGCACTGCAGACAAAATTCACTTTTTAATGTTTTCGAGACCACCTACAACTGAGATAAAAAACTGAACTAAAAAGGCACACATGAGTTTAAAGTCACTGTCACTTCTTCTATTTGTGTACATGACACATTGAAAAATAACTTGCTGTCTTACAGCAAGTCAAAAATAAATTTTTACACATTTCTCCAACAGCTATAATCAATCAAAACATAGATTTGTAGTCAAAAGATTAAGCTATTGATACATTTGAATTTTTTTCTTTTGTAATAAATCTTTCAGTAAAAAATGGATACCTTAGCGTAGTCTTTAGTGAAAAACAATGTGGAAAATATAATTTAAACTACTAGCTAAAGTATTGTTCAAATACCTTATCTAGTAGAAATATTTAACTAGTTAAGATCTAAATGTATTTATTTGTATATAAATTCCATATGTTATGAAAAGAGATTTCATGCTATTAGGGAGTTCATTGAGAAAAATACTATCCAGTAGGTACATTTACTTGCAAACAGTAGTGTCTGATTACTTTGCAATATAAGGTTATCTAAGCAAATCTGGCAAGTTTTTTCTCATTTTTTCTCTTTTTTTTGTATGTGAGTGTTGCCTGCTTGCTTGCTTTTAGCTTTTTAGTGGGTTTTTTCCTTGTTGTTGTTGTTAATCTATCGAAAACTTGAAAACTTTAATCTATTAGGGAATTATGATTAAGAAAAGGGGACGAGAACAAATTAGATCTGAATATGACTTTTCATTTAAATTAAATTGAACAGAAAATTTAGAAAAATGCATGCAAAAAAAGGACAATAGCATACTGTTATTTCCCACTCCCAAAAGACTACTGGCAAAAATCCTGCTGCTTTATCTGGGAATAAAAGAAAAAAGATAAATATGGTGCCTGAATTCTGGTTAATTCAATATTTTCAGTGAACTGCCTGGCAGTGTTTGACAGGTTTGTGAGAAAATCACTCAGTTTCATTGTTATCCAAAAGAACTTTTGTCTTTAATCCATTCCTTTAATGTGTTCAAAAGGACATAGATTCCTTTGTCAAAACAACATTATATCACTCATTGTGATTCTCTAGAAGTAGTTCTCATTAAAGAAGGAAATCAGACACATGAGCAGCTTTTGGGTCATGCTATCTTTAAAATAAGAGATAAAAAATTGTTAAAAATCCTAGGCAAGATATTTTTGAGATCCTCATTTTCACTTCTGAAACGCTGAAGAAAGAATCTTGATAGGCAAAATAAAAAAGCCAAAACCCTGAGTCTACAATTCACTAGCAAAACTTTCACAGGGTTTATCTTTCTCAAAAGTCTCCGTTGCTGGGATAAGTCTCTACTAAGACTAGAAATTGGGAATACAATCTAACTGTACAATTAATTAATATTTGGGTTGATTTATCTCGCACTGAAATAGACATGAATTGCTTTATTGAAGATTGCCTATACTGCCATCTAGGGAGAAAAGATCGATGGCCAAGGCAAATTTGATATCTCAGTTTCACATAAAACATTGTACAAATTCTCCCCTTGGTATTAGCAATAAGATGGACTCTCACCTAAGAAACAGATTATTTTAGAATCTGAAATCTACATCCTTGTTAAAATGAATGCTTTATAAACATTCAGAGTACTTATAAACATTTTGAGTACTTTTACTAAACAGAAATACAACTTCAACAGGAATACAGTTGTAACTGTCCTGATCAAAATAGCCATAGGACAGGTACAAAAGACACTGATGTTTTGTGTCAATAAAACCATCTCACAATTACTTTTCAGAAATGAAAGTCTGAGATTGTTGTGCACTACTACTCAAGGACTTTAAAACTGTTATCCTTGATGAAGATATGCTGTTCAGGCTTCATTGTAGTTCAACCAGTGATTCCTCGCTTTCTACAGGAAAATGTTATGATGCAATATGGATAGCTGAGAGATACCAATTTTATTCTGAGTTTTAACATGCACCAAGAGATCCCTGCAGTAGATCACGTAATTCCAGATATAAAGGAGGAAGTACGGATTTCAGGATATAGAATACTACAAAATAGTATTTTAATTAGAGTTAATGAAGAAAACCCCTAAGAAACAACCGTAAATTATAGAAGAGAGAATTCTCCACCTGGCACTTCACAGTAACAGTGATCAGGAACCGTCTTCAATCCTCTGTCAAGTGAAGGAGAAAGAAGAGCTCCCAAATGCTTTGATAATTATCATTATCTTTTTTAATACATAATCATCTGGAGTTTGTGCCAGCAAACATTCATCACCCAACTGTGGCCATGAACAGAAGTTATCATAGCCTAAAAGCTGGTGTAATACACTGCTGGCTGTGTGACAGCTGGTTGGAAGGCAGACTGCAGAAAGATCTGTGATGAGAGGATGGAACCCAGGAGTTCAACCGACAAACCTTCCCTAAGCTGTTCTGTAACTTGCCATGGCAAATCAATGAATTTACTTGTAATGAACTGACTTTCCATCAAGCTTAGCATTTTGTTAAAGCAGAGTGACCTCTAGGAATTCAAGGCTGTGGCCTCTCAGATCATTAATGAATCACAAATCTAAGTAAAATTTTGTTTGCTTGTTTAAAGGAAATTGTAACGCGATTACAATTGTTATATTGATCCTATGTGCTTAAGATGCATTTTAATTAAACTTTAACACAAATGAAAAATTTTATTTTTAACCAAAAAAAACCAAAAAAAATCAAAACTGGGGTGAATTCTGACTTCTTGTTTTGCACAAATACATCATCAATTTTAAAGAAACATTTAAGCAGCGTTTCCCTGATCAGCGTGATCTAGGGTGTGGCATCCCTGCCTATGGTAGCTAGGTTGAAACTAGATGATTTAACACCCCTTCCAACCCAAACCATTCTATGACAGCAAGAAAATAGATTTTCTGGTAGGCCTGCTCCACACACACAGAGAGGCAACTTCAGTAAGAAAAGGGAACAGCCCAGAAATGACACCTTTGCAGATTTTTGAATCCAATTTAAAAATTATTATTATATTTGGCATTCATTATCACTAACTTTAACCTGAAATAATCCCTTCCTGGATTTCTTGCATTCCCTAAAGAGACATATGTTCCTGCAAGGCAAGATAAAATAGCAACTGAGCTTTCTGTGGTCTGAACCACATTGTCAATGGAACCAAATTCTTTCTGCTGCCTTTCAGAGAGAGCCAAGGGAGCTGACCAATATCTGGAAATGCTTCTTCTCCACTCTCCCTCCTCTGTGTATGTGGATCTGAGTAGTCACCAGTGGCAGCAGGAATGAACATAGAAACACCATCACCTGCAGCCCACCCTGGGGCAAAATGCAGCCACAAACTGTGTTTTTGGTGACAAATCAGATGCCAAGGTTAAAACTATCTACAGACGTAGAACCTGTAGCTCATTTGCAGGAACAAAGTTCAAACCAGAGAGAACTACATTGTTGCTGTGGTCCTGGCTCAGCTGAGCGTCCCTAGCCCACTGCACAGTGGCAGTGCCCCGCGGGACGAGTCTTGGGAGTAAAGCAGCCCTAACTAAAGGGGGTGCTCCCAGGGAGACTTGGAGTGAAGCTATTGGCCCTGCTCGTCTTCCCTCCCACATTACATATAAAGATAAATTCTAGAAAGTTCTCTTTT
The DNA here is from genome assembly GCA_013397955.1 of Grantiella picta. NCBI lineage: Eukaryota > Metazoa > Chordata > Aves > Passeriformes > Meliphagidae > Grantiella > Grantiella picta. The sequence continues at coordinate 119,905 of VZRM01006606.1, forward strand.
GTCTGCCAATGCCGTGTTCTCTGATTGGAAAATTCAAGGTTCTGTACCCTCCTCCCTTGTTCCCTCATAAGAGCAAGTTATTGTCAATCCAGAATTCTATGTACCCCGTTGGTCCTTTCGGTTTCCCCCCTCCCTTTTTCCCCCACTTTAAAAACCACCACACAACGCAGAACCCCGCTTTCGGGTCGCAGATCCAGTCCCGTCCCTTCCCCTCTCCATCTCCCCTTACCCTTTTAATAAACCTCCTGGACTACCAATCCGACTGCCTGCATCTCTTGTCTCCGCTACTGATCTCTGGTTCGCGCGGTTTCCCCGAGAGTTCCGCCGTTCCCGGCCGCCTCGCCCGACCCCGAGAGCGGGCTGCCCCGGTGGGGCTCTGGCTGAGCAGCTAACCCGATCTCCAACTGAGCTTGGGGTCCGGGACCCCATCACTACATTGAGCAACAAAACCAAGTGAAACACCCAGAACTGAAAGGATCAAAGAGAAATAGGAGGGCAACAGAAGTTCCAGTCTCTTTGAGCATGTTTCCAAAGTGCTTTTCTTCATGTCTATTTTCTCAGTGGGCCATGCCAACAGACAGATGTGGAGCCTCAGAGCTGTGGTGTGATCTCACCAGTGTTCAAACAACACTTCTACTATCACAGTTTGATATTTTGAGTGGTTTAACTGGAGTTATTACACCTCTGAGCATAGGATATATTTCTTTCCACCACCTTAATATCCATTAAATACTTGCCAAAAATATAAGCATGACATTACTTTTCCCTCTAGCAGAAACAGTAGTTTGAGCCAACACTGCACTGATTTAATATTCAGAGTAAATGATGCATTTGAAGCCAGTAGGAAGTCAGCTCAAAATTTTTCAACTTGTTTGCACCACGTCTGTAGGCAATGACCACTTCCATGAGGTTTACAGCTCTGGAGAACCAAAGCTCACACAGACCTGAAAACTGTGAATTGACACCATCAATATCACAAAGAAAGCAACCTGTTTGCCAGCTGCTGTCTGAAAAATTCCTGCAGAATTAACCATAAAAATTCATGACCACTCTGAAAAATATACGTCTTGGCAATCCTTCAAATGTCTTTTCCCTTAGTTTCTTCAGTTTTTTACTCTGTCACTTTTAAAGAGCTTTATGTAAATCATTTGTGCAATGGTTTTATTTGAAAAACCACCAAACCATTTTTTTGTTTTGTTTTGTGAAAATTTAGACCTCATCATATACATCTCTGTTATTTTCAGAAAAAAAAATGACTTTATTTATTTGAACTGACATTCATTTTTCTGTTTGTAATGCTGGGAAGATATATATATATGCGTGCATAAATTTTATAATCTAACTACCTCAAATTTCTTAGCTTATATTTCTTTTTCATGATGGTCATCAGAGGTAAAGGGGATTTATTTTTTAGCAACATAAAAGTCGCCACATCTTAACAGAAAAACAACTTCATATTCAAAACTAGAAAATGAGCAGTGTTCTGTCAAAATATCTATACTGGGACATTTTTGAACAGCAGTTGAAAAACCAGAATATTATTTGTTGTCTTATGTCTGTCAAGACATGTCTGCAGGGAGACGTGTCAAGAGACAGACAATTCACATTTCCTGAATATAGTAATACCTTCAACCTTATTAGTCAGAGGCAGAAAATTTTTACTGTCCTTCAAAGTATTTTGTCTCTCTATGATTTACCTTCCTCTTCCCTTTTCTCATGGATGAGGTAAAAAGGCTAAAAATCTCATTTTGAACATTCATTATATTTTTAGCAATATTGATTAAGCCTTTATTGTGTTTGCAAACAGAATGCCGCAGTTCTTCTCTCACACTGATTTCTACTTTTCTTTTAGTTTTATCTTCTACTTTGAGGATCGTGTTCAGTTTTGATAACCTCCTCTCAGCAAAGTGATGCTGCACCATCACTTCATTAAATCCTAACAGTAGTAATCTGGGTAATTTTCCAATATAAAAATAGTTTCTTTAAATTTTTAAAATTCTATTTACATATTTTTAACCCTAATTTTCACTGAGAAGATATTATTATTTAACAATCAACAATGATCCTTAGGTTAAGTGCTTACAGATATTCTAGTATATATCACTGTGAATTAGTTTAATTCTTTCCTTAGTTGTAGACTGCAAATTTTATGAAGAGTTATCATATGTTGTCCTACCATCTATCTTTTTCAGGGCATGAGGTCTCATACTTTAGTTGAATATGAAGTAACTTATATCTAAATAAACCAAATAGTATAAGATTAACCAACTGAAAGTCAGAAAGAAATGAGGGATTCAATTTAAAGACACTAAACGATCATTGAAATGGAAAAATAAATTTTCATCCCTGTTTATTTGCACTTAAATTTTCCAATTTTAAAAGAAATTGGAGATAATAAATTTAAAATATAAAATTAAATCTTAACATATTTATTTTTTGCTCACCCCTAAGCACCTATAACAAGTCATTTTGAAAACAGGATACAGTTTGGCCCTAGAAAACAATTTCTTATCTCCAAAATGTAGCTAAAACATTTTAAAATAAAAATTTAACTTTTGCTTCCTTTATTCTCTTCAATACTGAACATCATAGTACAAAACATCTTCCTATTTAAGATGTATGATTGGGAAGGTTTATGACAATTTTAGACAGGTATATCTGCAATGTCATTAAATTGTTCTCTCTTTTGGAGGTATTTTAATTATAATTGCACAAATACAAAAAATGAAGGTCATGTGTTGCTGGCAAGAGCAAAATCTCAGCATACTGTTTCACTGTTGGCAACTTTCTAAGAATTTTCCATCAATTAAAAAATAATGTTTTTTCCTTTTTTCCCCTCAATGTCAACATTAAAATACACTAACAAAAACATTTAGATAATGAAATACCATACATAGACATAATTGTAAACTACCCGGTGGTAAAAAAACATAAAATTGTAATTACTTTTTGATAGATCTTTTTAGTTTCTCTATTAAATTAAAACGAAATCCCAAAACAAAATCGCAAAACAAAGTTTATGTCAAATTAAAAGTACAACCATAAGCATAAGAAAATATACTTATATATAAACAAAAATTTTGTGAGATAGCCACCTAATACAATGATGCATTAACTGTAAAATTTAAATAGATTACTGCAATGTTGTAATACCTAGAATAATATGAAGTTTTTACGTTTTCTGATGTTTTTGTATAATTAGAACAAAGTTGAATTGCAATATTGAAAATGTAACACACGACAGTAATTACTATTCCCAACTATTTGGATTATTATGCAATATTTTAATAATTGCAATAATTGTGATTGTGATTAAATCATTAACTTCAATAGATTAAGGATAATTTAGAATAATTTTACTTCATGAGTTAGTTTTATGTATACATGCAACAACAGACAGAAAGAAAGTTTTTTACAGGTTCAAAGATTTCACCTTGAATCCTAATTACATCAGTGGTATAATTCAAAACTTTTGAATCAAGACAGAAGCAGTATGTTTCACTAAATAATTTGTAAGATCCTTTGATTTTCCTATGAAGCTTTATGACAGCTTTACATATAATGTGGATCACTATAAATATGTCAAATTAGAACAACCTCTCAGCTTTGAACTCCACAATCAATTAAAAATAGAATTAAAAAGTTTTGATATGACACTTCTCCTAGACTCATTTTCCTGTCCCTACATCACAACAAAAATAAATTCTAAAGTGAAATACGTAATTTTTAAAGTACAAAACCTGATTATTGAGGAACCAATTATTCAGTTGTAACTCCATTTTGACAGGTCTTCTCAACCAAAATATGTGAAGTATCTCTTACTGCAGAAATCTAAGAAGTTTGTGGTATATAATGGAGAACTCGGTTACACAGCATTTATCTTTTAAAGAACAATACCCACCATGGCTTTCAAGATGATTTTTCACTAATAGGATATTATGAATGATAAATATTACTGAAAATATAGATAGCATTCATTCAATCATATGCACCTACTGCTCTAGAATGTTTCTAAAAATACTCTGCAATATGCTTGTGTTTTACTTATCGCATGGTCTATTTAAACTCCATGTAGGAACAGTCGTTTTTAATATGGAAGATATGCTGATCTTTATAGTAACCTTTTTAATTCTAAATTTTATTTAGACAATATAAGGTCATCAAATGATCCCCCTAATCTTGCCAAAATTTCTGGACATGCCCCATCTCTGTAATGACTTTCAGAGAAGCATGTATGCCAACTTTCAGGTTTCTTATGGTTTTCATTTTCCACCCTTCTCAGCATAACTACATTATGAATCAAGATCAGTCTCAGCCTCTGTTGTTCACTCAATCTTAAGCCTAGGAGAATAACATATATTCAGAAAAGAATACTGACAATTTTAAAACCTTCATAATAACGTTATGAAAGAAGACTAAACACAATTCATCTGTGGTGCAGAGCCTTTCATCTTTAATTTGCCAGTCTTAATCTAAGCAAATTCAGCAATGCCTCACAGTCACTACTGCCTGATGAGTGTTTGTTGGCCTATAAGAAATGAATAAATGGTCTATTTTAGTTGCTTTTAAATAGGATTTCCTGTTGCAGAAAAATGTACTAAAACTTCACTGGCAGCCTTCAATGGAAGGACAAGGAGCATTAAATATTTAGAAAAAGGGATCTGCTGTGGCCCTCAATAATACTTCCAGACAGATTTTGATGAAAAATACATTGGTGGAGTTTGTATCAGTGTTACTTTTTTGGTACTGCTGCTGTGTAGAGATCCAACACTTGCTCAGAAGACTTTTACAACTACCAATACTATTCCCTTTAAGATTATATCTGTTTCTAGGGACTGTTGATTTTATTGGAGGGATTATTAGAAACCATAATGACATAAAGATTTTTATAAATAGTTAATTAAAATCCTCCTCATAGAGGGTGCAAATAGATGTACCATCTGGAAAGAACAAACCTGCTGTTCTCATTGAATAGGTACCTGATGTAGGGGAGATTTGGAGTTCTTTCTCTAATGTTAATGAGTTTTTGAACAGACAATATGTCCAAAAGAGTGATATAAGCCTCTCTGTGGAAGAAAACTCACAGGGAGGGGTTAAAAGGGGAGAGAGATGTTTCCCACTTGTCTTAACAGGATTCTGTTGCTCAGGTACCCTCAGTCCTTGTATGGGTGAGACTTCTCTTTTCTTTCTCCCAAATGCTTCTCATTGCTGTCTCTTCCATTGCAACATTGGAAATAACAAAGAATAATCATTATTAAAAGTTCATTCTGCACAATGTCTCGCCAAACTGGAAGATGTTTCAGAGGCTTGCAAACCTGTTTGCCATTGTCAGGGAAACAGATTTCATGAATGTGGTGTATTTTAACAGTTAATTATGTTTTATTTTTACTCTATGTTTCTATTTCATTAACAGAGGTGGTGAAAAAAGGTATAATGAAAAACTCTTAAATCCAGACAATACTTAGTTCTCAAAAAGTGCATCTGTACCAGTAGCTGAATCCAGTTATCAAGAATAATATTCTTTTTGACAATAACTTCCCTAAAATATATTTAATTTATTAAGATTTTTTCTTGCAGCAGACTGGTTATTCTTCCATAGCAATTTAGGCAAAAGACATCTGAGTTTCAGAGCCCCCACACGAAATTGACAGCTTTTCCAACTATCTGTACATAGCCTGGCATTTGTGAGTGTCTGTGTGGTCACACACTGAAGCAGATGGTGTGACTGTTCTAGGTCAGGTAATCATCTCTCAGGTCTAGAGCAGCTGAGCAGCCCTACCTGAACTACATGTGAGGTTTGACACTGCTACATTTTAGGATGGGATATCTCCTGTAATTGGAACCCAAACTATAATAGAAAATGCGATGCTGTCTGGGTTTGTTTTGGTATTTTAATCACTTGATTCTGAAGACAAAGTGGGCTTGAGAGTGAGATAACAATACATAATCTTATCATTAAGCAAATGCTTAATGATACCAAATACTCCTGTAAATTTGCATGTAAATATTTGACTTGAAAGTTAACATTCACTTTACATTTTTATACATATCAAACACCAAGAATTACTGCTGTGAACTGTTACCTTTACAGACCATCATGTTTTTAAAGAAAACAATTGCATTTTCAAAATAGAGAAACTAGGAATAAAAGAAGCCTTCGTGTTTCTTACTCCTTTTTTTTTTCCAAGCAAGCTTGTTTTAAAGTCAATATTTAATGTATTACTAATAGATACTCAAAGAACTTATGGCAATCTATTTCTTATTGACCAAAATCCACAAAATAAAAAATAGTCTCTATGATGTCCTTCATTTAAGAGATGACAAAATATTAAAAAATGGTCAGTAAATAATGCGGACATGAATCTTACATAAAACGTAAATAATTAAATAGTAGACATATTTCATATCTTTATATGTATGGGCACAGATACATTTACACATGCATAAAAGGATGGATTTGAAGAAGTCTAAATAGTTAATCGGGTCAGGTAAAGGAGAAAGAGATTTGAAATAGTAGGTTAAATCGGAAAATTAAATATTTGTTCTCTCATTTTTGTCTTCTCTTTTGTTTTGTAATTGACCATTTCTGTTATCCTTAATGAAAATATTAATATGTCTGGTATTTACAAGCAGTCTTGCAAATTCACCACTCTGGATCCAGTTCAGTATCTTGAAGTAATATGAACATTTGAACTCCCTGCTCCATTCCATCTAATCCATTCATTGTTCCTTTTCACTCTTGTTTGAATCTCTTAAATTTTATTTTCTCTCTCAAAGATGGTTTGCTACTTTGAAGGAAACTTGACTGGGATATGAAGCTCTTCAGAAAGAATTCATGTGGATCCTGTTGTTAGGAAACCAATTTATTTTGTTTACAGTACATTTATTTGGAATTGTCACACCAGTACTGGCACAGCTGCAGATTACGTAGTGATGTCAGGAAAGATGACAAAAACAATAGACTTAAAAAATAAAAGCTGATAACATCAAAATTCTCCCTTACCCTAGCTGTGTTACAAAGACTTGAGGACTTTGCAAATAAAAAAACACCAAACAAAGAAACCCTGACAAACTATTATCTACTCCTATTAAGTAGGTCTTTTGTCTTAGAAAATTTTGAAAGAATATCCGTCTTCAATTAATTATAACAATATTTATATGTTTAAAAATAGAGACGATGCTGAAGTTCCCTGCTGGATTTTCAACGTGGTTCATCCTATTAACATGTTTAGTAATTAATGATCTAGGCTTCGCTGCACTGTATAAAAAAAGAAGTAACTGGAAATGGTAACCCCTGCTCTAGAGATCTCATGGCAACTAGACAGGCCAGGTGGTGCAATGAGACAAATGGCTGTGATGGTACTCAGGGTGTGGCAAAATGGACTGATCGGGCAACAGCTTCAGTTTGCCACTTGGTCAGCCATTTTCCATGCTTACTGTAATGGCCATGTGTGGCTAGCACAGACCTTTCCTTTAAGAATTTTTCTCTCTTTCCTCGTGTTTTTATAAACAAAGATAAAGTTTGGATGTTATTAAAACGGTTTCTCGAGATGTGCGCAGTTCAGGCCTGGCCAATAGGCCTAGGGGGAGGTTTCGGACTGACCAATCTGAGTGACCTTTGAAAAGTCTATATAAGTTGGAATTAAATAATAAAATACAGATATTTTATGCCACACTGAGGGTCTGGTCTTCTCTCTGTGCTAGCGGCTCAACAGCGACAGCCATGGATATTTCATTCCCCTTTTAAAATAACTATACTATTGCAGAGATCACCTGAGTTTAGTGACTTTTAATCTCTCAGTCTTTTTAAACCATTTTAGTTATCCAGAATCAATCTAAAAGTCATATCACCCATTCCTATTACTGTCATTATTGCTTCTACCAATTATTATCTGTTTTGGTGCAAATGAATTGGAGTTTGGACTAGTCTGCTTATATGTGGGAACATCATATTCTAACCAGATGTGAGTTTTAGACCATGTAAAAAATCATGTATTTAGGCTCACCTAGTTTAAAAAAATAGAAAATGCGGTGGTACCATCTATTTTTTTTTTTTAAATATACCACTGGTTATTTGTAAATAATATAAGCAGCTATAAAATTTTTATTAAATTCCATTGTTTGTCCATGTAAAAGATGTTGTTTATTAACACACACACACACAAATATTTACCTTACCTAGAAATATAGATGCAACTGCCCTGGAAACTTCCATTAGTACATTTGTTCTTATTACAGGGCAAATGTTGTCACCAAGAAACTTAATTTGTTGCCTGCAGTGATATTCTTTTTACTTCTTGTTTGCTTTGTCTTTCGTTTCAATGAATATTTGTTAGCTAAGTCAGGTTTACAATCACTGGGAAAGGTGTCTGAGAGAAACCAGAGATGTTTCATTATTATTGTGTTTTCAGATTTTCATGACTGTTGCAACCTTTCTTATTTATCTTTTCTTGGTGTTTTCTCAGCTCAGACTTTTCTATGCACAGCAGTGAAGTGAATCTAGAGCATCAGCCCAAGACTGGTATATTACACTGACCAAACTTTTACACACTTCTTTATGCCTTTGCTTTCTTTCCCTTCTGTTTTCCAAATACTCCTTTATATAGAAGTTAACAGTAAAGATAAAACCATTAAATGATCAAATAATATAAAAGAAAGTTATTGGAAACTATCACTAGAAACCAGAACCACCTTGGCTTCCCCTTATCCAGGAAAATAGTTTTTAACTATTACTCCATTTTTCACTACTTCTCATAATCTTTTTCCTGTTTATATTTTTCCTGTTTATATTTTTCTAAGAATTTTTGAAATATGTTGGTAATTCATTCCAACTGTAAATTTTGAAAACACATAAAATTAGCTATAGGTAGGAGAAAAACCCACTTTTACTGAGATCACTTTTGAGACATGAATCTAGTCAATCTAAAAAAATATAGCTAACAAATTGGAAACATTGTCTCATGCTATTGAAACAAAATTTAATTTTGAACACAAACATGCATATGAAACATATTTTAAAGTATTAAAGATATTTTAAAATAAACTACTTAGAGTCAGCATTTCAGCCTTTTTGACCTGGAAAAGAGATAGGCACTCAAAAGCTTGAATGACTTTTGACAAGTGAGATACTGAGGAAGATAAAAGCATGATGCTTCCTTGTAGGGAACAAGAAAATAGAAAATTCCTTCTAACTGTACAATATTAACTAATGTGTAAGACCAAGAGCTGTAATGAAGGAAAGGGGAATTTTGTGTCTTCCCAGAAGGTGACACTGCGTTATACGAATGTAAGAAACTGTTACATAAATGCTCATGAAATGAATAAGCAATGGAAATTTCAATCATTACTACGTTCCTGTGAAGGTAAAACTCAAGAGTAAGGGCTCTGCTCTCAACTCTAAATCTGAAAATTTGGAATGGAATGCTGTGGTGGGCTCTTTTCAGCAATATTATTATAGTCTGTGGTGACTTCTGAGAAATTATCTCTATCATGCTAGTCTGAATGGAGACCATCACCTTTCCAGCACAGCACCACCCGCTCTCTTCGGCATCTTGCATTACACTTTCTGATACAAATAATTTTCAGTGACCTGTAACAACCTTATGCAGAGCCTGCTGCTTCTTCTGCCTTCTCTCAGAGGGATTCGTGGAGCAGGAGTTCCACAGGAACAATTTTTTCTCTAGTATTTTTCTTTTCTGGCTCTATTGGCCTCCAAAGAAGGGTGTCACTCTGAGGCAGCTCTCCCAAACCCACTGGCAGCTCTCTCCTTTGGGCCTGGGAAGATAAGGGTAAAGTGGAACAATTTTTTGTTAATATTTCAGATCGTTGATTCTCCCTGAAGCAGAACAGGAAATGATGCTGGAAAGCTTTCTGACATCAAGTCAGTGAAAAACTGCTGTCTCACAGAAGAGTAAAACCATCCACCAAAAAGGCATCAGAGCAAAATCATCAGTGAAAAAGTTCACCCAATTTATTGTTGTGCTGGAAGACTCTTTTTCAAAGATGCTGGTCCTTAATTACCTTTCAACAGATAGAGTCTGTGGAGTGCTTCTGCAGAAACAGATCAAAACGAATAAGAAAACAAATAGTCAAACAAACACTGACTCAAGAAAATTGAGACTTCGACTGACTAGACAGAACCAATCATGAACAGTTCACAGTTCTCCAATGAAAGAGCAAGTGAGGCAACACACTCCAAGAATATAAAAATAATAAATGAGAAACAAACTAAAAATGAAGATATTTGGTAGGAAATAAGCAATTCAGAGTGTGCTGGGTTTGGCTGGGATAATTTTCCTCATTGTTGCTAGCATGGGACTGCGTTTTGGATTTGTGCTGGGAACAGTGTTGATAACACAGGGATGCTTTTGCTGTCACTGAGCAGTGCTTGCACAGGTTCAGTGGTCCTTCTGCCTCTCGCCCCACCCCAGCAGCAAGCAGGCTGGGTGTGCACATGCAGCTGAGATGGGACACAGCCAGGACAGCTGATCCCAGCTGACCAGAGGCTATCCCATGCCCTGTGATATTGTGATCAGCAATGAAAGCTGAATGGAGAACATTTTTGGAGTTATGGCATTTTGTCTTCCAAAGTGACTACCATGCATGATGGACACTGCTCTCTCAGGAGGCTGAACACCTGGCTGCCCATGAGAGGTGGTAAATTAATTCCATGTTTTGCTTTGCTGGTTTGCACCGCTTTTTTTCTCACTTCTACTTTCCCCCATCCCACCAGGGACTGAACAAGAGGCTATGTGGGGCTTAGCTGCCAGCTGAGGTTGAACCACAACACAGAGGCGAAGAAGGAAAACCTAACTTCAATGGAAATACAATCTCATTAACAAAAGAAAAATCTACAGAAATTTCAGAAGTCAAAAGGAGGAGAGAAACTCAAGGTATATATTTAGAGTGTTTATAATATGTGATGACAAGTCAAAATTAGTTTCAATTTGATGATATTATGTTAAATAAAAAATTGTCAGCTGACCATGATACTATACTTTCAACAAACTGCCTATGAATCTGCCTTATGTATCTGAGATGTTGATAAAATCTAGTTTGTTTTCGCTATACTAAATATTCAGCTGAAATTCCTATTTTCCCCTCATGTTTATTCTCTCTTCACAATTCTTTTAGCTACTATGTGGACACAGTTAACTTAGAATTCTTGAAAATATTTTACTTTAGGACCTCACAATGCCTAACACTTGATGGAGAATAATATTCATTTCTATCGAAATGGGAGTTACATGGACATTCACTTATTTATTTGGTACTTCAATTTTCTGTGAAATGCAGACATTCTTCTTGCATTTACGCATCTAGTGAGTCATCCATTGAATAAAACCTGAATAACATGAAACATAATAGAAACTATCAAAATGCACTTCAATGAGCTTTGGATAAATGTAATGTTCCATTAATTATCGTGTTCCTTTTTCCATAAGGATGTACTAATTAAATTAATAGTACCATACAGTTAATCTTGCAGATCTCATAAGAGTATTGCAACATGCATTATTTTTCAGTATTTGCAGTTTTCAGTAATACCATGCCTGAGAATGCTGTGCATCTGATTTCTGGTCTTCATTCACTGATGACATGAACTTTCCCTTCATAATTATTCTGCTTCAATATGATCCTCGGTATGCAAATCTAAATTTGCAAATTAGAAAATTGGTTATACTAGTGAAATAAAATATGCTTGATTGATACACCTAATAGTCTGTATTATGCTGTATTACAGTTACTTTTCATTCCCATCATTAATTAAAATACAAACAATAAAACAATCAGTAAAGAAGCAACAAATCAGAGTAACATCTTGAATATATATCTACAGTGACAGCGAAAATAAACAGTAGAGTTTTGATAGATAAGAGTTAACTTCAGAAGCTCCTGTTATTTTTCTCGTATTTTGAAACTGAGTTTCAGAGAAAACATTTTAGGAAGGATGAAGAAAGCTAGTTTTAATGAGATTTTAATATCATTTTCATTTGCCAGAATCACTGATCATTAATATCTGATCCTAGAAAATACTGAATATATCTGATGATAATCAACCTCTTAACTCTGAGAGAAATATAAACTAAGAGAATAGCCACTTACTGGGCTCATTTTTTGTTTCACAGGATCAGGTCCTAAATGAACTTTTTAATTCATTGGTTCCACACCAGTGCATTTTCCCATTCAACATTTATCAAGAACATTTATTCACATTGAAAATGGTTGCACCATAGGATGTCAGGCAGCTATAGCAAATAGCAAATAGATTATTCAATTACTTTGTACCAGCAGAGACAACAAAGAATGGCAAATATTAAATAAATTCTTTGTTGCATATGCTTACTTGTTAGGACTCCAGCAGCATTCTAAATCTGTTAACCTTTCTTCTGGTTCCTTCTCCCTTCCAGAAAGGTTGTGTTTCTGACAAATTTGACATGGGCATGATAAATGAGTTATATTTGTAGATGTTGATTATAAGACCTGTTTAACTTGCTATCCACCATTCCTGTTGTGCTAATAGATAGGGATCTATTAGCATAAACAAAGATAATTCCCATAAGTAAGCAGCAAATGTTGTTAATTATAAAGTGTATCACCTAAGATGCTTACAGCCCCTCCACCACAAAACTGATGGACTATGCATGACAAATATATGATGCTTTAAGAAAGACAAAATTTTATTCTTGTTAGGAAAGAAAATTTTCAAGTTTATTCCAAAAACCAAACATAAATCTGCCTTTTTCATTGCTATAGACAAATTCTACAGTTATAAGAAAATAATGAAGTGATGGCTAAATGGTGTGAAAGCTGACAGCAAGAAACTTTTTTTAAACTAATGGATCACTGTTTACATTGCTAAAATGCCCTCCTTGTGCCGTAATAAGCAGAGCTCTCCTCTGACCACCAAAGCACTATTTTTAGATTAGTGCAAAATCCAAAAAGCAGTTAGTCATGTAATTTCAATGCTTGGTGTGTTATTAGTTAGGGCTTTCAGATCTACAGAGGTTCATACTCCTAAGTCCCTTTGGTGGTTTTTAACAAAGCATTTTGCTAATTTGTTTAGGCAGAAAAGGTTGTAGAAGCCTCTACTCGTTCTGAAAACAAATCAAATACAAGCTTTGTGAGTTGCCAAACACTCAGGTTTATATCCAAGAGCCAATTAAATAAAAAATTCAAAATAAATATGCAGTAAAAATATGCACAACAGAGATAGATTCTTCCCCCAGAAACTGTCTTTTTGAGTAGCCAGAAAAATATCACAGATCCACTCTGAAGGAAAGGAGCCAGGCTGTGTTATTTTATAACAGAAATTGATTGTAAAAAAAATTTAAGTCTTCCATAGAGTCAAATGGTCTTTTGTGCTACCCATGAAATAGCCCTTATCATAGGTACACAGTGAGTTATTCACAGACAGCATGTCTGTGGAGCTCACTGAGTTCATTAATATGGTCAACAGCTCATGGTAGTCGTGGAAGATAGAATTTCATATAATCATAGAATACACAGTTGGGAAGGGACATCAATTATGATCTGGTCCAACCTTTGTTGTCAAAAGCCCAGTCTAGGCAAAGTGGTCCAGCATCCTGTCCAGCTGAGTCTTAAAAGTGTCCAGTGTTGGTAAATCCACCCCTTCTCTGGGGAGATTGATCCAATGGCTGATTGCTCTCATTGTGAAAAATTTTCCTCTTGTGTCCAATTGGAATCTCCCCAGGAGTAACTTGTACACATTATCATTTTTGACTTGTGATTCCTTGTAAAAAGGGAGCCCTCTTCTTCTTTGTAGCCATCCTTTAAATACTTTAACATGGTGATAAGGTCTTCCCTAAGTCTTCTTTGCTAAAGGTTGAACAAATCCTGTTCTCTCATCTGATCTTCATATGACAGGCTTCACAATAGCTTGATAATTTTTGTGGACCTTCTTTCGACACTTTCAGCCTTTCCACATATGAGTTGTATAGCAGGGACCAAAACTGCACACAATATTCCATGTAGGACATGACAAGTGCAGAGTGGGATATTTCATTTCTGCAAGTGATGTCCTTTCTGATGCAGCCCAGCATCCTGTTGGCTTTCTCTGCTGAAGAGAGTCACTGGTCATTCATAGGAACTTATTTTCTACCAGGACCCTTTCCACAGAGCTGCTTTATAGATGGGTAGACCCCAGTCTGTGCTGCACTCCTGGATTATGTTTTCCCAGGTGCAGAACTTTACACTTGTCCTTGTTGAACCTCATAAGGTTAGCTCACTCTTCCAGCCTATCTAGGTCTTCAGGGTGACTCTCTCTTCCAAAGTTCCCACTTCCCCACTTGGGCATGTTCTGCAAAGTTCATCAGGGTACACTTAATGCTGTCATCCACATTACTTATGAAGATATCAGAGAGTTTTGAAACCAGTAGTGATCCTTCGGGGACCACCTTCTGACAGGTTTCCAATTTGCAAAGGAGCTATTTAGTTAGTTGGTATTGGACTGTCCTTGAAACTTCAGGAAGATATTTCTAAAATTCTCATTAGCCACTCAGAAACAAAGGAATCACAGCAGATATTTATGTAACTTGTCAAGTAATAGCTGCATTTCTTACCCTGATGCACCATAACATAGTACTTAAAAGTGAGAAGTGAAAAAGTAAGGAGTAAGAAAGGAGGAGAGGATGGGTTTGGAAATAAAGGGTGGAGATGAAGGACTGAGAAGCCAAGTGAAGACAGAATACCAGTTTCCAGTTCAGCTATCCCTTTTCAAACTGTTTACTAGTACAGGCACTCTTTGAAGTCAGTCCAGTCTCCTGTGTCTTTTCTCTGCTGGTGGACAGATGATAGATTTGCCACTGTGCCCTCACACCAACTGCATCCAGCTGGTTCTCTTTCCAAATGACCTCCTAGCTGTGCCTATTTGCTGTGTATTTCTAGTCCCTTGATGTTTCATTTATTCAGTCCTGTCATCTCCTCCTAATGTAAAGCTTGTGTTCTCCTGACAGGGGACGTCAGCATCAAAAATCTCTTTCTCTAAAGCATGACCAGTTGAATTTGTACTACAAATACCCTTGCAGACACAGTAAATCCATTCTATTTGTTACCCTAATTTTTTATAATCATGTGGGATTTGAATATCATGATTAAGTATGAGATTTTACTAAGACTATTTATAACCAACATAGTCAATATTTCTGTGAAATAAAGTGTTCTGCTGGCTCGCACCATCAAATCTGTGTAGGTAGCAAAGACAAATGTAACCCCCACTGAAATCCTTACTATTCAGGTCACAATACATTCTTTTAGATCAGCTCAGACTGGATTTTTACATGCTCTTTTATGTGAGCTTCGGAGCAGGATTTTGGGATAAAGCATTTCAGACCATATTGTTTTGAAATCCTTTTTAACATACAAAAATATAGAGTTTTAGTCTGTCATTTTAGTTTAAAATCATTGCATTACAAGGTAGAGATAAATGAAAATTCAGATGAACTACAAAATTACTTAAATGCTGAGAACTGCTCAACTATGGATAAACCTGTATAGCCTGAAAAAAGTGTCTGATTGAAATCTTAATATGAACCATTTCTTTTCATAACTTTAGATGACTCTAGTTAAACTGAAACATTGAATAAAAGCTTTGATAAAATAATCATTACAAGATGTGATTGATACTAGAGATAGGATAAACAAGATAAGCCAAATGGGGTCAATGACCTTGGAGGTCTTTTCCAACATTAATGACTCTACAATTCTAAGATTTTTAGATTTGTAACTGTCACAGCTGATAGTTCCATTTGGTTTTGCTGTGAAAAGGATGACTTATACATGAACGTAAAAGTGACCAGAATAATTAGCCAAATTGTGACCTGAGGAACACACAGAAACATGTGATTCTATTGGTCTGGGCTTTCCGCTTCTGTCTGCAACTGCTGCTACAGAGCTGTGACAGCTGCTACACTATCCTATGCAATATTAGATGTTTTCAGTAATGAAGTGAGGAGAAACAGAAAGAAATTCTGTGAGAGAAACAGTAGGTAGATGATTAGTATGTCACCCACACACGTCTGCATTTTGACTCTTGGCTTTAAGCCCTCGAGGAGACTGCAGTTCTTCATTGAGAAAGCAAAGAACCAAAGTCAAACCACAAACATGTCTTCTCCACATACCAGAGCCCTCACTTCACAGGAAACAGTGACCTTTTTAAGTCCCTGGCACAGCTAAAATACAGTTGTGTATCACATCTTTAAAACAATTGGAAAAGCAAACAGTTGTCTCAAGATAAACAAATCTATATGCACACATACTATTGCCAATTGCTTCTGAATAAAATACTACTTCACTTGTTAAATCCAAATCAATTAAAAAAATTAAAAGAAAGATATATATCCAAGTGGGCGTCTTGAAAATATTTTTAGGTACTACAATAACCAAAAGTCTCCTGATTTTTTGAATGATTTCTGAGTCACCTGATATTGACTCTTGAATTTTCAATTTTAGAAATGGATAATAAGAGTTTGATCTGAGTCTGTTGGCTGAAGAAAGACATGTTTCCTTTCTGTCTTATTTAGCAAATAAGGTCTGATTTCCCTATAGTTTCTGAGCAGCCATGTTAATCTCTTTGATATAACTTTTACTGGTATGTAGTAGCTGGAAAAATATCCCTACCACAAGTTTCCATAGACATCTTCGTCTTCTTTCTGACTATTTTAGTGCTTTGCTTCTGTGTTGTAAAGATGACAGTTAGTAACTTACTGTGAAAGAGGAGGGCTATTACTAAAAAATAAGCTGCACGATACTGAGAAGTGAAATCCAGAAAAGTCTTTTAGAATATTTACCGTCATATACAAGATGGTGATTCAGAGTTTTAATACAGAAATACAATTGTGCTTCTACAAACTTTCATATTTATGTGTGTTTCAGATGCATGAATAAAGGATAGTAATTTAATAAAATATCTTTATATACTGCAAGCAACAAAAACTTATGACAACTCATTTTTACTCTGTTTGAAAAGAACACTAAAACATTGCTCACAAATAAATCAGAAATTTCAGCAGTCAACATCTAGCCCTTCTTTCCCACGGCCCACACAATATTTGCACTGCGTTCAGTTCATAGACAATAAATAGTGTATACAGAAATCAAATATCAATAAGACATTTTTCTATATTCCTCCTTTCAGCATTGTACACAGTGTCAGGATATGAGTTTCAGCTCTTTTATGGATTTTCATAATTTCAGAGAAGGACCAAGATTAAGACAGCTAAAAACCAAACATTAACGACAATTAATTAACAATTAATAATTAACATCCAGCCTCCAGTAGCCATTCCATCTTTCAGGTGGCATCATGTCATGTAGCATAAATATCTTCATTTCTGTCCCAAAACCAGTATCCCAAACAGAGTAAGAAAGAATGGATTAACAGAGTACTATAGCATAGTATAGATGGCATAGCATGGCGCTGCTTAGCACTGAATGGAAGTTTTCTAATTTTCAGCTGCTGTTTGTCTCATTTCCCAGGCTATCTAGGAAAGGATCCAGTTCAGGAATTTACTAACACTAACTTCCTTATTACCAATTCCTGACAGCATCTGGAAAATAAGACCCAAGTGTGAAGAGGGTGAATATTAACATACATAAAATCATTCCTTGCAGTAATTAACAGCAATTACCTATGCATCAATTGTTTGATGAGCATCCTGGAGAAAAAAAAAAAAGTTTCATTTTCTGCCTAAAGATTTATTTTTCTGCAAGAACATAGAAAATCTGTTTTGAATTGTTATTTTACAAACTAAAGTTACAGAAACAAGTAGCAGCTCTGCTTTGGTGTCAGCAGCAATTCTGTTTCTTTCAATCAGAGGTAAAACAAATGAAATGCTTCTGTAATTAAATAAGTGGAAACTACTCCAATTATAATAGTCTCTAATGATAAGTTTGTTGCTGTGGGAAAAGTCTCATTTCAAGCCCCTTTCAAGTAAATAAGGATATTTGGATTAGTTGAAAATGTATAGGTAAGAACAATATCCTCACTGTTATGAGAACTGCAATTGTATTTCTTCTGTAAAATGAAGAGCTTTGAGTGTTTGGCTTTGAGTCTTACAGACATTGTTTCTAGTATGATATTTTTCCACTTGGTTCTAAAAAACACCATTCAGAAAGAAACTGTTTCGCTCATATTCCATTTCCTCAGAGATCATGCATGTGAAATTTTCCATATGCAACATAACAGTCAAGCACTTGTTTTTCCTGATGGGAATCTTGCAAAATGTTGGGCTTTTTTTTCCAAGAAGGAATATTTTTTGACTCTTAGTTGGTGCAAGAAGATTATCACAGAATCACAGAATGGATGGGAGGGAACCACAGTGGATCATCTGGGACAATCTCCTTGCTCAAGCAGGGTTATCCCAGAGCACATGGCACAGGATTGCATCCAGACAGTTCTTGAATATTTCCAGTGAGGGAGACTCCACAGCCTCTCTGGGCAACCTGTTCCAGCACATGGTCATCAGCACAGTAAGGAAGCTCTTCCTCATATTTGGGTGGTAGTTCCTGTGCATCAATTTCCAGCTGTTGCCTTTTGTCCTATTGCTTGGATTATGCATAATTTATTTTTTGCTGGATTAAGCAGCAGAACAGGCTTTGAACAGGAGGTTGATTTGACCAATATTTGCCACTTTTTCCTTTTTTTAAAGAAAAACACTGGACATTGACTATGTACTAAGGACTGAACTGTGACCTAGGTGAGTACAATGTCCAGATGTATTCAGTTAATTCACATATTTGAGTTACAAACTAATTTCTCTATGGAGAGGAATAAGATCCCTCAGAGTAAAATGAGATATATAATTGCGTTATGACAAGTGCACTCAGGGACACTGCTTTGCTGCTCCATGGGTTAAGCCCCCCCAGAAGATCTGTGAGCAATGTGAGATCACACAGCTTGGTATGAACCTTGTACAGAGATGGCACAGAACTGTATATGTGCCTTTACTGAATGGTGGTTACTGTTATTTAAAAATATTAGAAAAAATTATTTCAGGAGCAAGCAATAGACTTTAGTCTTTCATTAGGCAACATAGGACTGTACCACAAGTTGTATCGGCATGACAAGAGTTTGCTGAAAGATTTCTAAGGCTCGTTCACAAAAATATCTATACTTCTCACAATTCAAACATATTTAGAGTTTTCTTTTCTTAAAAGTGTTATAATGATTTTTTTTTACACACAGAAAAGCACAGAAAAATAGATATCTGAAAGTTTATAGGCATGTATGAGTCTGAAACACTAAGTATTACAAGAAAAAGCTTCTCCATTGAAGGTAGACAAAATCCTTTTAAATCCCACTGGCCTCATATCTGCATTATTAACTGTCTATATAACTTTAATGTGTATTTGGGGTAAAATATTTTGGTACACCTAAAAAAGTCAATGAGATGCTCTTTGCACTTTAGAGTCAAATTAGAGATAAAACATCATCCTAAATGAAGTCAAGAAAATTGCATGAAAACTATGCAAAATTTCCCAGATGAAGGATATCTATGTAAATGGTTTTCATATTTTTTATTTTCCCCAAATGTGATTCTCAAAATGTCTATATTTAACAATAAGGGAAGATACACGGAGAACATTATATTAACTCAAAATTTATTATGTAGTACTAGGGTCTTGCTATATCTACACTTTATAGGATCAGAGTATCACACTAAGAGCTCTAGGACAAGCGGGCAAGCCAATAAAAGTTCACATAAAGAAGAGGAAATTACAGATGAAGAAAATGTTGGCTTGTGGTTTAGCAAATTCTGGTAGAGTCTAAAAGACAGCAGATGTAAAGAATAGACGATATTGCTCAGTTCCTGTAGTGAATTTTCAACTTAAGATAGTGAAAGCAGGAACAGAATTTTCTAAAATACATGAATAGGGAGTTGAAGAAAACCAAACAACTTCTGTTTTGCTTCCTCTTCTTTTTTGGCAAGACATGATAGCAGTAACTTCTTGCCCTAAAGAAATCATGTTCTTTCCCATAGACTCCTTATATGAGAATATTATAAATTTAGGAATCTGCTTTAGGGAGAAGCCTACCTCTGATTTTGTGCTGAGCCCACTGGGCTCTGTTTTCCAGACAAGACAATTCCATAGGCTGTACCTAAAGAACTGGTAGGGTTGTAAGCACCCTTGATATGTCAAACTGTAAGAGATTACAACATCACTGTGTCTACCATTGCAGTATTCACACTGCTGCCATCATATGGCACCACTTTTTATTTGTGATAACACTTTTAAAAGTAATCAAAATTTTAACTACTTTTGTGATACCATAGTGTTGTAAAAGCAAAATTTTGGATTTGAAGCACTTCATTTTGGTTTACATAGATCTTGTATCTCCATTCTTTATGGATGTTATATAACTTCCTTATATAATTCAAATTTTTTTTTAAGACTAATTTAGATTTATCTCATATTAAGATTAATCCAATACTATCTTGCATTGCAAAAAAATTAAAAATTATGGTTTCAATACATTTTTATTAAAATGGTTGTAAATTGCTATAATGTACTACATTGTAAATCATCTTGTTACAAAATGTTTTGATGTGTCTCCAAAATAACATTAAAATTTCAGTATCAGAAATGAGTTCAGCATTGATTTCATAACCCTATTTTAGCACTATTTTAAAAGAAAAAAGTGCATTATTCTTCTCTAAAATCCTGTCTTGACACATTTGCAATATTAATAACTACTTTGTTTTCAAGATGTCAGATGTTATTGACAAGAAATTAATATACGCTTATGTTGTACATTTAACAGTATTTCTTCTGAAGTTGAGTAATTTGCTGAAGATCAATAACTTGAAAGTAAACTTTATTCAAAATTCTCTCATCTCTGATCTCTGCCTTACCTTGTAGCAGACAGACCTTTCCTGTTACTGAAAAACTTTCCATGCCAGCCTCATAATATATTTTTAAATCTTCTTGGAAGCAACAATTTTTCATCCATTTTTTCTAAGGAGCTGGTCATCACAGCAATTTATCACTCAAATGAATATTAAACATGGAAAAATATTTCTCTGGCTCATGATTTTCTTTTTTTGTCCCAATAAAATAAATGCTTGTAGAAGTATAGTACACAGCAATTAGCATAAAAAGTTTGTGTTTCTGAGGAAGTCACCTTTGGACTTCAGGGATAGGAACAAGGTGATCTTTTTAGCTCCCTTTAAGTCCTGGAATCTGTAATTCTGTGATTTCTTACTAGAACAGAAAATACCTGAAAGAAGGTTGACTGGTCAACACCTCAGCAAAACCACAGTTTTTATAACTGTTGAAGGGCAAATGTAAAAATATCAGGAAAAGACTTCTTAACACTTTTTCAAATTGTCCTTATCTCTTTGGATAAGAATTTCTTGCGGGAGTTTCAAATACAAAATTTATATCCATAGTGACCCTGAAGGAGCTATCAGAACTTTGTATTAACTGAGTGCTTTTTTCCAATTTGTAGAAAATTTTCTCAAAAGTTGATATGAAATGGGACCAAAAAGTCAGGATGATTGCTCCAAAAGAAAGAAATGAAAGGAATGAATAGAGGAAGGAATAAGAAAAGAAGAGGAGAGTAGTTAAATCAATGCACCTTATTGAAAGCGCAAACATTGTAGGGTAAAATTAAATTTTAGTGCTCTGCCTCATGTTAAGGACCCTCTTCAGTTTTCCACTGCAGGGTCCCTGCAGGTATCAAATGGGATCTGAGGTGACAATTTCAAATTTTATGATTTTTAATTATGTTGAAATACTGTTGGTAAGAGACCATAAGAGAGAAAAGAACCTGCAAAAATTAGTAATAATACTACTGATAAGGTCAGATATTAAATGAAAAGTTCAGAAAACCCTGTGGTATCATGCAAGTTAATTGAGAAATGACTGAAAAGTATAGTTCTTGTGCAGCTATCTGCTAATGAGAAGGGGAAGAAGTGATAAGCAGGCTGAGGGATTTGAACAAGAAAATATATCTTTACAGCAAACCTCATCTAAATCAAAAGCAAGTTTTCATTACACAAGTTTCAAGTTCTTTATGACCAACAGTCTGATTTCAATTGACTTGGAGAAAACTAGTGATATATAGTAGGCTCAGGAAACCCAAATCATCAATATATTCACACTAGACCAGTGAACATCTTGTTATGTGAGACAGTCCTATAAATGATGGCTCCTCAGAAAATAAAAAAGGTTACATCAACTTATGTGTAGGTTAAACAGCATTCTCTACACTTGCCAGCAATGCATAAACAAAATGTATAACTTGTTAATGCCACCACAGTACTGTGTGTTTACCTTTAAAATCAATATTTTCTTTTGCATCATAATGTAGGTGACATTTTCTTGGCAGTTAAACATTTCAGTGTGGTAGATATCCTTGTAATGAACAATTTTTTAGGCTTTTGGTTTTCTAAAAATGCCGCTATAGAATGCTGCATGGAATTACTTCTCATAAAGGCTGCTCTCTTTTAGCTGTTTTCCGTATTACGGAAATGACAGATAGGTGAAAGCAAAACAAAGGGAACCAGCTTTCTTCTATGTCCTTCTATGCCCAAAACCAAAATAAACCCACCAAAAAATCCACCTCACCCAAACAAACAACCCCAGACCATCAATATCCTAGAAAAAGTTGCATTGTAAAAGTTATTACATAAAGCAATGCTTATATTTTATAGTATATATATATCCCCAAGAGCTCAAAATATAATTAATGAGGTTTTATTCTCATGCAACATTGCAAATGACAGAAAAATACAAGGGTTGCTGCAGTGCTGATAGTCACTCTTAGATAACTCATACTTCTACACAGCTTTTAGTAACTTCTATAATATCTCAAAAACTCTTTTTCTGTAATCTAAGAAGCTGATCTCATCCAGCAAATCTGAGAGACATGACATTTTAAAATTTACAAAGATAACATCAAAGTTGAGAGAACAACGAGACAGGAAGGGGAAGTAATTGTTTTACAACAGCTTTTCCTCCTGTTTCAATTGGCAGTATGTCTGTTTTAAGGGAATATAGATTAAAATTAGGTGAAGCATGGTCGTGTTTCTTTTCTTTAGTATTTTACACGTGAAGACATATTTGAAAAAGAAAATATTATGGAGTCTTTTTTCCTCTTACCTTTTTCAAACAGTTCAGTACCACATGGTTTCTCTTCTTTTTGCTAGTGTAGTGGTATGATTGAGAAACTCCTGAAGCCTTTTTTTAAAAAGTAATAGTAAATTCTTATTTAACTTGAACTTTTTATTTTCACTTTTTGGGACGTTTTTATCCTTATATTGCTGCTTGTTTTCTTGAAAGGCTTCAGAAATTAGTATTCTGGAGATTCTATGCAATTGCATTCAGTTTAGAATAACAGTTTTGAATCTGCCTTACTTCTTAAGAAAAAAATAACAACTTAGAGAAATATGAGGGTAATGAAAAACAAATTGAAGTTTTTCTTTGAAGCTGCCAGTTTTATGGTTCTTTAAACAAGTCTTAATGTCAGTCTAAAGAATTTAATTTATATCAGACTGTAGGTGGTATTTTCTTGTCAGGCCCATATATTCCAAAAGGTTTCAGAAAGCATAAACATATGCAAGATGATAAATTGATATCAGGTTTTTCTTCCTATATTGTCTGTAACTAACTTTCTCAAAACATTTGATTAGCATCCACATGTCTGCATTTTACAGACTCATGAACCAGAGATAATTTATTTGTATTTAATATCTCTTTTCTTTCTTGCATTACTTCCTGCTTATTGAAATTTTTTTTACCAAAGTTTCAGTTATGAGGAAGTCTGTGCAGTGGTATTCATAGAAACAGTGCTAGAAATCACAAAAGTAATAACTTTTTTAAGAGAGACCACACATCTGACTTGTAGGCTGCTTAGGAAAGTACCTACAGTCATTAAATGAATATGCGAAATTACAAAGTGTAGGTTCTGGAATTTTGCTTCAATTACTATTAGATCTGACTTGAGTAATTAGGTAATTTTTAGCTTAAAAAAACTAACAGAGCCTTTAATTTTCATGACAGAGACAATAAGATACCATCTTCCTTTACAGTTTTATGTATCTTATTTTCCTTTATGACTATTTATTTCCAGAAAGCCTAATTCTTTAACATTTCTGATTCAGAGAATTTCAGAGAAATTATTCTTTCCCCATTGCAATATATTGATTACACTGCCCATATAAAAATAAAAGAATATTGCAAAAATATCAGAAATGTATTGAATATGGAAACATTTAGAGAGGAAAGAGCTGTGTTGAATATGTTTATTTGTGAAGCCTTGTTCTGACTTTACTGAATCTAAATAGAAATTCAAATGGCATGATAAAGAAAACAAGGTGATAGCATTTTCAACCCTGAGCAACAGAAACCAGTGAAAAAAATCGTCCATCTACTATGGGGCAGCCATTTGTGAAATATATAATTGATTATTCAAAAGAAAAACGACATCATAATATCAGTACAGGAGGGAAGGAAAAATCAAGGATCCTTGACAAAAGGATGAGAAAATCACTGAATCACAGAATCAACTATGTTGAAAAAGATCTTTGAGACCATAGAGTCCTACCTATGACCTACAATCTTCTCATCAACTAAACCATGGTCCTGAGTGCTATGTCCAGTCTTTTCTTAACGACCTCCAGTAATTGTGACTTCCCTTCCCACCTCCCTTGGCAGCACATTCCAATGCCAAATGACCTTTATGTGATGAAATTCCTGCTAATGTCCAAATTAAACATCCCCTGGCACAGCTTGCATACTCTTGTCTTATTCAGCATTGCCTGGGAGTACAGACCGACCCTCACCTGGTTACATCCTCCTTTCAGGTAGCTGTTGACAGTGATCAGGTCCGCCCTGATCCTCCTTTTCTCTGGGCTGAACAATTGAACAATCCACATCCCCCTATGCTCCTCCCCCTGCTGATGACAACACAGGCAGAACACCTGTGACTCCTGTTGAGCTTCTCTCAGGACTGGAAGGGTGTAACTCCACCAGTCTATGTCTTTCACTCTCCCTAATACCTTGCCTTTCCACTTCTTCCTTAAGCTCCGCTAGCAGACAGAGCAGATCACTCACCAGCTCCCACCACACACAGGTGTCTTCTACACACCCTGGGTACTAACAGCAGACTCCCTGCTGCCAGTGCCCTGGACAGCTGCGCTTTTCTTGGGGATTTCTGTCTGGATTGTCACACTCTCGGCTGGCAGCAGCAGCAATGGCTTTTGATGGTTTGTGAATCGTAGTTGGATCTAATCAAGTTGAGAACAAAAAACACAAACAACCCCCAGCCAAAACACACCCACCGTGTGTTAACACAGCCCACCCACCAGGAGCTGGCAGGTTGGCTGCGCCCTTCCTACTCGCCCTGCCTGTGCAAATCACCACACCACACCCCTGGTCACCTGCTTTTGTTGCTTGTGCCCCCCAGAGATGTTTAAATTGCCTGCAAATAGCCCTGTGATCACGCCTTGCTCACCTGAACGGCTGGCAAAAGCCAGCCAAACAAGGATATTTTACGGTCCAAGAAAGAGAAAAGAATGGGGGAAAAACATCCCCGTAAAAGAGAAAGGAACCCTAAGGCTTGTGCTTTGAGCCCTGAGATGAGAAAGCATAAAGTCCTTATATTCTCCCTGTTCTGTATATTACAGAATCACATAGCCACAAATTACAGAAGTGGAAATACACAATTCTGGCAATATTTTCCGTAGGTTAGTGTAATGCTTAATGGATAATGTTATAATAATATTGTTCCTTATGGCAGTCAATGAGAAGAGAAAGCACCTTTCTTTGTAAATGTATCGATTACACTTATTAAAAACCTGACTAAAACCCCGGGCCCACCCCCAGAAAAACTATATAAATGAAATGTTAAATAACTATGTTTATTCAATACACTGTAACTCCCCTCAGAGCAGTTCTGTGTATTGTCTTTTCTTTAATCTTTTGTCTTTCTTTTCCCTCATTTGGATTTTTCAGGGCTCCCAATGAATCATTTCATTTATTTGTAATTTTCCTATATCTCCATATAACTTGTGTATTTGTGCTATTTTTCTGGACGGTATGCATCACCTCACAGTTGAAACACCCTCAAGCACTTACTTAAGTATTCAAAGTGAGTAATATCCAGCTCATTAACAGAACTACTAACCAATAATTCTCACTATTAAATACTTTATAGAATATTTTCTTTGGGATATTACAAGCACATTAAAATACACTGAAACTTTTAACATATTAAAGATGAACAAGGTTTTCCATTAATACAAATTGCTGCAAATCAGAGGAAAGGAGTGAAATATGGTCAAGTGAAAAAACATGTTACTAAAGAAAAGATTTGGAGCAAATCAAAAGCATGAATGGCCACAAATAGTCAGCAGTGGATTCCTGTGTTCTGCTAGCATCTCCTGGGAATATGTTACTGAAATTGCTGCTTTTAGCAATGACTCCTGTAGGACAGAGCAAGAGAGAAATGAGGTTGCCCTTTGCTGGGAGGAATCAGGTAGAGGCCCTGCTTGACATAAGGTAGTTAGGACAGTCCTATTGTTTTCAATCAAAACCGTGATTATTGTAGAAAGAGACATTTGCAGATTACATTTCCCTTTCTTTTTAGAGCGCTGTAAATCCTTCGGTATCCTGACTGGCTTAGTTAAGGTTTTCTGAATTTTTCCATTTCATTTTATTACACACCCTTGTATAAATGGCTCCAACGCAGCTGCATCTCTGTCTACTCAAGTGTCTGTAAATGTTCTGCTGTTCTTAAACAAAAAAAAACAAATCTCAGGAAACCTACAAGTCTTGTTTTTTCATTAAAACAAAATGATTAAAGAAAATGTTCTGAGTTCTAAATGGACATAACCAGGAAATATCAGCCTGACAAAGCCTACATATTTTCTAAATATTTTCCCATTCAACTTCATCAAGGTTTGAAGAAAAAACAAAAAAATGGTTCTGCTATGAAACAGAGAATGGAGAATTTCAAGAACTGCTCCTTCTTTTGAAAGACAACATTATTTGGAGAATTACCAATGCAACTGATAATAGTTTCACTTCCATTTATAATTGAAGTAGTTGCTTGAACAGCCTTCAGTACTATGCAAATGTGCTGCACTAGAGGAATTATAAAAAGGGCAAACCGTGGTGTTTTTCCTAATCTAAAAAATTAAGATTTTTCTGTCTTCAGGTTCACCATTTTTCTTTTCTGGTTTTATTTCTACATAGGAAGGTAATTGAAACCTCTTAATAACAGTAATGTGAATAAATTACATGTCTACACTTTATTGTAATATAGATAAAATTGTATGACAATAATTCTTCCAAAAGTGTATTTTATTATTTTGCCAAGTAATTACTCAAAACTTTGAATATTAATTGAAATATATTGAGATTTGTCTTTAAAAAAGTATTTAAAAACACAGAAATTTTCTAAAAATACTATTTAAATAATAAATTTAAGTCATAACTGCTTTTGGCCAATTTCTTTTTTCTTTGAGTGTATATTATCTTGCTTTTGCAATTATTCTTAATATCATTACAGGTAATGATTGAAATGTAATCGTTGACTCAAGAATTTTTTTCTTTTTTTCACAAAAAAAGTTTCTTCAGGACAGATATTCTTCTACATATATGAAAGACCACGATGATGAGATGAGTGAACTAGTGTGTGAAACACTAAAAGATGACTGCTGAAAAGGCCCAGCACATTACAAAAATTGCAAACTTAGTTTTCCATTAACATTCTGTACTTTGGCATCTTAAAAAGAGTGGAAGTTGATTTCAGCAGAACATCCTGTGGGGAAATTAGTTCATTTTGCTAAAGTATCTTAATAATTACAGTGACATCAAGGTTAATTGCTTAATCTGTATTGCCATAGTGCAGTCCTGTAGAAATCCCAACACAATCTGTTCTATAATTAGTGCCAGAATATCCATATATAGAACAAGCTGTAGCCTAAATAAATAAATAAATAAAAAACCAGGATATGATTAATAAATAAGATTTACCAGAGTGTGTGTGTTTGTATGTGCATATATATCTCTATACATACATAAAAAGAGGAGGGGGAGATTTCAGAAAACAGAGGTTTTGCAAACGCAGTATATTAAACCCCTGAGGAGATATAAACAGCTGAGGTAGAAAATAACTTCAAGCAACATGTTTTATCTCCCTATTCTTTTCCAGCTCCAGAATGTAATTCCAACCAACACCATCAGATTTGCATCAGGTCCTACGCTTTGCTTGTTCCATGTTAGAAACTAAGTGGTCAGAGTTTAAAAGGTAATTGTGAAGATCCTTCTGCTTCACCGTTTTGGTTAATTTCAATAACATTGCCTATTGCTGAGCTTACAGATTTGTATTACTTTGGCACAGTTCATTAGCACGTGATCCCATGTGGATTTATTGACTGTTCAGATTCTGAAGATGTGCCATACTGAGGGACAATGTGCTGCCCCTGATAACTCAGGATGACATGATGATTCCCTTCTTGCTGTCTTCTGATTTTTGGAAACTGTGAGACCATTTGCACATTACTCCTTCATGTCAGTCATTAGCTCTTGCCGAAAGCTTATTACATCTGAGGCACAAGCTGTGCATTACTCTGTGTTGGATAATATAATTTTCAAGTAACCAGTATCTGCAGACAGAAACCAGCAACTGGACCTTTAACAAGTCTCTGTATCATTGATACATTTTTTCAAATGGGTTATACGGAGAAATTTTAAGGCGCTTACTATGTAGCAACACACAAAAAGGATTCAGCTTTTAATGACCTTTAAACAGAATAAAATTCTACAACTATATCTCTCCCATTTTTACAGCTATCGGGATAAGGAAATCACAGCCAATACTAATCTCAAATATGCACCTCTGAAAAATATGGCAATGGAACAAAACATGTTCCATCACCCTTTATTGTGTTTTGTACAGCAGAACTGAAACATAAAACCTGCATCCTTGAAAATACACACTTTTTACACATCTTAAGGTACACATTCCATTTTCAGTGTTAAGCCCATCACCCAAATTTAGCATCACTGTGGTAAAGACTGATAATAGTTTATTGCTTTAGATACTATGACTTTTACATTAAGGGAGTTGATGGGGCAAATTAACTTTCATTTTAAAAAGGGGAGAAATACGTCCTTGGAGCTCAAGGGCATATTTTCCAAAGAAGGATCATTAAATAAGGAAATGTTTCCAAGGACACATTATTTAAATTATGCCATACATAAATTTCAAAATATCATTTTCTTTTGTCTTACCAGCATCTATGTATTTATGTAACCTATTTGAGTAATTTTGAAGACATATATCTTTACATCATATAGACGTCACAGATAGATGCAGCTATGGAAATGTTTTATATTCACACCTCTGAACTTGGCCACTCTTAAAATAGTCATTTTTTAAAAGCAGTAACTAAGACAACCATGTACCCAAAAATAAAATTAAAAAAAATCTTAACTTTTTCTACATTTTACTTAGTCATCGCCTCTTATTCAGTGCCTAATCATCTCCAGGGAAACAAAAATTACCTCTCCAACATCTTCAGCATTTTTCATTTCAATGTTTCTTCAGCCAAACACCACTTTTATTTTGAATGGTCATACTACACAGTGGGAATTTATGCAATTTACAAAGCATTTGCCATAGTGGTTGAGAGACTGTTTAAAAATTTCACATGAATCTCTTTCACCTCAACATAAATTCTGTTCTTTCAACTCCCTTTAAAAAGCCAGTTGCTAAAAGGATAAGTTTATTTTGGCAGTCAAACTGTAATTAGTAATCTGCAATACTATCAAAGAAAAAAGCTGAAACTTATCACAGCAGTGAGTCTATACTTGTATGTAATTGCAGCTTTCTTTTTCTTTTCCACACAAGTCAAAACAGTAACAACTTACAAAAGACTAGGAGTCTTAAAAATGCCCTGAGCTATTAAAAAACTTTATTTTAAAGTGCTTGTAGCAGAATAATATTATTTTGTTCTCTATTTTCTTTTCTTTGTCACCATAGATACAGTTTAGAAAAGTTTTATAGCTCATAAGATACCATCCTGATTGATATCAGGTCAACACAGGAAAACTACTTCCTAGCTTTGTTGATTACTTACTGCAATCACTGAACTTTATCCATTATTTGAAAAGTGCATGGGGCCATTTTGTTCGTACTGTCTCACAAATTTCTTTGGTTTTCTTTCAGAAATATATACAGGAGAAGCTGAGGTAAGACCTGGTTAAAATAGAATTAGTTGGTTTTAAAACTCTGCTGACAAGATGACTTCAGATTTCTAACTTTTGATTAGAAGGGCCCATTGCACACAG
Organism: Grantiella picta; assembly: GCA_013397955.1. Taxonomy (NCBI): domain Eukaryota; kingdom Metazoa; phylum Chordata; class Aves; order Passeriformes; family Meliphagidae; genus Grantiella; species Grantiella picta. Next base: position 150,226 of record VZRM01006606.1, read on the forward strand.
TTAACTGTGCCGTGTTACGTGATTTCAGATTTTGGTAAGCAACTTAAAAAATAATATTTTTATTTGTTTGTTTTAAAATCACCAAATAGTTGATAATAAAAGATTGATAATGTTTGTGAGGAATACAAATCAACATTCATATTTAACTAATACTAAGTAAATTTTTTGGGGAAACTGTAATGAACAGCATTAAAGAATGTGTTTACAATGTTCCTTCTGTCATTGTCACTGTGAAAGATACCTGCTGTTCAGCCTAAAAGGTCACATAGTCTTGGTTTCCCTGCCTTAATCAATACAAACTACATGTCTCTGCATCAGAATAAACAGCTGCTGCTGCTTCTTCTTCTTCTGCCAGATGAAGTACTGTGCTATTCCTGATCTCCTCTTGCTCTGGGTCAGTCCTTTCCTACATTCATAGTCAGTGCATAGGGTGACTGTAAAGACAAAGAGAACATTGGAGCAATGTTAATGCAGTTGCATATGACTGATTGGACAACCTCAGCAAAAATTGATCTTCCCGTCACCCTTTTGAGTCCACTAATGTCATGTTGTTTTTTCAAAGAGACTTAAGCGTACTTGATAGACTTGTTCTCAGGTATTTCATTTCAACCTCAGAGGGAGTAAAGGGTAGGGTGATAAGCAAGGTCGCTGACTATTGAACTGAAATTAATTAAATGATGAATGGCCTTTCAAGATAATTATTATCATACAAGTATTTCAGCACATTTCTGAAGGCTTCCTACTCAATGCAGGATCATATTCAGCTGGGTTTTCATTACGTCCAAGGGTGGAGATGATACAACCTCTCTTGGCAATCTGTTTCAATATTTGAGCACTGTCACAGTATTTTTGTTATGGTTGACTGGTATTTTCTTGAATCTATGCCCATTTACTCTTGTAATGTCACTGGGTGTGACTAAGAAGAATCTCCTTTACCTTTTAGAAATTTGTAGACATTTTTCTATGTCTCTTTTAGTCAGGCTTGCATGGATTTTGTGGGGTGTTTGAAATGTGTTCAGGGGTTCCTTGTTTTAGTACTTGTTTGGGGTTTTTTGTGTGTTGTCTGTGTGTGTGGTTTGTTGTTATTTCTCATGTAGATTGCTCATGTTTTAGAATGAAAGTTACCTGAGGTCAGAGAATAAAATTTGAGACTGCGCTAGAATTATTCTATTAGATGGCAATGAAAGAGAAAACTTTTGAAAACAAATTTCAGATTATATTTATTTTGGTTCATTGTACTACATCTTTAAAAGCTTAAAAATCTTCAGTCTCTATTCCTGTTGAATTTGGGAGTGTTTTTAAAAGAGACTGGCATTCTTAGTCTGCTGATAATTTAAAAAATTACCTTAACACAATAGGGAACGCATTTCTTTAAAAGCACTATGAAAAGTGAAAACTGTAATTTAGACCATTCCAGATCAATCTGTAGATCTGTTGACTAATACACCGTGTCTTTTCATGTAATTGTTGGGAATATGTACAACACCGCCTGCATAAATGGAGGAAACTTTCAAATATATTTCTAAGAAGTTTCTATAGACTTCAGGTATTAAGAAAATTGAGACCTACACATACATTTTGTTCTATCACTGTTTCAACTCCTCTAAGTCTGTAGTAATTTTTTTCACAGAAAGATAGCACTTATTTCCTTGTGGAGGGCTGTTGTTCACAGGTCCTTATATCCTGAGTGTTTTTGTTAATCAGATATGTAATATAGTTTTACAAACAGTAGTAGTGGCACAAAGGTGTGTTTCACAGTTATGGAGTTATGAACTGAGAAATATTTAGTTATTGTCAAAGGAAAAGGATTGTGTGTAGCATGACATAAGCATCTTTTGGGGACCAACTGTAGCATGACTATTTAAGTATTGATTTGGTGTTGCTTCATTCTGGGGAAGAAAAAGGAGGTGGTGAATTCTGATAGATATAAATAGACTTGCTCCAATAAATGGTTGTTTTCTGGGTTTTTTGTTTGTTTGTTTTTAACTTTTATTTACTTTAATTCTTCTGAGTTAAATAAGGGGTACTGTGAATATTTACTGCCTTGTCAGGTTTGGAATCAGGTCTATTATGTAAAAATGGAAGGATTTTGAAGGCTTTTTTTTTCCCTCAGAAAATCTTTGTTTATAATTCCTGAATAGCACAAATTGCCATAGTCATTAGGAGAAAAAGTAACTGAAAGATATTTCATGTTCTAAGTTATGCAGAAGGTCAGACTAAATTATCTAATTACGTCTGTTACCACAAATTGAAATCCATTATTGCAACTGAGAAGCCAAAATACAAAAGGGAGGACAGACAAATGAGACTAATGAGAGAGCTTAGAATTTTGACTAAAATTATCTCTTTCAGAAGAAGCAGCATCCTCAAGTCTGTAAACTTCCCAACATCATGTATCTGCTGTTGAGTAATACATCTGGTCCAGGTATCTGGGCTGGAAAGCTGCAGGTGGAGATGCAGATTGAGCTCTGGGGAGAGACTGAGACCAGAGGCTGTGAAGTGACCAAACCTTGGGACAACAAAGGGAACACAAACGGGTGCTGCCAGCCAGGTGAATGGACACTAGGAGACACAGCTGGAGCTGGGAATTGCCAACCTTTTGGATAACAAAGGAGATGAAAAGGTGTGACACCAGCGAGCTGGATGGACACGGAGAGGGTGGCTGGAAAGTGGCCTCAGGAAGAAGAGCGAGACTTGAGGATGAACTGTGAGGGTACAAAGTCCAGGGGTTCCTTTTTTGTGGGTTCCTCCTCAGAGGCACCAGCTTGAGCTGTTTCTGTGTCACTGCACTGTGAATAAATGGCTTTATGGAATGAGACATCTGAGACTCTGTGATGGGAAACCTGGGATGGAACTGGTGAGGAAACCTGGTCTGGGTAGGTGTGCATGGGATGTGTAGGAGTCAAGCTGGGCTGCCCTTGGGTCACTGGAGCTGCTGCTGTGAAGGGGCTCTGGTCCCAGCAGTGAAAGTGTGGCCTTGGGAGTGTGACTGCCAGAGAGGTTCAGGAATGGTCCAACTGGGAGGTTTCCTTAACAGTTCTCTGATAGAGTTTCTCAATTTCCAGGTTCCAACAAAGAGAAATAAGTGTCAGCTAAGTTGATTAATCAAATTGAAATCACATTAATCACAAGATGATTCACAGAAAGAAGTGACGATTACCTTTCCTTTAGGCTTTGCTTTTGGTTGGCTGAAGTTAGATGAATAAAAACCCACCACCTGGTTTGGGCGTCTCTGTATCTTTGGTAAAATTAGGTTTTAACTTTGACTTTTTTTTTTCTTTTTTTCAATTTTATTTTAGAAATATCTTAAACAATTAGGTCAAGTACTGGGGAAACTTAAAGGTTTGCTTTAAAGGAGTTGCAATCTAGACTTTGAAGTCTGGTTCTCAGACTTCTGTATCACACAGTCTCAAATCACTGCAGAAATAATAGAGGAAAAGAAGGAGGCTGTATACACCTAAGAAAATTCTGGGCTAACGAAGGAGAAGCAATCTAAGTTTTAGAGAGATGGCTATGCTGTTTATAAAATTACAAAGGTTCATTTAAAGAGAAAGTAAAAATGCAATTATAGAAAATAAATGACCAAATTATGAGTTCAGAATGCATTATTATATTTCTCATAGAGCATAATTATAGTTGTGTCATTTTCTCAGTTATATTCAAGGTTGTAGCAGCACTTATATTACAAATCCTATATTTCAAGGGTTTATAATTTGGCAGCAAGAAATTTACTTATCAGTGGAAATTAAGATACTAAGTGTCAACCACAGAAAACATTATTTTACTGGGTTTTTTTATGCTTGGGAGTGTAAGACTAAAAAGGCCGAACACACTGACTGGGCCAGACGTCTGTTATTTGGCACTACAGCTACAAATAAGAGTGGATGCATTACTAGCTTCCTAAAATTAGCATAAATATTCACTATCAGGAATGTTAAGATATTACTGTCTGGTATGATGCAAAGTTCCCATTTGGAATTTTTTAGTACTGGAATATAACAAAAGTAAATCTGCTCCAAATTTTCACCACCTTTGGCAAGAAAGGATCATCTTCTTGTTCCTGGTTTTGTTTGTCTATTTTTATTGCTCTTGGTTGGTGGATTTTTTTTTAATAGACGTATTTTTGATACTACAAGTGATTATCAATTCAAGATTTCCTTCACATCTAAAATCCTTTTTTCCACTTTTCCTCAGAAATTGACGTTTTAGTTTCAGTCCAGAAGTTTTCTATGTTATTTCATATTTTTCCTTTGATGTTATTACTTTCTACACACATTGAAATAAAAGTCATATGTTTATATTAAATATAAATATAAAAGTTAATATATAAATATATGTCAGTCTTCAGTTAACAGCTCCCATTTAGCCTCTCTACAAAGAAACCCTGTAAAAATTGCTCAGAAACAAAACCAGAATAAAGATTTGCTTTCACATACTCTGAAAGTTTAACTGAAGTCCTCAACGTAAAGAATTGCTCAAAAAAAGTTACTCCTGATTTCTAATAGTTTCATTCTACAATTAAATTAATTTGATGCAGAATTATAGTAATCTATCTCTTTAATCAATTGTACTGCTTCAGTAAGGATCATTTGGGTTTTCAAGAACAAAATTTATTTCTTTAGGGGAGTGCAAATATGTTCAACACAGTAGGGAACACAAATATTTACATAACAGAAAGACTAATTATTTTGTAAAACTGATGTTTCTTTTTGACATTCTGTTTGGGAGTTTTCAATTTTTCTTATCATGTCTCTGGGATTTGGTTTTTTTTTTGAGACAATGTCTCTGCTGAGATATTAATTTTTGCAACTATTTTTTAGTTATTTATGTTTTAAATATTTGGAGTGTAATTACTGTGAGAAATAAATTCTTCTTTATTTATTTATCGTATAATTTTATTTTAACCTGATAACGTCTGGCTTTATTCACTATAGGAATTTGCCATTATTACTCTGATGTAATTTTATTATGTATTTTCAGCTCTTCATATAGAGATTGCAATTGTGAGAACTCTTCAGAGACATCTACCTGCATACAAGTCTGCATCATGTGAGTTTTATTGTTGTATACTAAAAAATGTGCTGTGCAGCACAAGTAGTCATGCAAATAAGCTTTTTTCTTGACTGTGCATATTTTACTGGTAGCATGAAGATATATAAACTCGATGAAGGTTAAAAAGCAAAGAGTTATTTAATCTCTGTCAAAAATATCTATAAAAATCTATGATGTTTTACCAGGATTTCTTTCTTAGGATCCCCCATCTGGCCCCATTTTATTTTTAGACCACATTTCAGCTGTTGGTTTTGTATTCAATGTGTTGTCCTTTCTGCTCCCTCCACTTGCAAATCCAATCACATATATTAGAATGCCTCACATAATGTGAATAACATCCATAGGAGAAAAAAAAATCCTAGAACTACTTATTCATTTGTTGTCCTACAAATAGTTATAAAGAATGATGTAAACTATAGAGACAATAAATATAGATTAATAAATTATGGAGACTGGAAAGACAATTTTGGAAGTTTTTTCTTACACAAATAGTGAAATTTAGAACTTAAATTTTGTGTGTGTATGTGTGTACAAGCTATGAGACTGTGCTCTTCACTTTTGCTACTGACATTTTCTCAAAAAATAAAACCTGTACCATGGAGCAGTTTTCTGCATAGACCTACATTGAACCTCCCAAGACTGCAAGTCAGGGAAGAGGTTATGGCCTGTGAAGCAGGTTTCTGAGTTGTCTCTAAGAGTCAGCTTTGCAAAGGAAGTAGCTCAGAAAATTTTAACGTTAATTTCTTCATTAGTTTCTTGTTGATGGCATGGAGCTGTAAGGCTTTGCAGCCTTCTTAGACCTGGTCATTATTTTGTTCTGGCAGCTCTTATAAGCAGTCTGTAGATAACATATTGATATCATATTGAGGAAGTTTTGTTTTGTTTTGTTTTGTTTGTTTTTTTAGATTTTTTTGTTGTTGTTTTGGGGTTTTGTTTGTTTTGTTTTTTTTCTTTTGGCTGAAAATATGAAAGAGACACATTCAAATGATCTATGTAAATAAAAAAGGAATGATCTGTTTAAATTTGTTGACCTTCGTGGCTAGTGTGTTTATTGCACAGCTTTTCTTCTGTGGCATTTTTAATGTTTTGGAATGTACTTATTCTTCTCACTTGTTTACACAACAGGAGCGATTAGATGATCCTGCTTCACTCCAAAGAAATGGTGAGTCCATAATTTCAGTTTTAATGCTTGGGTCAGGGTATTTGAAAACTGGATAATGATCAGTCATAAGAAAGGAAGACCTCAGGCACAAGTGTGTGCTGACCTCACACAAGTGTGTGCTAAGTCTAGATTGCCATGTCTATTCTAAATATTTTCATTGTCTTAAGAGGTCATCCTCATTCTGTCAACTGGCCCAACAGTCTCTATGCTGTCATAAATCTATTTAGGCAAAATGCTTTAGAGGTTTGTAATGTATTAAACCTAGATTCAATCCAGAGAGCTACTGAGGAACAAACTTCCTGTGGTAAACTGCGAGTCTATATGACTTCTATTTCCTACCAAACAGTTGTTGTATTTTATATTGTGCACAATGATGCTCATACCCAAACAAAACTGATTTGCTGCTATGCTCGTGCAGATGGCAATTAATTTAAAAACCCTGAACACTATTCCACCAGCAAAACCTGAATTCTGCGAATAAAAATAACAGCATTAAAACCTTTTCTGAGAAAGAGGTTCACTCACAGAATTGACAGCCAGTCTAATAGTAGTTAGGCGTTGTAGAAATTTTAACACCATTTAAAGTGAGAGATACTGTATTCAAAGGCTTAAAATTTAGTTGTTAGACAGTAAGGGAGATATTGAGTGTTCCTGGTGAGGTTAAAGGATTGTATGAGGTTTCAGGAACTGCTGCATTTGCAGCCATCCATTTCCATGAACTGAGAAATTATTTGCTATACTTGATTTGTAAAGGAAAATTGTTCATTTTTTTCTTATTTTCTGTGTGCTTGACACAAAAGAGTGCTACTAAATATGACATGCATCTCAAAACATATGCAGGTCTTTTCCGCTTTAAATGTGAATATACAGGCCGGTATCAAAGGTACTGAATTATTGACAATCTTTTATTTTTTTATCCTACATCTTTATTGCAGATAGAGAAGATTCCAGACTATGCCTCTAGTCTACCTCCTTTCCAATGCAAACACATATTCAAAATATAAGTAAGAACATTTGATGCTCTGTGTGGAGGTGAACTTCTCTGAAAAGTACTTTAAATAGCAGTGTCTGGGACATATTAGAATTTGTTTAAGAACTGCCCTTAGCAAGTCCATGTCAAGGCAGCATCAGCTGTTTTCCCTGCTGTGTTACTTTAATAATCTGCTTCTCCAATATAACTGATCTGCATCTGTACTGCAAAGGCAGCCTGAAGTAGTCGAGGTGTCTCAGCAGGTAGTTTAGTGTGCATCAAAGTTGTCCTCTGGAAATTGCTAATGATTATTTCTTGTAATATAAGACCAGTGTACAATTGAAATAAACTATCCTCTTTATTTTTAAGCAATATTACTGCTTTGCAAAAGAAATAACCAACTTTAACTCTCTGCAAACTACTATAGCTACAGAGAAGATTTTACAAGGAATGTCATCTCAAGGACAATACATTATGCTCAGGTTCTACAGGACTGCACAGTGAGATGTGGGAGAGTTAAAATATTTTTATGGATGACTTATACTTGTGCAGATAATAGGGTTGATTAAATGAGTCTGGCATATAAAATCGTGTAGATCATGCAAGTCTAAACAGGTGTTCTTCAGTCTTGAAGTCCTTGTGAATGTTTTGATAGCCTGCAGGTGGAGCAAATAAAACTTTGCTGTAGTCAGTGGGAAAATCACTTTTTTCTTCACCAATGAGCTCTCTTTTTGAACAGTGACATTTTAGCAAAACATCACTGAACAGAATAGCTTTGTAAAAAGTTATGTAGAGAGTCTTCATCTCTCTTTGGAGATTTCAGGTGAATTTATACCCACATATTTGGAATATTTTTTCAAGGAGAAATAAAACATTTTCCACATTAATTTGCTTCACATGAAGTGAAGATTTAAAACCCAAAAGTTGTAGTGAAAAACCCAAAATCTGTAGTAACATGCTGATTTTTATAAATCCCTTTTAGTAAACAGTGTAAAAAAAGTAATATGTTCAGAATTTACTGCTCTTACCAGTGCTTACCAAATATCCTAGATATAAGCATGTAAGCAAGCAAGGATGTGAAGAAATTGAACACATTCACTATAAAAATTATGTGATCTTTCACATGAAGTTATGAAACAAAACATTTCGGAGTTGAGTGTGTATTTGAAATCAAATGACTTCACAATATCAAGAAGTAAAATACGTCAAGTAGTTAAGGATTAAAAAAAAAAAGTAATTTAAATCCTTAAGTCCTAAGCAACTCATGCTCAGGCATAAATTATAGTTGCAATTAAATAACAACTTTATCCACAACTCACAACCATGAAACTTTTAAATATAAATGAAGAACTGGGTCGCATGTCGAAGATGCTAAAAATGTTTATTCATCATCTCCTTTCTCTGTTATTGAACCCAATGTCACTCTGATATTTATTCACTACCTCGTTGATTTATGACTTTCACCAGAGAACAAGTGTGTTGCATGATTTCATAGCTGGATTCCGGGTGAATGTACAATGGCAGTGATCTCTGAACATACAGACCTTCCAAGAGTGAAGAATGTTAATTTAATGTTATGTCATGAAGGAAAGGTTATCTGTTTCAGCAGAAGGCCAGAGTTCTAACTATAAATGAGGAAAAAAAAAACCTGAAAAAAGATAGATATTTCTTCCCTTTTAAACATAAGCTAAATGATTTGAGACAGAACAAATAACAAGCAATAAGATGCTTTGTGCCTAAAAACACAATGCCATAATAAAATGGCATTTTGTTGTGTCTCATGATGGTTATTTCTTCTTTCATTGTTTTAATATTAATAATTTAGTTTTCATACAGTACCAAGTGTTCTGTTAATATGGCATTGCTTGCAGGCTAATATTTCGTGTATGAATTATAAAATGCTCATGCTCTGGTGGAGCTAAACCTGATATAAAAATCATATGAATTTTAAATTACAAAGTTACTGGAAAAAGGAGATTATATAGGCCAATTAAAAAAATGCCCTCCAAAATAAAGCATTAGGCTTTATTTTTCCCAGAAGCTTCTGATTATAAATATTATTATAACTTAGAATTAAAAATGTTACTGTGTATTAATATTGACAATAAGGAACAACATTCTAATCATATTTATTATTGCTCTGCTAATTATTTTAACATTATTTTGATTATTAGTATAAAAGTAAATGCTAGATAGTTTTAAAGAATATATTATTTTAAAGAAGCTGATATATTGTATAATGGCAAAATTTTTAGGAGATTTTACTTATTACACTACAATTTTTCCACTGAAGTAGGCAATGTGTAAACATCATATGAAACAGGAATTATTTGCTCCAAAGATATTAAAGATTAAAAAAACACCCCAAAATCTAGGAAATAAGGGTTCTTCAATGTTGGAGTATCTCATACCCTTAAGGACACAGAAGAAATCAACATCTTTTCAAAAAGCAGGCTCTTCAAGTTGCTTCAAGTTACTTATTTCAAATTGAAGACATCCAGTTTATTCACTTTTGTAATTTAAACCACCCTCAATAGATTTCCAGTGGTTTTTTGATAAATTATTATCTGGTGATAGTTATGAACTAATACTGTTCTTGCAAATCTTTATGGATTTTTCTATGTTTAGTTTCTGGATACTTTAAATACTTAGAATTTATCTTTATACAAGCTATATATCTTTATATCAAATTCAGTATTCCTGATTCAAATTTCAACATTAAATATTCAACAAATTACAGTGATAGAACTTTAATGAAGTAGAAAAGTACAATATAGCCTAGAATTTCACTACCACTATGTTAAAGTCAGTCTTCCCAAAGTCCCAATTTCCCTACCAGAAACAAGGGGGTAAGTATGTTTACTTACCATACATAGAGGTTTTATGCAAATTTATGAGGAGCTTTAATATACTCAGGTAAAAGGAATTAGGGAAATGAACATAAATTCTCTTGCAATCTATAAATGCAAAGAGGTGTTTAAGTGTTTAAATGTTCCTATTTCCTATCATACTTTAGAAGCGTGTTCTTCCCGCAACCCCCTGCAAATTGCCAGTCTGCAGTAAGACTAGACCATTAATTTATATTTTTAGACAAATACACCCTATTTCAAATAATTTGCTCTCATCAAACACAGTAAAAATAAAGGAAGCTTGACATTAGGGAAAGAGGAATAAGCTGCCTCTGCTACAAGGTGTTGCAGAGCTGACATGGACAGGTATTGTGGTATAGCTCTGCGCTGCAAACTCCCAGCCAGTTCTGCCTGGTCCTTGGCTATTTGAGTCCCTATTTCCTTGTCAATGGTCATGAGTCCTGCTTTTTGGTGCCATTGATGGTGTCTCTTCTTCCCATGAGTTATGTGTACATGTCTGTGTTTGTGAGAAGCTTTCATCTTGTGCATATAGTAGTATAAAGGAATAGTATAAAGCAGTATAAAGGAGGTCATGCATGGTACCAGGCACAGTATTGTAGGGAATGGGTGAAAGATGAGGTAGCCTGTTATTCACAGCTTTCTCTCTTCTGTATCTGTGCCGATGGTTAATTAAGAAGACCTGCCCTCCCAAAAGTGCTGTGATAATCATGTGCCACAATTCCTTGATGTTTTACCAAAACGTAAGACTTTGTTAGGGTTCTATGGTCTGATAACAATGGGTGAACAGTACAACCCAGAAAGATGCTGTCATATTTAATTACTGAATGAGGAGCACAAAAAACTGTTTTAAGATCATTTTAAAAGGTTAAGGCAAGTCTCAAAAGACAGATATCCACCTGAATAAATTCTACATTGTTTAGGAACTTCTGTTTTAGCAAGGATAATTTAGAAATTTTGTTGTTTTATGATTTTAATTCTTCAATAAATTCCCTATTTTATTGTATAGAGATTGTCATATGGTGACAGCTGGTGTCTAAACCTCTATGAAAACATCCCAGCAATATTTTTATCCCGAACAGTCATGCATAATTGTTAGGATGAAATTGTTCTCGGAATTTTCATGATTATGAGTTTGCCAGTCTCCCAAAGGCACTTTAGGGAAGCAGAGTTTGTTAGCAAGCAAGATTTTTTGTCTTACCAGTGGAGAAGATTAACCCCTATGGACAAATGCATATCTTCAAAGGAGATACTAAAGAGTGTAATGCAATTTATTTATTTCCTTTATCTCATTTTGTGCTCTTCATGAACATATACTACATGATATCCTACTGAGCAATATATTTGTACACATATTGGGTGAAAAAAAATCAATTATTTTGAATCTGACTACTATGTTTTCAATTTTTTTTGTTTGTTTAAAGAAAATTTGTTGAGAGATAATAAATCGTGTTTATTTTATATAGATACAGAAGAATTAATTGAAATAATAACAAGGTCATCTCATAGGCTCAAAAACCAAGAGTCAGAGCTTGGAGCAAAACATTGTTGATGATGATCCTGGTCTTGAATAAGTTTGAAAACAAGGTATTGTTTACTTTCTTTTGGTGGGATAGCTAAAAATTAAACATTCTATGGCACCCCACAGCTTTTACAGCTTTGTTTTGCAATTCTTTTAAATACTCCATTTAGTACTAATATAATTGTCATTATATTGTAAGATGGTTGGGAATAGACTTGTCTGAAATGGATGTCTGATGATTTGCTTACCAAAATTAACCAAAAAAGTCCCATTTAACCTCACTCAGTTTCTATATAACCGTATGATGATCATGTGTGTAAACTGAAGTTGAGAAGAGAAGCTCTGCACAGTAATTGAGAAGTGAGAAAAACAAATTTGGGGAGGGCATGTGGAAAGAAGCAGGTTTTTCCAGTATATTGCAACTTTTTTCTTCACTGTGAATATATCTATGATGTTGCCTCAGTACAAATTTTGCAAATAACACTGTAAAGTTCCTATACAGCTCAACAGCTCCAATTACTACACTTCCTTTTTTTTTTTTGAGATTATAACAAAGCACAGGACTGAAAGTTATCATTTTCATTGTTCTCCAGTGATACTGTTGGAGTATTTATGCAACCCATCAGTCTTCATGTGCACTGTGTTGCCAATAAGGTAAGTGAACACATTATCTTAATTGTGGGTAGAATATAGGAAACAGAGGAGTAGTAGGTATAAATGCATTAATCAATCAACAGGGAGAAAAAGATGTAAATGATCTTAAATATCTCTGCATAGTTCACAAAAGGAAGTCTAGCAACATCTGTCCCCTCTACTCCCAGATTTAATTCTCAGAGCTGTCCCAGCTTAGGTTTTGTTCTCCCAATACTCTTTGAAAGCTTAAGTCTGCCGTGGATTTTATAGCACAGACTCAGAGAAAGAAAAATTACTTCTGAGAATCACAGAAGCCAATGAAGTGGCTTCACCCTGCAGGGTTCTAGAAGTTCTTAATTTAAACTATGAATCACTTTTGCTGCAGAAACTCTTAAAGTGGCATCCTTTGGGGGTAATTCTGCCTTTAGTTCTACACTATATAATTCAGACATTGGGAACAAGTTGAGCATGTGAATCTCTGAGGGTGATGACCACTGCACTTAAAACAATTGCTGGTTATCCTGTCAGGCTAAAGGAAGCATGCTTTTCTACCTTAAAGTCTTCATTTTAATGGTAGATCCCTTTAAAAGTGACGAAAACTGATGACAAAAATGACCATAGTCTGGATTTGACTGGGTTTGTTTTTTTTCCTCTTTTCCCCTGCTGTTTGCAAAGGTAGATATGGATACAGTGTTGTGAGTACAAACTACAAGCAACTTTGCAAAGAATAATTTATGTTCTCGAAGTTATTGAGATTACTAGATCTGCTTAATAAAATGAGTTTTGTGCTTTTCTCTCATGCTTCAGAGATTACAAATGTAAATGGCAGTATCTAGAGATTCTTAAATATGGTTGACAACAGCAGGTAGATGATTGGTAATAAGTTAAATAAGGCCAATGCAGAAGGTGATGACAGCATGACCTAAAATTGTCCCATCCTTCAGTAAGAGAATAATGCCTCTCAGAATGTTTGAAGGCAGCAACATCAGTGTTTGCCAAATGATGCAATTCAGGCTCTCTCAGGGTAGATATTTACTAGGATTCAGTCTTAGATTCGTGTCAGACCAGAAGTCTGGTTTTCAACTGAATCAGGGCTGCAGATAACATGAAGATTTAATATCCAATGCTTTGTATTTCTAGCCTTTCTTTAAAGGTAAAATTAATCATAATGAAATTAATTTTTAATTTCCAATTTTAATTTTTATAAATACCTAACTAAATAGAGTTTAATTTAAAAATCAAATTATCTGAATCTACATGTCAATGTGTGCCTGTCAAGACTTCAAAACCCTCCTATATCCCTGAAGGACATAATCTCAATATATCTTCCCCTAAGGTTATGGCTAAAAGCTAGTGGCAAGAAAGAAAGTTTATATGTATGGGCAGATTCTACATGAGAATAAAATCAGTGGGAAAGAAATCTGCTTGGTTTAATTGTTTTTTTCCATAAGGTCAGACAGAACACTTTCTCCACTTGTTTTTAATATACATTTCACTATAGGAACTTCTTAATTCCATTCCCCCCACTCCCCCAGCCCCCCCACCCAAAAAAAAAAAAAAAGACCTAAATGAATATCAGGAAATTAGGAAATGCAAGACCCGCACAGAAAGATTGAGCAGTATCTGTAAATAAATCTTCTGATAGTACTTAAATATATTTTTTTGCCTTAGGAAACTTAAGTTAAAGACAATAATGTTTTCCCTCTGAACTCTTATCCCCATTAAAAATATCTTACTACATATATAGCTTGGCTGTTAAAGGTAATAAGTTTAGACTGCACATTTCACAAATAGGATTTCTTTTAACCTGAATACAGAATGATTTTTTTTACTCTTTTTCCACAAGGATCATTTTAACTGTATAAGTACTTTTGTTTTCTGTACTTAGTAATTGCCAAAATAACACAAAATGCCCTGTCAAAATCTTTAGTAGGAATTGACTCATAAAATGTTACTATTTATTTAAAAAGAATAAATAGCCCCATCATGAAAAACTGTTGACATTGAATTAATTAAATATTTTTAAGAGGTTTATGAAAAGCTCTCTAATGTAAGTTTTTATGTCTTAAAGATACTATATTGTGTGAAAGAAATTATTCGACAGAGCTGTTTTGAATTTTAATTATTTCTAATGATGAAAAATATGTATCAAGGAAATGTTTCCCATAATAAATAGTTTCCTCTTTCATATGTGCAAGAAAATGGCTTTCCATGATTAATTCATTTATTCAATTAATTTAAATGGAAATCCTTCTGGAAAGATAAACACCAATTTTCAAAAATGAGATGTATTTTCATTTTACATCAAGTATTTTGTAGGGTGTCATAAAGTGACGTATAAAATTAGATAAACTGTTAGAAAAGATATCTACCAACAAGCTAGTCATGTATGAATAATAAAACATAAGACTTGAAAAAGCATTCAATTGTTAAAATAATATAATACCCAATTTTTATTTCAGTACTTCTGTCTGGAGCCCTCTTGATCAAAAAATTTGCAATCCAAAAATTGTCTATTTTCTTTTACCTGAACATAATTATGTAAATAGCTATGATGAGAATAACATCCTCTATAGAGTCAGTGTGTCTGTATTTCTCCTGCTTCCACATCTTTTTTTGTAACTTATATTTGGATTAAATGAGGATGACTTTTTTTCATCCATGCAGGCTTCCTGCCACCTCTGCTTGATAACTGAGTTATTATGATGGACAACCCTTAATCTTGAAGGTAAATCTATACACACAAGTACACAAGACCAAAATCCCCCGAAAACCCATAAAACAAAACCAGCATTCCTAGACCCCTCTTCAGTCTAGCACCATCTGCTACTGAACTCTTTCAAGCAGGTTCCTGAACAGGCTGAATTCTTCTCTCAAAGTCTGGAGCTGTGATCCTGTTATTTGTCTTTTTCCTTCCTCTCAGGATTCTGAACTCAGGCTTTTGAGGCTAAAGGGTTTTAGCAAAGATACAGTCAATCTTTGTAGCACCAGACATGAGACAACCTGCTGTCCATTTCCTGCAGACAAGGAATATTCCTCCTTGCCACAGACACTCCTTACAGTTTTAGTGCTGCTGAGCTGTGTTCTTCCCCAGAAACTTCGTCTGAATCAAAGCCTCTGATGTGACAGGCACAGCTGTTGCAGTGGCTGCTTTGCAAAGCCCCATTCCCATCCCTGAGTACACACAGGCTGTCCTGAGCAGAACCCTGACCCCTTTCTACACTGCAGGTTACATCTGCCAGGTGCTTCCATGAGCCATGCTCAAGACCAGCTCTTAGATGGCTCCCTCCAATTGCACCCTAAGGTAATAATTTTCTGTCAGCAGCAGGCACTTTGATATTTCTCAGATAACTACCACAAGTTTTACAGTGATCTTGGATAAAATTCCCACAAGATCTAGAAGATTGAAAAGCAGAGCCCAGGAGCTGCTCCACAAACTGCTGTGTCTGTTGGCTTAAAAGCCCTAATTGCCTTACGCATAGGATGAGGATAGATGCTACAGATAATGACCACTGAGATCAGATATGATTCCTGGAATGGACTTCAGAGAAGTGTCATTAATTTTAAAATTGCTGATGATGTACAAGCCTTATTAGATATTTTTGGGTTTTTATCTTGTGGACTGAAACATAATTAGAAAATAACAAATATTGTCATCCACAATTGTTATTGTTACTGCCACATGCAAGTACATAACAGAAGTAAATAGTATGACATGATGATGATTAGTTTGGGAAATTCTAATGAAATTATTATTCAAATAAAGGTCAGATTTCTTATCCATTTCCTTCATATAGATGAGAAATATCAGTTTAAACAATTAGCTATTTATGTAGTATATAGCTCGGATCATCATTTCTAAGTGGTGTTTGGAGCCAACACTCGATACTATTAACCTCTAATGAGATGACACTTTAAATCTCATAACACATTGTACAGTTAGGGAAAAACAACCAATATGTACATACACACACACACACACACACACACACACACACACACACACACACAGAGACACACTCTCTCTCTCTCTCTCTCTCATGCTAGAGAAACAGCCAGGGGAATTACTTTTCTAAAAACTTGTAAAAGACATAGGTACACCACTTAACATCATTGTATGTGCTAATGAAGAATCACCCTCAATGTAGCTGGGTAAAAGTTCTGTATGTTATTTTAAAAATTTGGACATTTTAAGTGCAAAGACAGTAATAGAAATTAGGCAGGATATAATTAGGGATGGAAAATAAATACAGTAAGTATAACATACTAAAGGTGGCCTGCAAAACTGCATAACGTAGCCAGGAAAAATTAACCATTCTTTGAAATATATTATGTTGGTATAGAGAAAGGTGATACAGAAAATTATATATTTAAGATGAATGGTTGCTATGAAAAAAACCCCAGGATATGGAACAATATATTTAAAATAAAATATCTAATGTTTGTTAAAATAATCACAAAATACACTTGGAACCACTGCCACATTCTCTCTTGACATCATTTCAGTGACTTCAAATGAAGCTAGGCCAGCAGAGAATTTGCTTCATACAGTTCTTATAAACAAAGGTGAGAATTAATTCCTGCAATGCTGTTACCAGACAGATCAATTTTCAGCTTGTCTATACCTGAAGAAAACACATCCCTAAAGACTAAATGACAACTACTAAACACAGCTACATAATATGTAAAATGTAACTTTTCATTTGTGGAGGTAATTCAATTGAAAGTTGAAGTACAACTAGTCAGTGGCTTTAATAATATTGTATCAAGGTAACTTTATCTCTGTTTAAGACACTTGTTCTGGGTGTTTCTTGATGGATTGTATCTAGTAATTTAAATATAATTTGATAAGTGTTTGATTGGTAGGTTGGATGGTTAGATATTTATAGATACGGCATGAACTTTTCTTTTTTACTTTTCCAGTACCTATGCAGATATTTTTATGGCAAAACTTGAAATAGTCCTGCAGTTTAGCAACAAAAATAACTAAACCCCCTACAGAGTACTTTTCTTAGCACAAGTCTACCAGCTCTGGAAAGGCAAATTATTCTCTATGTAGAGCATTGGTGTAAATATGATCTCAATAATAAATTGAAAAATAGTGGTTCTTAATGTAGATACCTAAAGCTGATAGGCTTCCCCTGATCAGCCCTTCTGCTACCTAGATTAGACTTCTGATAAGCCTGTAGTTTCCCTACCTGTTTCCTGCCAAAGTCTTTTCTGACTCACAGAGGCAGACATCCTTCTAAACCTTCAGGAGTCCTATCTGATAGCTATTGTTTAAAATCTAGAGAAGTTATCAGAATATTGATTTCACTGAAATAGACCTGACGCGTTGTGCTTAATTCGGTTATATAAATATAGTAACTAGTGGCACGTGAGATCCCCTTGGTTGTCTTATCTGGCCTCTAGTTGTCATTCTAACAGGCTACAGACCTCCTGAAGTTTGTGAAATACTATGAACAACATGAGATACCTCTGATAAAAATGAAATGTTCAAAATTACCCATGTGCTATGATAACTCCTTTGTTCTTTTTCTGGGAGCTCAACTCAGGAACCTCCAGTAATGTCACATCCTCTCATCCTTCTCTACCTTCTCCATTTGATATCCACAGAATCTATACTGTAGTTTTCCTCTAGGACACAGACATTTTTAATTTTCATCTTTAGACTGCAGGGGAATCTCTGCTCTGGCGCCTGAAGCACATCCTCCCCCTCCTTCTCCTCTGCCCTTGGTGTCTGCAGGGCTGTTTCTCTCACGTGTTTTCATCCCTGTCCCCAGCTGCAGTATTTCCCCCTTCTTAAATGCATTATCCCAGAGGCAATACCACCTTTACTCATGGGCTCAGTCCTGGCGAGCATCATTCACTCTTGGAGCCAACTGGCATTGAATCTGTTGGACACTGGGGAAGATTCTACTCAGCTGCCCAGTAAATGTGCAAGGATGTAACAATAAATGCTTTACTCTAGGGAAATTTCCATCCTTTCTTAAAATCAATGCAGTCCTTGTTTCCTGAGACCTTGTTGAGGTATTGTATTCACCTAATATTATATTTGTTTCCTGTTGAGAATTTTGTTTGGGAAAGATCTCAATATGTAGCTACTTATAAACTTCCTTGGGGCTCCAGGCAAGATAAAGTATCTATTTTTTTTTCTTCTCTTTCTCTTTTTTTTTCCCTAGTGAGTCTAAAAATTACAGAGGTTTGAAGTAGCAGATTTGCTGCTTAAAGAAAGTAGAGTGGTAACGCTACTGAGAAATTCTGTAAAAATTATAGCAAAATATAAAAAGAATACATGACATTTGCACTTTATTTATAGCTTTAATTAGAACATCCAATGCTTTAGGATTCAGTGAAATAAATTTTCAGTCAAATTTCTTTATTGGAGGGCAAGTGAGCAATGCTAAATCTCTTAATTAAATTCATGCAGAGTTCCTGTTTGTTTGGTTCTGGGTGTCCTATATTCTGCCCCCAGTTTATTTATTTTGCTACTTATGTTAAAAGAGACACTGGGACTTATAACTACTGAATATTCCCTGGCTGCAGGAAAATAGTTACACCCCCGAGGTTTGTTCATTGGTAAGAGAATAGTGCGTTGAATTATTGTGTCTGACAAAGATATTTTTTTCTGTCTCATTTTCAGTTCTTTGTGTTATTACTGTTGTTTTGCTGCCATCAAACAGTTTAATAATTTCATTACTTAAGGTGTGAAATGCCACTGGTTTGTATTAACAACACCAAACTTCAGATTTCAGATACACTATTATGTTGGATTATTTGATATGAATCCCCATTTTTCTCTACCTAGCAATTTTACTTGCATATTTTTCACTTAATCACTCAAAACAAACAAACAACACCCCCTTTTTTTTTTCAAGTGAAAACCTAATTTAGAGAAAAAACAATACTTGCTTGCCTGGAGCATGTTTATATTCCAGCTGTGTAATAATGTGCAATATGTTTCCATGACCACAATTTCACAAATATTAATTCTGTCATGTCTTACAAAGGTATAAAGTAAGAGAATAACTTAAAAATCTTATATTAATCATACGTATAACAAATGAACAGTTTTTTCTCTTAAGAATTTTAGATTTGAGTATCCTGTATGGGAAAGTTAGTGTTTTTTTCATTTCCCTGCACATTTTTCAGTATAAAGTTTGCTACTGATTGTGTATGAAAGCATTCCTGCTCTAGGTAAATGAATGTCATGCAACTAAGGTAATTGCAGAGTCACTCAAACTGCTGGATTTTCATGGTGACTTGTTAATATGTCTCTGTTCAGAGCATGTCATAGATATTACTACCCATAAGTACAGCTTCTGAAGAAAATTTGAACAATTGTTTAATAAGCAGTCAAAATTAGCACCCATACCAGGACCAGTTGAGCATCTGAGCAAAGCTATGAATTGCTGCCAAGTGTGGATATGAAAGATCTCAATCTCTCTCTCTGAAATCCTTTACTGATTAACTAAGCATGTTAGGATATTCTGATTTTTAAAACAAGATCTAGCAGTATTGAACTATGAACTTCAGGAAACAGAATAATTTATTCCTTCCTATGTATTTCTGTTCTAAATAAAATCACTATAACCCTTTTCTAAAGAATTAATCAGATGACACTGAAATATAAGTAGATGGTAGATAAATAGATAGAACAATAAATGATAGATAAATGGAATAGAATCACAGAATCTCCTGAGTTGGAAAGGACACACAAGGATCATTGAGTCCAACTCCTGAACATTTTAGAAATTAGAAATTTTAGATCTTTTCCTTCACCAGACCTCACCAAAATAAAAGGAAGTTTCTTATTTGGAAAGTGTTTTCATAATTACATTGTTGCTTGTTTGGTAGTAGCTACAAGCAGAAAAACGCTTAATTAACTGTAAATAAAGAGACAGTAGGAGCTAGATGGAAAAAAAGTCTTGGTATCTTTAATGATGTTTCCTGTAGAAGTACCTAAGTCCAAAAATTATGAATGAAAATGCTTCAGTCATTCAGTCTCTGCTTTTTCTGAGATCAGTTATCTCAAAAATTTGATGCCAGAAACACTTAGAGAGCATGCAAAATACCGAAGATGGTTATATTCCCTAACAAATAAAGTTGAGATCACTGATATTAGGAAAGTCTGTATAATAGTGTACCTTGTTTCCACATGCCTGGGGTATACTAGACAAGAAAAAGTGACAATCTCTGCAATAATTTACATTCTCATAATCATGATGTGACTGTTTGGTGTAAGGATCTGTATTGAAGGACTCTTTCTGGAAGCCTTGCCAGTGTTCAGAAAAGGGTGCACAGCCCATGGTAGCAAAAAAGAGGTTCCAACCTGAAGCGCTGTGACTCAGGATCTAATTCAATTCTAGATTCTGTTCTAGAAGTCAGCTGCCTGGAGGTTAGGCTAAGGCAACTAAAGTTCTTCAGTTAGTGTAAAAGTAATCACAATATGAAATTATTTAGGTGTATATGAATAAAGATATTTGCTGCCAACTAAATTAGCAGAATATTTAGAACGCCCCTTTTTTTTCTTTTAATTGACTAAATACATTCTCTTTAACTGACTGTACAGCAGAAGCCTTTAAAGTAATCATATGTGAGACAGGTGGAGAAATTTTTTAGAGAAAAAAAGCCATGCTATTTCTGTTTTTCCCTCCTGAAATGATTAATGTAAAAATATTCCACAATTCTTTTGAAGAAATACCTCTGCTAAAGATTTTATACTTTAGCATGTATTAACATGCAAGTCTCATCTCATTCAAAAGTAACATTTCTGCTTATGATCTCTAGCAAAGACTAACACAGCTGAAAGGAGGAGTTTACAACTAATTCAGAGAATGTTGCTCTGATGTGATTTTAAGAGTGTTTATGCTACATTTAAGGTACAGAAAATCAAAGCAGTATAGCTGTCATGTTTGAGTGCACCCATAAATAGAATTCTATTCTAGTAGAACTAATTGGTGCAAATGTTGGCTTGTTACAAAAGCTAGTACAACATAGTCATAATCACCAAGGATTATGGAACTCAAGCATAAGAAATCATATCCCTCATCCAAAAAGGAAGAAAATAAAGAAATGTAATTTGCTTCTTACAGTTTCTTTTAAGAAACAAACACTGAATAAGATGCCACCTAAATGGTCTTAACTAGTTTTTTTACGCTTTTTCTCACCTGTTGGTGTCTCTACAGATTGATTTGTAGATCCTGGTCTGAAATTCCCCTTTATGGGTGAAATTCTCAAGTCAAAGCTAGTCACATAAAATTTATATATCATGGGGATATAGAATTATGTGTGTAAGGTCCAAACAGACAGATTTTTTTTTTCTGCTACAGATTAACCGTTAAGAAACGTAAAAAAAGATTTTGTTGTCCAAAATTCTGCCTTTCTTCAGAGCCCTTCGGGGTCATGTTTACCCTGTAGCAGGTTTCTAAAGCCTAAAAAGTAGGGAATTGTTTAAAATCATAAGGATTAGTCAGACATTGATAAACAGTTTCCAAAGTTCATGAGTTTGACAGTTAAAAGTTTTCTACTAAATGGCTTGTGGCAGTAATTTCTTCTTTGTCTCTGGTAAAAGAAAAAATAAAAAACCCCAAATCTTCATTAAAAAAAAAGAAAAGCCAGAATAAGGTTTCAAACTGTAAATCCTAATCTTACACCCATGTCTAACATAGAAGAAATACAAAGTCTGGAGATAATTTGAGCAATTGTTTTTCCTAATTGAAAAAAAAAAATGATTTAGTCTTCCCTCCTGGCTGATAATAGCTACATTAGTATTACTTACTATTTTATTTTCCTCTGTGGTTCTAAGCAAGTAGAGCTCTTAGTCATGGTTTTCAAGTTATAAAAGTAGTAAAAAACCATGCTTTCCTTTCCAAGTTATTTTTAACTACAAGCAAGTTAATAACTAAAGGAGCAACTTGATTCAAATTTTTTTTTGAGATATTATTTGTGACTTCTGGAAGGTGTTTATCTTCTGTATAAATCTTAGAGATAAATATAAACAATGAATATTTTCTAAAATAAAATGAATATATTCAGCTAGGTTTTTCTTTCTTTCTTTAGTAATTTCTTACAGATGATCAGTTCAAGTAGTATATGCACAACATCTGAGGAAATGCCAGCTCATTATCGTCATTGATATCAGCCCATTATATCTAAATTTATCACTTTAACAGCTTAAAAAATGTAATTATATGGCTATTGCTCGATATGAAACTTACTAATTATATTATTAGTGATAAATGAGTGAATTATACATCACTTCTTTGTACGAATAAAAGGTCCAATTTAGGTCAGCAATAAAATATTCATACATTTATATTATTGAGAAGTACATATCAATTTTTAACTTGCAGAACAAAGTTCACTTTGGTAACAAGGAAAAGAAAATGCACAACATAGATATAAGTAAATATAGGTAAATTATTAACACTTTTTAACTAAGCCCAAAAAGTATTTAAAAAAAAAATTGCCTGTTCTTTTAGCATCTCTCTTTGGTCTGCTTGCCCAATTCTTCATCGGATTCAGTACTATGACAACCTAGTGTAGCAGTGTACATTGTTTTATTTACCCAATGAAAATTCTTTTCTAGAAAAAATGTTTTGGGGGGATTTGGGATGGTTTAATTGTCTACAATTTTTCATGCATAATAGAATAGAGAGAAAACAGATTTGTTCATGGAATATATATAGTATGAATTTCATGTGAATCTCTTATGATTCATTAGCTAATTTATCTTTTGAATAAGTACAAAAAAGTGAGTTCGGGATATTGTTGCCAGAAAGATTTTTATGACAATAAATGTCCACAAAAATGATAAACATGATTTTAGAACTGATGTAAAAGCCTCCTTCAGTCCATAATTCAGGCAGTTTGAATCCAAAATGTACTCACCCTTAAAATATATCCCTTTTATTCCAAACTACAAGTCTGAGAACAATTGTGGTGCCTTGAATGCTGAATGAGAAGTAATTGAACAGACATTATTTTTTGAGTATATACAGAGGCCTCTGTCAATATAGTACATGTTCAAAGTAATTTGTGTTGTTCCAATACGTGTATTATAAAAAGATGCTTCTCAGTGTGGCTTCCCTAGTTCCAATTACATGTACATTTAGATGTCTTGATGACATGTCAGAATAATCACATGAGCATATGTGAGATATACATGGATACCAATGAAGTTCTCCCAATGAAGTTTATGTTCTGAAAAATGTAAAAAAAAATACCACCCAAAGCAACAAAAAACCCAACGAAAGCAACCAACCAACCAGACAAACAAGAAAAAACCCAAAACAAATAACAAAATAAGTTCCAGATGTCAAAACACTTTTAAAAAATCAATCCTTTTACTTCCAGAATGCTGACATCTATTAGTAAAACTTACTCTAAGAAGAAATTCCAATTTTTTCTCTCTGCTCCCAGAGCTTGCACTGGTTCTGAGCTAAATGTGGGCAAAGAATTCTCAAGCAAGAAACTCTTTAAAAGAATTTTTGCCACAAATATTTACTAGATTATATTACTGGAATTACAGAAAAAGGAATCTCTTACCAGGAAAGACCTCATTCTGTTTAGTAGTATGCTAAGAAACCAACCAGCCAAACAACCAACCAATCAAGTCTGGATACTGCAAGTTGTTGATCAAAAAAGGAATTTCTTGTGCGGTCTCCAATCTGAGTGAACTGAAGATGTACAACGTTTTTCCCATGTAAGTGATTAGTCATAAGAGTTTGTCTAACCTTCATGGTAACTGACACTAGCAAACCTGCTGAGAATTCTGTTATTAAGATCACTGCAGTCACTATGGCACTTGCATTTTGGAGGGCTTTGAGAGCTTAAAATTTACCAGGAGAAAAATGATCAGATCTGTGACAATCGTTTTACATGCACCTGCTGTTCAAACAAAATCCTTCTGTTCATCAAATTTGTGGGTAATTCAGTTAATAAGTAAATTTGTTTTAAATTAAATGTTTTTAAAATCGGCTTATCCCTTACTGTGGTAAACCTTAAAATGAAGTTAGTGCAGCTTCTACGCCTATTAGAGATCATTCTGACTAATGTCCAATTCACCAGACACTTATTTACAGGTTAATGTTTATTCAGAATTAATCCCTGGAGTAACACAAGGTCATGCACTGAATGAGGTAGTTAAAATGAACAACTAGGATGCTACTCCTAGGTACTCAGCAAGTCTTTGGATGTTCCTTCAGTAGGTTAATGTTGCCATCTATTGTGTGCTATATTCTGTACTGGTTTCTCTTTCATGGCATACTTCATTATGAAATTAATTTTCTGTCTATGATTTTACATTAACCTTAACTGTACCTGTGAAACTGTCAGCATTCAAAAGAATTACATTTTTGTGCTGTACTGAAGATAATTTAGCAATTGTAGTTGGTCGGTATTTTGACCAGCTTACCCCAATGAGATTTATCCAACAACAAACATTGTTAGGCAAAATGGAATTTTATCAGTAATATTTTAGTGACTGTTGTGATGAATTATTCATTTCATTCTCATACTTTCAGCATTGTCTTTAATGAAGAATGTGGAAAAAAACAAAGAATTATATTTTCTGCTTTGTAAAATTTCTGATCAAGGAATTCCTTATACATTATGCTCTAAGGATAATGAAGACTCAGAAAGAAGTATATAGAAAGTTATTTAGAATTTAGGACCTAGGCC
Organism: Grantiella picta; assembly: GCA_013397955.1. Lineage (NCBI taxonomy): Eukaryota > Metazoa > Chordata > Aves > Passeriformes > Meliphagidae > Grantiella > Grantiella picta. The sequence continues at coordinate 175,116 of VZRM01006606.1, forward strand.
AGAACCAAAGTCTTTGTTTCCTGTGGTTCTGTGTTGTAACAGGATCCACCTCCATGAAACTTTTAGGTGTCAGCTCAGTACCAATGATGAGTAACAGTTATAAGAATATAACATTTTATACTTCTTCAATGAACCTCCTTCCCTCCCCCATTATTTTATAAATAATTCACTATCTTTTGCCAGATGAAAAGCCCAAGTTTTTAAGCTTTCTTTGAATAATAGAGCAGACTTTATATGACTCGGCATCATGATTTTCAGATGTCAACTGAAAGTACTACGCATGCTAGTTAGGCTTTTAAAATACCAGAGTATGAGTGCAGTATATACCAAACCATACCATGTCTATAAGGTTTATGTGATAGCCAAAACGTATTATTTATTAGGCTACTCATGGCAAATTTGCTTCAACAGCTATTTCTTTATTTCAGAAAATTTGAGATGTGCATATCTCTTTTGTAAAGAAAATGGACAAAAAAAAAAAGAAATACAAAAATTAAAAGGTCCGTATTCTGAGATCCAAAAGTGAAAGTTAATTAAAAGAGATCAAAATTGCAGGGATAGAAAAAGCAATACGGATAAAACAACAGTTTTAAATTTACATACACACTGCTTACATCTTCTCCTTTATTTTTCTGTTTTTCCCAATAATCAGTATACCTTTGCTTTTCAGTGGAGAAACTATCAGCCTTCTATTTTTTCTATTCTCTTTTGGTTTAGATTTGCATCTTCCTTATTAGTAGAGTCATTAAGTGATTAAAAAGTGATGTATTTGATTTTTAGGTATCTTTTTATAGGCAAATAAGAAAGAAGAAAAACCCTTAAGAGAGAAGAAAAAATTTAATACTTAGTGCCAGTTTATGTATATAACAGTTTTGAGGATTTATCATTTAATTTTGTGATCTGAATTAGGAAACTTGCATAAACTAGGCTACTTCAAAAGTAATGTTGTTCTAATATTCTTTTGATTTTTACTATCTAAGAGACAGAATTAATTACTTTTGTGTAATTTAGAGTCAAATCTGTTTACTTAGAAGCATAGATTTGAAGTAATGAGACAACAAAAAATACCAAAATTCATTACTGTTATACTTAACTCTAAACATAGTGGCTGGTTTTGTGCCTGATTGGGCATTTTTCCCATTCTTCTGGCTTACAGAGAATATCTATTTTGTAGCTGAGAAAATAATTTGTAATTTCTACTGCTATTTGTTTAATTTTGCTGTCACTTTCTTCTAGGGAAAAAAGGGATAGATGGATACCATGCCCTGTTTTGTTTATTTCTCTCTTTTCATTACATCCTCTTATTTGTGAAGTTTGTGTACCAGATTCATAAAATACTCTTAACTGTTATGTGAAGATTAAAAACAATGTGAGAAGGTGGATTTAGAAATGAGTTGGGTGCTGAAGCTGATCTATACTTTCCCTTCTGTCATTGAAGATTTTGATAATTTCATGACAAAATTTTCTGTGGACTCTACCATCTTCCGAAAGAAATGCCTTTGAATTCGCTGTTCTTCATAATCACAGACAGGGAGACACAAGAAATTTAGATAAAAGGGAAGTAGTCTGTCTCTATCTAGATTTTTTAAAAGAGGAAAAAAGTGAATGTGAACCCTGATCACCCTTTCAAACAAGGATTTGAAGGTTTCAGTCTTAGCTGAGAATTCTGAATGAGAGATCCTGAATTAGCAAAGGTTGTAACATATATAATTCCTTCAGATACCTAAATTCAGAAATGAACATGATTTAAATTATTATGAAAACTAATAAGAGCTTTTCTTACCTGTTCACAATGTAGGCTTTATCCTTCCTAGGTACTTATGCGATTATAGCCACACAGTTTGTATCTCAGGAACCTATATCCATTTTGGGATATAAGACTTAAGAACGTATCCATTAATTTGAAATGGTAAAGATTATATCAAGGGACACAATATTAATTCAGTCTTTCTCAAAGTTATATATTAGCTGTTCCTTTCCACTTTTCTGCCAACATCATTCTTAAAAATGTAAATCTAAGTGTAAAAATTTAAAATTAATTGTAGTATGATGTTTGCTCTTGCTGTATACATTGTTTTTCTGAGTAAAGGAGACAGATTATCTTTTGCCCATGCATTATCTATTTTGCATTTGTGCTAGTAGCAGCTCCTTGTGTTGCAGAAGTGTGCCCTGATAAAAAATACTGCATATCTCAGTGGATTTTTTATATTAATATGTTTAGAAAGATAGATAGTGTGACTATGCATACGCACTATAATCTTCATAAACAGAAACTCTAGGAAAAAATATTTTAAGAAGTGTAAACACCTCCAGACACTGAAGTTTAATTACAAGTGCAACCTGAAATGTTAATAATACAAATATTATTTGTGGTTTATATCTCTTGACCTTAAGAAATAAATGGAGGGTTATTGTTGCTGTGGCCCTGGCTCAGCTGAGCGTCCCTAGCCCACTGCACAGTGGCAGTGCCCCGCGGGACGAGTCTTGGGAGTAAAGCAGCCCTAACTAAAGGGGGTGCTCCCAGAGAGCCTTGGAGTGAAGCTATTGGCCCTGCTTGTCTTCCCTCCCACATTACATATAAATTCTAGAAAGTTCTCTTTTGTCTGCCAATGCCGTGTTCTCTGATTGGAAAATTCAAGGTTCTGTACCCTCCCCCCNCGCCTCGCCCGTCCCCGAGAGCGGGCTGCCCCGGTGGGGCTCTGACTGAGCAGCTAACCTGATCTCGAACTGAGCTTGGGGTCCGGGACCCCATCAGGTTATCACCAGAATTAAACAGTATTAAATAGTCTTAGCTAGTGTATACTGCGTATCTTCAGGAAAAGCATAGAATTTCCGACTATAAAGTAATCCCATATCACAAAGCTCCTCTAGGAACACACACATGTATATATATACGTGTATACGCTTATTTCAATACTATATCAGTTTTACCAAACCAAGTAAAATTAAACAGTAGTCTGTTGGCCATTGATGATTGCTATTACAAGCTAAAAAATTCTTCAAGCAGCACAAATCCAGAATTATCCTGGGGTCCTGGGGTCTGATGCGAGCAATGCCAACATCTTGTTTTCTGGGACAAGAAGTATACAAAAAACTACCTGAAATCTCTACTCTTTTCATAAAGATTTTTTTTTTTTTTTTAAATTTCTGTGCAGCTACAACTTACTATCTTGATTTAATATGGTGTCAAGTAACCTGATTGGAAAATCCTCAGATTCATAGCCACTGACATCTAGGCTTTATGTCTGGTAGACTGTTGTCTCCCTGACACATGTGGAGTCACTTGGGAAAAATCTGTTTGGGGTTTTGACTCCCTTTTCTTCTAAAGGGAGAAAAGTAATCTATATTTATCTTTTAAAAATCTGCTTTTTACTGTCTTATTTTCAAACATAACAAACCACTCACTATAAAGTCATAAAGACATCTGCTTAAACAACGGAATTTAACGGAGCAAACACTATAATCTCCGTTGGACAATTCATCTGCAGAGTATCCCATAATATCTGATATATGAAAAATGCGACATAGAGTTTTAAAATGTACAAATAGAGTTGGACTTCAGCTGCAAAGCTAGAAATTTATGCTCCTGAAATGTCACTTTGACCTAGCTGAACTACTAAAGCACAACAAGTTTCAAGCTGTGGTAACATGCTGCTGCTGCAATAACGATGTTCACTTTTATAGTTAGAGGACATCAAAGCTTTAATTGAGAAAACACCTCCTCCTTATTTTAATGAGGATATCACTAGATTGGATAAAGGGAGTGTGGATATCAGATGAATGCACACGCACACAGACGAGAAAATTATTGTGGTTAATATACTGTTTACATATCTTTAATTAAAATACTATCTTTGCAAGACAAATGCACTACATAATCCCGGGATTATGTGCTACTGATTCTTAGATTCATTTCTTAATCCATTTCCTTTATTTATTAAAGACAAATGTTGATCTATTCCTTTGTGGCCTAGTAGTAATTTATTTCAGTAAGATTTTTTCCTTCTCTAGAATCATTTAAAATAAAAACCCCCTTCTTTTCTGTCTGAAAGAAGATAAGAGACAGATATATTTTGCCAGATAATAAGCCTTGTGATACTTTCTTATTAGACATTTCCATAAGCAAAGTGTAGATAGTTCAGTAGGAAGAGATGTGCAATTACTGAAAAACTTCTATTCAAAGTGTAAGCAACATTTTATATCTTTACTGATATATTGACTGTATTTATTTGTTTCACAGAATGATTTGTTACATTAAAAAAAAAAATTAAAATGTGGCCCTATGTTTCTATTTGTATGAGTAATAAGTGGTCTGTGTTCCATAGTTTATGAGAGTCAGAGTAGTACATGGTTAGGAAAATTTAGCTTGCAGTGGAAATACTACCTGCATCTGGGCTAGCTTAATGTAAGATTGAAATTTCAGTCTTTTCAATAAAATTCACATTCTGGGTTAAAGGTGAAAATTACTCGAATTGCAACTAACTTTTAAAGTTATATCACAGAGCTCAGTAAGGATATATTTTCTCAAATAGAAACACTAAATAACAAAGTGCACAAATGTATTGACCTTTAACCTTTCAAATCTTCAGAGATAATACAATCTTGAATGAACTATGCTTTTATAGGAAATAATTGAACTTTACTATAAAAACTGAAGCTAGACCAAATACTAGTAAAAAGTAATCTCTCCAAGCAAAGAAGCAAGTGTTTTGATTTTGGTAATCCTATCAGTTATACAATAAATATTTCAAATGAAAAAGTAAATGTTTGTGCTTTTTATCATCACTATAAAATATTTTTTAATGTAATGGCATCAGGATTTTTTTACACTATAACTAATACATTTGTAAAATATTTTATTTTCCACCTTTAATAACAAACCTTATCTCATTAAAATGTCATTTCCTACTGAATTAACAAGTTATTGTTTCTCTCTTTACATTAAGTTCAGCAGATGTTATTGAGTTGATTCTATTTTTTATATAAGATGATGACAATACAATTAGGATTTTTTTCAAAACTGTAATTGTAAAATTGACCTTATTAAAATTCCTCTTCCTCCATAATTAAAAAAACCCCTAATTACTTGTAGTAATTGGACCAGAAATGACATTTTCAGTTCATTAATATTCAACAAATTGTTTTTGAAGATGTTCTTGCATGGTTAGTAGTCAGTCTTCAACATTTCTGTTCATTTCTTATTTAAAAGTCATCTGGAATAATAGTTTGCATCTTAATAAGACATTTCTATGAATTGATTTTATTTATAAGGTTTTTAATTGCTAATTAATGTGTGAAAATATCTGTCTCCTGAAATATTTGTAACACATGAAGTGAAAGGTGAATGTAGTAGAACAACAATTTGCACATTGCTGCATCGCTCTAAATAAGCATGAAAGATACCATATTTCCCATCCACAAATTCTCACTATTCTTCCTAGAAATGTCAAAACCAGGTTTAATATGTCACGGTACTGTGCACCTGAATAAAGAAGTCAATTTATCTAACATCACAAAGTAGAGGCAAATCAAAATAAGGATGCATGAACGATTTTATGAACCAGCAAAATCATTTCAAGGTGTATACTGTTTATATTATTTGATGTAATGACATTTGAATTGATATAATATATGCACTGTAATTTTCTTTATACATTTTTAATATACATGTCTGTACTTATAACCTTGAAGTATAATTCCTCTTATGTCCCTGAAACAGTCAGAGCTCAGGCAGGGCTCAGTCACAGCTATGAAGAGATTTCCCTTCTGATAAGCACAATCCATGAGCCAGAGTGATCACTTTTAAGGGTAAGTGTCAAATTGCCAATAAAAACTGTCAGATGAAGTGAAATGTGAAGTAATTTTGAGTGACATGTCTGCATCAGAAGTTGAACTGAAATGATTGTGCACTTTTCTTTTGTCAGGCAAAGAATCTTCATGTGATTTTGGAGTTTATATTTCCATAAGTAGACACAAATTTTTAATAACCCTGCTTCTGTTTGTTAAATTTCAATACACCTTCAGATATTTAACCTGAGTGTAAGACTGGGAAACTGCAGGTCTTTCAGGAATTTTGGGAGCTTCCAAAGTTAGATTGCATCTGAGAAAGAATGTTGAAGACAGTATTGCACTGAAGGCTGTTTTTAAAAATGCATCCTTCAGAATCAACTCCAAACCTCTTATTTTAATGTCCCTTTTTTTATCCTGCGGAGCTTTCTTTACTCTTAGAATACTTCTGTTAGGGCTTTTCGCTTCCAGATAAAGCAATAGATAAAATTAGTAGATAAAAGAAAAAGAAAAGTTTTTTGTCTGTGTGAACAAATGTTGTATAGAACCTATCACTTCAATTAAAACCTCACCAACAGCTAAATTTCTGAGTAATTTCTAGTTTAGCCTGTAATTTTGTAGAAGCAGACACAAAAGAGAGTTGACAGCACTCAGGACTAATCATCAGATATTCTGCAATTGAAAGGGACATTTAGGGCTTGGCTACTCTAGGTTCTTACCTATTTTGAAAAACAGGATGTTGATCAACTCCAAGTGTGGTGATGTCCAGCAGCACATACATACTTTGCTAGCAGCATCTCAATCATTCTTCAAAATTCCTGTGCTTTCCAGAAGGAATATTTTAATTCCTGTACTCACAAATCCAATCCCACAGAAACATTTTCAGTTTGCAGATAATTAAGTTCCCACTTTAGCAGGTTTATACAGCAGGTTTATCTGTTAGTTCATAGACAGTTGAAAAGCATCAATTAAAAACAAAAAAAGTAGTGCCAAATCAAACTCTCACAGGAATCTGCTGTTTCATTGCAGTTTCTGAAAAGACAAATGCAAGGGATTTGTGACTGCTAATCAAGGGCAGACGTTTCCACCAGAATATCAGAGAATGAGACATCACCATTCCACCTTTGAGATGAACGTCCTTTCAAACAGAGAAGTCTCTGTTCGTGCAAACAGCATCTCCTTGTTCAGGTAAGGGTTCATATTCAACTACTACACCTGAAGTTTTCACTACATCGCACTTGCAGATTTGAATGAGAAAGAAACATCTAGATAGGGACTAGATATGAACATGATTTGTTTCATTACATATAATTTCCTGACTGTACGTAACATTCATGGTAGTTCAAAAGAGCTGTTAAGTAAACAAATGTCATGACTATATTTCAATGGTTTTTTTTTTTTTATAATAAGCTGAAAATTCATTGTTTTTCACACTTCTGGTGTATACAGAAGTCTTGCTTCTTTAAAAGCATATCAATATAGTCAGCTTAGCCTGCTTTAGTGAGTGAAATATCATGGGACTCTTTATTAAAATATTCAAATTTATTTGTAGGCAGGTATATTGACTCTGGGGGAAAGAAAAATAGAAAAAGAAAAAAGAAAATAAAAGTATCCCTTCCTTAGGTCTAGAGTCCCATAATAGTTCTAAAATGCTAATTCTGGCATGCAACAAGAGAATTATTTCTATCACAGTTCTGAAATAATAATGATTTTTCTCAAACAGTTAATTTTCACAGCAACCAATTACATTACTTATGCTGCAGTTTATGTAAAAGGTGTATAGTTTAAATTGGAACTGCATGCCATTTAAATATCATGCTGATGTAGCTGGTATATATTGCATGCACCACTTTTGATGCTTAGGAAGAAAAGATTAATCTACTGTGGCCTTCAGAGTCAATCAGGAAAAAAGTGGTTAGATTTCACAGTCTTCATACTCATACTCTAATATTAGTATGACATTCAGAACCACATTTAAAACAGGAACATAGGCTGGGCAATTTGGAGAAGTCTTATGATAATAATATAAAAACATTTGGAAAAAGAACCAAGTAGACACTATGTCTTAGAAGCACTATTTTGTGCAATGAGCATTAACATTTTTGAACTGTGGAAATTATGGTCTACCTCCCTTAATCCAAAGAGATAAACAGGTGGACTACATTTTTGAGGATTTTGAAGGCGTATTGGGATGTCATAGTTCTTATTTTTTATTATATAGTCTGCTATTTTTGATTCTATTGAAATCAGATGTTGCTCAATTTTCTGTTTGTATTAAAATTTTTAAATATAATATTTACTACCCAGAGGGCTTGCATGACTTCCAACGCCTGCGAATTGAAATTGCCTGAGGACAGGTCTATTTACTATGTTTACAAATGTTTAAAATAAATTATTAATAATAATAGCAGTAAAGGTAATGATATGTCTGAAGAAGCCAGAATGAAAGTTACCCTGAGCAAACCACGTGCTAAGGAAGAATCCAATTGCCCTTCGTGACGGAAGATGTGCAGCTCATTGTAGCAGAGCTCAGAACTGTTGCATTAGCATTTTATCATTGTCCACACTGGTGCTTCCTTTCCTGAGCAGGAGTTTCAAGGTGGAGCAGGAAGCTGGCTCAGAACAGCACTGTCCCACCTCCACAAGACCCTCTCTTTTGATCATACATTCCTTTTCATAACACTCAGAATGTTTGAGACAAAATATGCTTACATCTGGTACTCTACAGTGACATTATTCTTTGAATCCCTTCCAAAGAAATTGGTAAGTTGGCCTAGTCCATTAGCTCAGTTTTACTCCCACTTGTCTTTCTCGACTCATTTTTTCATATGTCAAATGCAGTCACAAGCAGATTTTATTGTGGTCAGATTTAGTTTAAAATTATTTTAAAATTATTTTAAAATTATATTAAAATTATTTTAAAATTCTGCCCCACTGCAGCTCTACATCCTTATCAGTTTCTATTTTGTCATGTGTTATGTACTCTTTCCACAAAGCATTTTAATTTTGCAACACCTGGCCCCAGCTCCACATAGATTTTTTCAATAATGCCAGATAATCCCTTTGCTGCTTCTTGTGGATGTTTCCATTAGCTAAGATTACTGACTGGAAACTTGCACCTGGCAGCACCACACTAGCTTGCACAGCCGTGGTCTCTCTCCACACAGCTTTGGAAATGGAGCTTGCACCCCTCTGTGCTCATATCTGCTAGTCTTCCAGGTTGAGAGGATGTTGTATGAATTCACCCTTTGTGTTGACAGCTGATCTTCAAACCAGCACGTGGTGCAGCAAGATTGTCTGAAATAAAACCTCAAATCACCCTAGCAAATATTTTCCATTACTTGTAGGAAGCTGACCTGCTTCTCAAAGTCAGGGAAGTTAGATACAGCATACGTTTGATTTAAGCAATTACAACATATATAGTGTTTTTTTTCATTAGCGTATAATTACAATTTACTGTATGAATTTATATTTTTCAGGTCTTGAATTACCCACTTTATTTGCCCATTTCTGTTACATTTGCCCACAAACTTCACTGTAACTGCCTGTGGTACAGTATTATAAGGTGCGCAAACATACCAACTTTAATAGCTTTCTTCAATAAAGAGGTCAATAGAAATAGCACATGGTGACCCATAATTGAATGCAAGAGATTTACTGAAACTGATTAAACTTTCAGAGTCACGCACAGGCAGCTATACTCATACATCTCAACCAGGCTGTAAGTGCACATCTTTCCTCATACTGACTTGCAGATTTAACAGTTGTGTCCTAGGTCAAAGAATATACTCATGATAGAGGAACCTGGAAGTGCCTGGATGAATAATAATAATTACAATTAATAAAGTACTTTGCACAAGGGATGGCTGATGGCATTGCCAATCTTTCAAAATATATTGTGGTTGATAACAATTGCTTAGGTCTGCAAATCTTCTCTTCTTCATCTTTTAAAATAATAGTCTAACTTAGTTTAACATGCAAAGTCAAACACAAAGCATGAAGCCAGATCCCAGACTGTTGCAAAATATTATACATTGAGTGACTTTACCACTTAGCAGGAAGCCCAATTACTGCACTAGACTTTCAGCTTTTATATAAATACACAAATGAATGAGAAAAGAAACTTTGAGTTTCTTTGTCAGAGTGGGTGTCTCTTTTTTTTACCCCCCCAGGAAAACATAAACCACAAAATTTAAATAACTGTAAAACAGACAACATTGAAAATGTTCAAGTTTTCACTGGAGGAAAAAAAATCTATTATGATTTTTACCTTAAAAAGGCACATTTGAAATAATCAGAAATATCTGTATCCTGATTGAAGTACACTGTAAAAACAAATTACCCTTTAGCACTATTTAGGCAGTTAGGATAGAATGGGATTTGTAAAAAACATGACAAATTTTAATGGCCAATATGTTTCAGATACTGAGATCCTATTTTTGCTCAGATTAACATTTGTACTTCCTGTTCCTTTATGTTTTGTTCGTTTATATGTTTTAATATATTAGATTTAGATATTTAAAATTCTCATGTCTACATAGAAAGCAGGGTATTTTTGTAGTTCTTTTACTTGTTAGTGGAAGAAAATTAACATTATTCATTACGCCGATTATCTGACCAGTTTTTAATATCTACTTCAGCATAAAATGAGTCATGATTGAAACTTTATTCTCTGACTCTTCTGATCATAGTGGGACCCTAAGACAAGAAGGTTAGATGCAGATACACAAACTTAAATGAGCTTAATTCACCCATAACAATCTCCCATGGTTTATCAGATAAATCATCTGTATATTCCCTTCAGGAGTATAGGCTGAACTCAGACTCAGTTGCACTCCAAGTCTTTCCCCATATTTTTCAGTTCATACACTTGGACAGTCATAAACTTTTCTTCAGTTCATTCTTTACCTTTATTTCCCCTCTGCAGAATCCAACAGGGAAACCTTGAAGATATAAACATCTTCTCAGTTTAAAAGGTAAAATAATATTATGGAAGGTAAAAGGCTTATAAATAATCTAAGTCTAAATGTTTTTGCATTTGGACAATATACTATAAATGCTATGTTAATATAAGTACTAAGAGTAATTACTTTGTCTCTACCCTTGAAGCAAACATTCTGGAAGAATAAGCTTTCTTTCTGCAACAGACCCAAACTGTGTTTTGTTTCAAAATGTCTCGTAAGGAAAAAAATATGCAAAGAGGATACATAGTGATCAGAGACGTTTGTATAATCATTTATATAAAAGTTTTCTATGCCTTGCGACTTCCTATGGACTTGCAGTTTATCTTTCTTTTGTGTCAGACTAAATGGGCACAATAAATTAAATTCTTCTATAAGTACATGAAACAGAACAACTTGCTCTGCTGACCATATAAACAATACTGCCTTCAGGTCTGAATAATCTGAGAAATTAGTATTTTATTAAGTAATCTTAATTTCTAATCCATAAGACTATATTTCTGAATGTGGTGTATCTTCTAATTTCATACATATTTTATCACTAAGAAAGTTTGCATAGATAAGCAAATAATAACAATTTAAATGAGACTACTCCTCAGAAGCGATAGAGACTGATAGTTGGGTTGTTTTTAAACTGACTTTTCCTCCTGTTATAAAGAAGAAATAATAAAAATAAATTGTGTTGCATCTAAAGGGTCTGCCTGAAGTCTCTTTACATGTATGTGTGTATAGACAGAAAATATACTTTTTTGGTGTGGTAAGTAAATATCTATGCCTATACATACTATTTTTATATACTATAGTATAACCCATATTTTATTACATTTATTTAATCAATTGTATATTATGTTGACATCGATATTCAGTGGTCACATATATTTGCCTTATTCATGTTGAAAAGTCATTATACTCTCACAGAACTTTATGGTAAATCTCCTGTTAGCAATGCATTGGGCATGTAATATGAGAGATTCTTTTATTTAGGAACTTTAAAATGTCAGGTGCTTGCTTTTTGCTTAACCTTACTGACATAGCCAGCACATGCATTAGGAAAGAGAATCATGAAACTTTCCAACCCTTCTTTCATTGAGATCTTGATGTGCTAACACACTTTACTGAGTTACCCTTAGGGTAGAATACAGAATAAATAGAATAGAACTTGTGGCATAGCTTCAGAGTGGCAGAAGGTTTTTTTACCATTCTCTGCTTTACTGAATGTGTCAGAATGAGTTGTCAGTAACTGCAGACATTCTGAGATCTTCAGCACCTTCATGCATTCATGGACAATCAATGAACTGTTAAGGTCAACATATAAATTGTCATTGCTGGGTTTTTTCATATAGCTCAGAGCAATAGTTGCAGATTTAGGAACACTCAAATGCCAGTAGCACCATTATTACTGGCTACTTATAGGTTCAAAACTTTGGTTTCAAGCAACACTTAAAAGGGACTCCTTTTTAAAAAAGATTCTGAACCTCTGGTCTCAGCTTCAAAAGGGTGCTGTATTAGCCATGTCAGAACCAGAATAAAAGGTCCATTCTTATTATCCAGAATAAAATCATCCACTTTTTTTTCCTGGAAAATGATAGCTTCTTTTTCACTCTGACCTGTGCTCTTTATGCTTTTCCTCTTCCAATTCTCTCTCCCCATGCCACAGGCAGGGAGTGAACAAGAGGCTGAGTGGTGCTTAGTTGCCAGCTGATGGTAAACCATGACACTCCAATAACCCTTTCAGTAATAGCTTCTTTTTTATTCTGACCTGTACCTACAATTGCCAATCAAAGGCAGACCCAGAGCTTGAAATACATATAGTTAGTTTTGATTCAAATAGATATCATATGGATATCTTTCAGTGAAGAGTACTGTGATTTTTATAAAAATTAGGAACAGGACTTTTGAGGATCTTGTTTCATACCCTTTGGTAATTTAGTCGATTACTCATGCAGCAATACAAGAAAAAACAATACTGGGAAAAGGGAATTCAAGTGTTTGATGCTTAAAACAAGAGTCTAAATCCTGGTTTATAGGGAGTTTTTTCATAAATTCTATCTGTCTTTAATCTAATCTCTTCATCTCCTTGTATAGAGAGTTCAAGGTTATGTTTCAGGGCAACTTAGTTCTGATTCCTCCTAGACGAATTTATCTGAGTAGAAACAGGCTGCAGAGCGATTTCATACTACAGGGCATTTGCTTTAGAGAAATTGGAGACTAAAAGTACTTTTGTGAATATTTTTCAACTGTTCACTTCTTTCCAACATTTGAAAATAGACAATGACTGTTAATCACTAGGACATTTCAAAACATTTGTATAAACATAGAAAACATGGTGCTCTTTCACACTACTGATTTTTCCTCTGTTAGTTTTAAGACTTTTACTCGTAATGAATGGATTCATACATATTAAGTTACCTCACTAAAATAAAGGAACAGCATTGGAGTACCAGGATCTGTCCTTGGCCAAAATTCAGTTTCCAAAACTTGAGGAACTTAATGGTTTTTCACAGAAAACTTGGACAAGAAAACACATTATGATTAAAATAATTTTTTATTTTAATAAGAAAATATATTAATCCTTTGCTCTTCCCCTCCCTGCAGTCAGATGACTTACAGAAAACCAATTGTCTATCCTCCTCAGGAATTTATCTATGCCTTATACTCCATCTTATGATAGACTCCTCTATTTGAAGAATTGCAATAATGTCCCCTATAGCTAATTGTGATGTCACAAATTTAGGATTATGATTTTCAAGTGGGAGGCAAATAGAAACAGTGGATCAGCTGCAAAGGAACAAAGATCCTATATTCTTGTAAAAGTTCTTAGAAACAAAGTAAAACTGCAACAAATTAGAAGTTTCAAAAATACATAGTCGAAATTTGTCAAAGCATTTAATGAAACATCAATATATCCTATTAAAGAAAGTAGCAGGTTTTTTAAGCATGGTGAATTATACTTTAGATCCTTATGTTCCTATAGAATGGATTGCAAGGAATGGTATCGTGCAAGACTTCTGAAAGACTAAAACAAATATTTTCCTAACGATGAGAGACAGTGTGTTTTGAATGGCCTTTGGAGTACAGGAATCTTTTTACTCGACTAAATGTTAGAGCCCAGTGGGGAAGTACTACATATGCTCACTATATACTGAATAAGAGCCAAGGATAGGCCCTGTTTTGTTAGGCCTTGTAAAAACTTGGATCTTCTTGGGACTTCTTCATAACTGTTGTGAATAAGTGGTTTGGACTCCAGTCACTTACTAGAAATATCAAAGATCATATTTACTGGGTTGTATAAACACAAAAACAATTCCCTTGTATTCATGTGTCACTATGCTCAAAGTATTTAATTTTGTATTACTTACATGTTTCAAGCCAATCTTTCCACACATTACAGTTCTAAGCCTGGAGGCTTTTTGCATGATGTAGTTGTGTCCTTTTCTTGGGTTACAGGCAAATTACATGCCACATCTTTGATTAACATGAAACCTTTTACAATCACATATACATGATGTGTATATATTTAGCCTCTAAGTTTCAGGGTTAAAAAAATTGCTTTATATGCTACATTTTACACACACTTGTCCTCTTTTAGTTTACTGAAGGTCAAAAAATAATCCTCAACAGTGATTTGCAATATTTTCCCTATAAGGGAAATTATAGCATAAGGATGATAAGGAGGACACTGGTTGTCCTTGCAGCACGTTCTTTGCTCACATGGAACGCATGCCTTAGCATGTCCCATCTTTCATCATCTTTTTGATTACATCCCACACTCTGTAATGTCAGACTGTTTTTACTCATTTTCTTTAAATTTGAAGTTCTAAGGGGAAAATAATATTTAAGAAAAGAAGTTATTTACAAACATGAGAGATTCAAATTCATTAGTGTAGTAGGTCATCCATTTCATGGGTTAGTGTTTAAATCCCTGTGCAGTCAAATGAAAGGTAACTGTTTCCCTGTTTTGAAAAAAAATAATGCTGCCCTTTTGTTAGCAGAAAAGAATGATTATCAGAACATGACAATGGGGAACTTGAACTTCAGATCCATTTGTATCAACCAGCAGTTTCTAGCTAATATGATAGCTCCCTCTTTACCCTTGCCCTCTGCCTTATGCTACTTCTAGTCTTTATCAAGCCTTTTCTTAAGTGGTTTTAACATACAAAATAGCCAGCAACATGGAGATGTAATTGTATACAAATACATATTTTACCAATTTTGTGTGACAATTCAGCTTACCACAGGATCTTATGTGTTCCAGAGACAGCCCAAAGCAGGTGAAAAAAAAAAGTGTGAAGGGAAAGAGGACTCAAATTAGAGAGGAATTTTTTAATCTTGTCCTGCTGTGAAACTGCAGACTTATGCAGCATTCTGCCAAGGTTTTGAATTTCAAGGTAGAAGAAACTAAGATACAATTTATATTTTCTTTTTCCTCTTCTTCCTCCATTTTTCTTGACCTAAAACTAATGTGGGATTCATAAAGTCCAGTATGTATGAATGGTTGTTTAGATTTCTAATAGCCATTTATTTCAACATTTGGTTTTGACCCTTTTTGTTTATATTGATAAAAAGAAATGAGAGTGTTATTTGCTTAATCATAGATACCAGAGAGAGCAATCCTGAAGGATAATCCGTATTGAAGTGTGAAGATTTGTTAGCAAAACAAACCAGTTGCTCTGTCCTGTTTGTTATTTGTCATTCACCACTGTCCTGAAGCCTTCAGTCAATTTTTCAAAGAGCAAAAATGCCGTGTCACAAAAAATGTTATGACAAGTCTCAGTGCCTTGCAAGACTGAATCTTTAGTGAGGCATCCAAAAGTTGGATTTTTTCTGGCTACACTGATTGAACAATGATGCCTGTCAAATACATTTATACAAATCAAAGCCTATTTGTGAACAGAAATAAATAATTCAGTAGCTGCAATAAATAATTCAACCAATCCCAACTGAGTGGACTACAGCCCTTCCTCTAGAAGCAGTCTCACCACACCAGTCAATGAGAGAACCAATTTGAGCAGCTTTCCCTGGTGTTGCTCCTAAGCTATCTGATCTGCAGCAGGAATTAGGTTTGAAATCTTTAAGACAGTTAACATCTTCCATGCAAACGAAAATGCATTTTATCTAAAATGTTGCTATTATTAATATTAGTTGCATAGCTATGGAGGCCAAGTTGTACTTTCTGTTTCAATGATGCAATACCACGACATTAATAGGGCTTTACAGACAGGAGTGAGGGCAGAATTTAGTCTCTTTTGACTAAAACTCTTTCCCATTCACATATGTGAGCTTGCCACTCCCTGGGAAGAATAAAAATTTTAATTAGTTAAATTTTGCCTAAGTGAGTTTCCTTTTCTTTAGGACAAACTGGAGGACTGTGACCAATTTAAATGTCTTTCAGAATGAGGTTTCTTTAGACACATATTTGTCTACATAAGTGCATTTTTCTCACTACATGTTTATATCACATAGATTGTCCTCAAAAACTACATCTAATCCATTGTTACCCCCATAATGTTGGGTAAAAGGAGCGTACAACATGTGCCTCATGTCTTCCTTGTGAGTGTAATCAACATTTCAAGAGTCTAGTCATCCAAATTATCTCATTAATACAAGAAAGCATCAATAATACTCATTTTTATAAAAGGAAAACTTTCCCAGTACCTACTGCTGTACCCTGGTACTGTCTTCATCTATCCATGTCCCTCTGGGTCTTGATCAACAACTGTTCTCAGGAATGGAATTGAGTAGGTTTTGGAAAAGTCATATGACATCCTGTGGTCTGTTTGGGGGAGCATGTTCATGGCGGGATTTTCTTTCTCTTTAGTCTAGTGGTCCACTTTGTTGTATCCTTAATTGTTTCTTCATCTCTCTCTGTTCCCAGCTGAGGTGAGAGTGTGAAGTACTAGATTTAGAAGGTGACAAGATTTACTCCATTTCTGAAGCAGTCTTTGGTGAGATGCTTACTAAATCTGTGTGCTTCAGTTACCCATTCCCTGCTTTGCCATGAAGAATTCTTGTGAGATTAAAAATAGAGCTCCAGCAGACAAAAAAGAGAGGAAAAATTCAGGAATATCTTAATACCTCATGGTAATGAGCCCACTACTTTCTAGAATTAACAAAATACAAACAAGCATGTGTATTTTACACAGTGCAGGTAAGGTTTAACATCTGCACAATTTTAAAGAAAAATGTTATATATACTAGATTCTACTTGAGCATCTGGAAGAGTAACATGGATCTTGGTCATTTCACATAGTGGAATTTCTTTTCCAGCCACTATATCCCTGGAGCTGTAGGCTTTGTGGTTTTCTGAACCCTAACCCCAATAATGGCTTGGGGCTGAAGATCAGGTCCCCAGGACAAGAAGTGGCCCAGGTTTAAAAAGGGTGGAAGGAGCTATATTGGTGTTGTGCTGTGGTCCCCTTGGCATGCCTTTTCCAGTCCCAGGGTCCCTAGAGCTTCGCGGTTGTCTGAACCCTAACTCTAATCTGAAAATAAATGAACACAAATCTGAGGTGAGGGTCAAACATTGCAAAGAGAGCATGGCATGACACCAGCATTGCTCCTGCCATATCTTTCTGATGTGAATTGTGGTAAGACAGGAAAGGGCTGCGGGCAGCCTAAACCTAAATATGTTGCAGCTGTGCCCCTAAACAAGAGAGGAGCAGTGGCGCGGTCTCAAAGGCAGTCCCCTGCAACACTGCATATCTGGGGGGGCTGCCCCTGAGCCCAAACATGCTGGGGAGGCACGCAGCGGCCGCGGGCTGTGAGGCTGTAGAGACGCGGTCCTTTGCAGAATTGGGACAGGTCAAAAACAGCAGGCTCTCAATTCCAGGTTTCCAGGTGGTTTATTAGGGTCAGAAGGGGAGGACTGGGGAATGGGGGAGAGGGGAGGAGAGGCAGGGAGGGGTGTGGGGTCCATGGCAGCCTGAATCGAAAAGCCCCGGATCTGGATCCCTCAGGGGCTTATCAGGCGAGGCGCGGGGGGCGGTGCTGACTCATATGAGCCAGTCGGGGAGAGCCAGAGGGGATGGGCTAGGGAAGGGAAAATGCACTGCAACAGAGAGGTAAAAACCTTTGTAAGAGAATGAAGCAGAGAATGCAGACTTGTATGACTAATTAGAAAAGACACCTGTGGATAGTTTACTGACCAACAGTAATGTAATAAAAACACCTGTTATGCATGTGAAGAATTAGTATAAAAAGTTGTATGAGGGAGTAATAAATTGCTGATGCCTAAGTTGCTGATGTCTTGTGTGTTTGAGAGTCCACCATCGCTGCACTACCCATGGTGCTGGTGACCTCAGACTCAGATTCGGCTGTTCATTTGTTTTAGTATTGTGATAAGAGATCTCTTGGAATCCTTTTGTCTTAATAGAGGTGAAATAGTGTCAGTGGCTATGTATAGGAGTAGTAGATGAATAATCTGTTTTGGGCTTTTTTTAATGTTTTTCTCATAAGGTCTGTCTTGCAACTGTTAATGAGCTGCTGTGAGACTCTAAATTAGTAGAGCAAGGTATCCCAAGGGAACACTTGTGTCAGGTCTGCAGGGAACACAAAGAATAACACGGAACAACAGTTTAGTAATTCAAAGACCCACATGTCACCCTATTTCTGCTCATTCTACCTTCTCCAGCACCATCTCCTTCCCAGATGAATATTACCCCAGGGTAATAGTAAAAGTAGGGTCCATTTAGCAATTTTAGAATGGTTAAAATAGTGTTGAATTGCTGTAAGAATGATAAATGCCTGTGTAGACAGAGACAATATCCCTTGCCTTTCTCTTGATATGATAGCTAGGAACTTACATCTGTCTGAACCTTCTTCAAAGCTGACTTTTGTTTTCAGGTTTTTAAGATATTTGTTACCAAATGACAGTTTTAGTAATATATTTATTATTAATTTCATGTTATAAAATAATCAGAACTAAGAGGTGGATAATTAAAAAAAAAAAAGCATTGCAGATATAAA
Organism: Grantiella picta; assembly: GCA_013397955.1. Taxonomy (NCBI): domain Eukaryota; kingdom Metazoa; phylum Chordata; class Aves; order Passeriformes; family Meliphagidae; genus Grantiella; species Grantiella picta. The sequence continues at coordinate 193,829 of VZRM01006606.1, forward strand.
CATAGGGGATAAATGTTTAATACAGATATATTTGATTTGGAAAAATAATCTGTTCTAGGCTTATCCTCTTTTACTGGCAGTTGATTTTTATGATTTAATTTTCAGATTATTTTCTCTGCTTTTGAGCTTGTTTAAATGCTGATATAAATTCACCTAAAGAGGATATCATAATCTTGAAAATACAAAAGCTGATTGATAAGGTTAATATGAACAGAATTTTGACACAAATAGTGATTCCTAACTCTAGCTAACATTATAGTCACAAGGGCGAGATGGAGAGCTAAGCAGAAACACCTTGAATAAGCCATTGAATTAAAAAAAAAACAAACCTGTAGAATTAAAATATGTAAATAGTGTACATGACTTCCATGATATTTTTTGTCTTATTTTTGCATTCAACTGCATATATTAGATCAATGTCATTTCATTTCATTGCTGCATTGTCCCAAACCATGACAGGGTCCTGTTTTAATGCCTTTTTGTTTCTCACCAACCAAATCTATTTAAATTGACAATAAATTAAATTACATTTTTTGCCATGTCAGATCCATTTTGGTGACACTTCTAACAGGTAAGCAATCTCCCTGTCTTTATCTCAGCCTATGAGATTTCTCATTACTGCTTTTTCCCTATTTTCTCTCTCTTCCTGCTGAGTGGAGGGGAGTGAGCGAGTGGCTGGGTAGGAGTCTGGATGTTAGCCAGTGCTGGCCCACCTAGACTGTAGCAATGTGGTTCTTCAGGATTGCATGTGGCTTCCTTTGTTTCCCTGCTCTGTATGCTATCGGTTCATTTTGAAATATGCACCCTGCTGTATCCGAAATCTATTGGTGGGTTCCTTATGCCTGTCTTCCCTTCAGACCTTCTGAGACTGGCTCCAGGGGAGAAAATCCCGCCCCCTTCCTTTCCCTTTTAAGCCAATGCCTGGATCAGCTTGACGTCTTCATCTCTGAGCTGCTAGCCCCTGATACCATCCCTTGCTTTCCTCCCTGCCTCCTTCCCCTGTAACCCTCTCCCCTCACCCCAAATAAACCTCCTTGGCAGAACAGAGATGGATTCCAGTTTGTTTCTTTGTCTTACTTCATTTCCTGCTGAATCTCTGTGGCTATGAGCCTCACGCCACGCCGAGCGGACCCCGGGGGCTGCCCACCCCGGATCCTGTGGAGATACGCTGACCAGGGACCCCGCTCCAGGGGGGAGCCAGCTCGTGCCACCCTCCCAGAGCCTGCCACATCGCTAGACCATTTCAATTGTAAACTAGAACTGTAATGATGCACAACATGGTGCACATATAAAATATATTCAATGCCCCCAAAAGTTTGACATCTGAAAGAGGAAAACCAGTTTTAAAAAAGGCGCTAAAACTTCAGGGAGTATGTTCTCAATTGCCTGATCATGAGCAGCAAATTCTAATTCTGTGTAAGTTTAAAATATAAATTTAAGATATTCAGATTTTTAGAACATCAGCATTAATAATTACTTATATAGTCAGCAAATCATTTTGGCTCCTTTTGTGATAAATTGCAAGTAGTATAGTTCACAAATCGTTTATGAAAGATGATGAGTTTAATTGCTTATAAAGCAGTTCTCTACTTTTGTTAAGTTTTGCTAACCTGTTATGCTTGCAAGTTGTTTTACACAATTCCACAGAACAATTTGCAAGAAGCTTTTGTGCAACCCAAAAGGCAACCACGAGGCAGCCCTAACCCTTGCACAACCCCCACCGGGAGCCCAGCATAGCCCCCACGAGGCAACCACCAGGTGATCATTGAGAAGTCCCGAGCAGCCCCTCCAGTGAAAGTAGCCACTCAGCGCGGGACATGTAGCTCAGTGGCCAATCCAAGTTTGAGGAAGGACACAACAACGCAGAGTACATCGGCTCAGCGACCAATCCAAGCTCGCGGAGGGACACAGGGGAGGGGGGCACAAAGGGTATTAAAACCGCTGTTTGTAACCTGTTGGGCGCGGTGACTAGAGCGTACCAGGAGAGGCGCTCGGCCCGCCCAGTGCTGCTTTGGCTAATATCAGCTTGCTTACTGACCAATAAATTTTCTAATTGGATTTCTGTCTCCAGTTGGCTCATTGAGACCCCAATCAATAACACTTTGTTTACCTCTTCTTTTTTATTTCTACAACCCATGAGATATGTGTTTTGTTAAACCTAATTTCAATTTGTTTTTATACAGATTATATACATAAGTATAACAATTTGGGAGTATGAACTTCACCCTTATTGGAAAGTAAGAGGTTTTGGCCTCTTACTATATATCTATATCTATATAAAAAAAAGACATATTTAGAAAGTGAAGACCTGAGTGCAAATCATACATTAAAAAAAAAAGTATTTTCTCTGTTTTGTAAACTAATTTATTCATTCTCTGTGAGTGTGGTTTTCAAAGATACTCTGTGGGGACCTCTACTGTATTTGTCTGGGTGAAAAATGTTATGTGTGTCAATTCCTTTTCATTTTCATTTCAGAGTTAATTAGGACATATTAAGTATTGAAGAGGGCAGGGGGTAAAGAATTTTATGAGACATATGCCAAATAGTTCTACAGCTTCTCTAATTAGATTTAACTTCCAAAGGCGTATAGAAAAGAGTCCTTAGAGGGAAGTTATTAGAAGAACCATGCTAAACAATTTAACAGTAATTTGGAAACTGAAGAAATAAAATGCATATTCCAGTGGGATTTGAAAAAAGATAAGAGGACTATATTTTGACTCATTTTATTTCTAAAGAAAAGTTGACCAAATGCTTTTTAAGAGTGAGTAGAGATTACCTGTTTTATTTATAGCAGACAAAATCTAGGAGACTGAGAAATGGTTAACATCTAGTAATGGGTGTATTTTCCTAGTTTCAGGCTGGCTTGGACAAAATGTCGTGGGAATTAACACCTGGGTGGAACTGCAAAAGAATAGGCAGAAAAGAATAACAACGCAAACTCTCTACAGTGTCTTGAAGAGTGCAGAGACTCAGCTACAATTGAACACTAGCAGGATTTGGTCCGATATATCTGATCTGGTTTTCAGAAGTACTGTCAGAGGCACCTGCCCATTTAATCTCCAGTTAGTGGAATATTATGAATGGTAGGGGCTTAATGAAGATTTACAGAAGTATTAAATTTTTGCCAAATGCAACCAGGTAGATGCAATTTTATTATATGTTTCTTGTATCTTGTACCTTATATGTCTTGTATCAAAAAACAAGATAATTTTGAAAGACCACCTGTCCTGACAGCAGGGAGAGAGGGAAGAGAACAGCTGCTTTGAGCTATTGCCAGCTGTCTCTCCATTTAAATACTCAGATCCAGAGTCAAATGACTACGTAGAGCCCTAATGGATTTAGCAGATTTAGCCTGCTTAGGACAGATTGCTCATACGGTAATTCTTGACTCACGTTAAGACTTTCCCTTTGCAGTCACTTCATGGGCCATAACAGTCAGAAGAATTGAAGCCTTGTCAAATTCTGAACATCCTATGGAACTGGTATGGCAGATAGGATTACACATGGAGCTGTAACTGAGAGACAGGAAGGCAGAAGACTTGACTCAATTTGGCAAAGGCATGACTAGAGAAAAGCAAGATGAGGCAAGGCAAGGGAAGACCATATGCTACTACTGTATGAAAGACTGTAGAGGGTAAGGTTGAATTATCATCATTTCTCCATAGGTAAATTTAGATAGATACATCAACTCCATCTTTTTTTTTTTTAGAATATGCCTGTGTCATGGTTTCACTCTACAAGCAACTTCACAGGATATGCAATTTTCTTATCTATCCCAGTCATATTATAGTTGTGACTTCTAAGACATCAAAGTATGTGAACAATAACTAATAAATAATGAAAAATAATGCAAAATAACCTTTATCTTTATATTTTATTAGTCCTGATATTACTTTTTTTGTCTATTGTGATGAGCAAGGCATAAAGAACAGTAAGTTAAGACTATATGAAATGGTGAAAGGCCTTCTATCTAATCTGAGACTCTGTCAGGTACTTAGGAAAAACAGAGCTAAAAGAGAGGTATAATCCCTCAACTATCAAAAAACCCTTTAAGATTTTTGAACTTCTTTACGTTTTCAGTTAGTCCCAAAGATTTTTATATCTTGTATGAAAATATACCAACTAAGCCTTCTGCCTAATCCTTTACTCATCTGCTTCAGTTCTCTAGAAAAACTAAGTTATAAACCTTTGGAGTTATTAGTTTTAATTTCATATGTGAGTTTAAAAATGTGTATCTTACTGTTTTTTGGTTTCCTCTTTCCCAGGAAGAGTAATAGTCTTAATCAGTCCTCATACAGCAACCTTTTAAAATATTTTATCATTTTCTTTGCTCTCCTTTCTTTCCATTTGTATTCTATCCTAGAAGTTTTGAGATGGGAGGATGAGACCTGCACACATTCATAATGACAATGAAAGAACAAAGGGTTTTCACATAAAGGAATAATGGCATAAAGAAATTTTCTGGTTTACTCTTTTTTTCTTTCATAATAATTTGTGATGTACACTTTAACCATTCAATCAATGATGTTCACTTAGCTAATTCAACTCAATTTCAGAAATAAATCTGCTATGAATCCAGGATCTTTGGACCCATCGCAGATTTTGGGTAACTAGAATTTCTTTTCCTATGTGAACAATGGATATTGCATTTTGTTTGGTATTTTACTGTCCTTTCCATTTCCTCTGGATCCTTCACTAAACTCAAAGTTCAAATAAAAATACAAATAAACAACTTCTGTCAACACAGGACTTGTGCTTTTGTATTCATCAAATTCTTTGTTGGTTTTCACTCTTCTGTAGGTCAGCCTAAAGGCATGCTCTTATATCTCTCCAACAGTGCTCCTTCTGAGATTTTTTGTAATCAATGTCCTACACCTGTAGTGGGTCTCCTGCTCTCAGCTGTACTCCATTTTCTCTCACTAATGAACACGTTGTCTGTGTGTTCAACACAAAGCAGTCTCTCAGGGCATACTCTGAGCCTTTGCCCTTCCTGAGTTCAAAAAGTCAGAAGATTGATATCGGCTGTGCTCTTGCTGATCAACAACCATGTGGTTTAGAACTCCAGTCTAAAATGAAGTTTTGGGTGGCAGGCTTACAGTCTAAATTAATGCTTTCAACTCAGGTTTCCCCTGACCTGATGTATCACGTAAGCATTACGTTGTAGAACTTTCTGCTTCAAGTTATCTCCTGGACTTCAATAGACTTTGCACAGAATAACCCCAGAGAGCTCTTTCTGGAATTCTGCAAGGAACAACATACCAAAACTACAAACATGAAACTATTGGTTCTGACTTGCTGACTTGAGAAGATCACTATGATTCTACTAAAACTGTTCTCTCTCAAGCTGCCATTCCTTAGAAGTATTTGTGTGCTGCAGTACAGTTAACATTTTAGATTCATAGCAGAGTTTCAAAAGTTTATTATTTGTACACAAATCAGGTTCTACTTTGTCCAAGACAGAACCAGGAAAACACTGTTGTACTCACCTTTAGTAGATATAACATTGTGTGGGAATGAAGAACAATTTCACTTATGTTTTTCTTAGGTTTGACCATTGCTAAACCCAAATGTCAGGGAGTGTAACACTATTTTCTGCCAACAGCATCTGTCTCCTTGGCAAATTCCTCAGACAATTATATTGGCAGCTTTGGAGTAGCCTCTAGGCCTGTCATGTAGCTACCCTTGTCCTTGCAATACTGTTTTATAGTGATTCAATTTGTTTCTGAATAATGTCTGCAATTTTTATGCAATTAAATTGCAACACAAATCACTTAAGGGATCTCTAAACCAATCTTTTTTATGGAAATATGCAATACTTATTAACTATTGACATTCCCCCTACAAAACATTTGTTATAATAAGTAAGAATTACTACACATATTATTACTTTGCCAGCCTGGAAACATTCCAGCCTTTACATTGATTTAGTCCTTTGTCAATATTCCTGATTTCTAGTCAGAGTTTTACATTTTTCAGTGTTGCACTCAAGTTTGAGCCATGACAGTTTTATCTATTATCAGTTAATCTACACAATTAAAACCGCATGTAACTGGCTGAATGTTGTCTCTTACCAGACAGCTCTGTGTAACTGGTTATGAATGAGTTTGCTTTTGTATCCAACATCAATTTATTCTTGGAGATTAGGCACTGAAAAGATACTCGTAACAACTTTGTGGCCCAGATTAAAAACTGAATCCTCAATGTTGATAAATCCGTAGGACTTAATTTTGCATCCATTTGAGAATCTGGCATATAAATATTAAGCCAAATTATAAGTTACTTCCTTGAGTTCACATAGGCCAATATATTTATTAAGCAAAATACAGATTTGTGAATTAATATAGTCTTACACAAAGATTTCCTGCCAAATCCAGAGATATAGGAAGCCGCAAGCCTAAAATAATTAAAAACCTACCTTCTACTGCTCCCAACAGGTTGATTTGAAACTCTTTTAATTCTTTTAGTAAATAAATTCTGAAACAATAAGAACATTTTCTGAGAGATACAGAGATCTATTTTTTAATAAATATTTCTCTATGAGAATAGAAGGAACCCTTTGTCAGCTTCAAATAATTCAGTATCTTATCAAAATTCTTACTGATGTTGCAGAGAATTAGGTACTTTATTTCTTTAGAAACCATATCAAACAGCTCTCACTAGTTATATACTTAAAAACTTGAAAAGCAGATGTTCAGATTTTAAAGGTATTTGAATCAAAATATTTGAAGTAACTAGAAAAAATTTCTTTATTTAAAATTTTTGTAATAATAATTAACTTATTTTTAACATAAAAATGCTGATGACATTGCACATTATCGAAACACAGTCTATTTATTTCTGTATATTAAACATTTTTTAAAATTAAAGATTATCCAATTTTCTAGCTCTATTGTGTTTTAAGGCTCTTAAAAGTATCTATGCATCATGTGTAAAAATATATCAAGCAACGTATAGAAATTTAATGTTTATTAAAGGAATGAAGATAACCTTAAGATAAGATCTCAAGCATAAAGTTCTAATTATAATGTTAAGAAAGATATATTTATGTGAATTGACTAATTAATTTGAACAGTATGTGGGAGCAAAAATTACGGATGTCTTAGCATAAAAATATATAAAATGCTCACAGTATTTTTTGACAGTTTATTGAAATAGTCATGTTAAATCAAAATAAGATTATCAAGTAATAGATACAGCGTAAAACCCATATCAGATAGAATACATCACAGAATCATAGAATCATTTGTGTTGGAAGGACCTTTAAGATCATCCTATTCCAACCCCACTGCCATGGGCAGGGGCACCTTCCACTAGACCAGATTGCTCAAAGCTCCATCCCACCTGGCCTTGAACGTATGAATACATCTTGAACACTTGGATACATCCTGAGTAATGCTTACAGACATTCAGCTGAGACATTCTCTGGGGATATGCACATGTAAAATATCATTATTTCCACAAGATGTATGATATGAGATATTCCCTTCCTGCTAAGGGGTTGAGTCTCTGATGATGAATACCACTATTGTTAGAGTCTTTAAGTGTCATGAGATGCAATTGATTTTCAAAATAAAACATGTTTATTTTTATTATTTTTACTTTTAGAGGAATCAATCACTTTTTAATATGTGATCAAAATAATTGGTGAAAAAAGAAGAGTCCTAATTGTCATAATCAATAGGTCACCAGTGGTCTACAGACCATATTTTAGGACATGAAAATTTAGGTGCCCCAAAATCAGCTTCTAAGAGCAACATTTAAAAGTTGCCTTTTGCCATGGATCAGTGGTTGTAGATCAATACATTCTTCAGTAAATCCATTGCTGGATTGATTTGTGCTAACAAAGCTTAACCCTAAAGTATTTAAAAACCAGCCACGTAATGTCAGGATCCAATGTCAAGACATTATTAGGGGTCAAATGCCGACTTTGATCTCACTTGAGTTGTTATCTCTTTATCCTACTGCAGTGTCTTTCTTTCACCAGTCTCGCTCCATTCTATAAGAGTGATCTGCACGACTGTATTGCTGTGGCATCACTAAGATGGTGCACTCCAGAGCTGTGTGCCAGACCCTTTCCTCACTCACGTGCTTGTGAAGCCTAAATTGAGCAAGAGAGCACTTTTCCCCTTATGGGCCTCAGGTGTTAAAACACTGAACATAAATATTTTACATAAAGTATTTCCTTACCTGTCATATCTCCTAACTCTTCAGCTATGACAACAAAGTCCAGGATGACTCAGCTGGAGTGTTAAACAGGTGTACAAGAATTTCACATATGCTTACTGTTGGTTATTTGGTTATGTTGTCTTTCAGATAGCTCAGATTACTCTGTAAATGTTGCAAAACCAAAAGTCTAATTTTCAAAATATGCAGCAGAAAGCAATTAGTATCAGCTTACTTGGTTAGAAAGAAATGATAAAAATTTTATTCTTTCCCCCCAAAGTAATATCTGCAAGCCAACTTAGCCCACTTTATCAAATTCTTCCTAGATACAGAATTTATCTGTACATATTTCTCATACAAATGAGAACAGTTTTCAGTAGTGAGAGTTCAGGTCGTTATTATTTTTGACGTTACGCTTAGGTTGGGAAGACCAAATGGCTAACAGCTTGTAACACTGTTTGAAAACATTGCTTGCAGATGGCAACTCTTGCAAATAGCCATTTTATCAGTATGTAATACTTTAAAAGTTCTTGACATTTAAATTTTTTGCAATAGTTTTGTTGTGATTAATCAAACTGATGAAATAAAAATGCAGTTAAAAAAAAAAGATTTGGACTACCCATAAAAAAGTGAAAACTAAACAAAATTAATTCAATAAATGTGTCTGTGTAAGGAGAGAGCAAAACAAGCTTCATATATTATGAGGGAGAGAAGAAGGCAAGGAAGAAAAAGAAAAAAATCGAGAAATTATCTTTCAAACATTCCATAGTTTCACGAGGATATTTGGGTGCCAAAAAACCAACCAATAGCCAACCTATTTTTCTTTCAAGTGACTATCCTTTCCAATTTCTCTTTGCTTGCTAATGTGAAGAAAAAATGGTTCTGCTACATGCTTTAACTGTGAAAAATGTCTTTTTTGTTGTCATTGGCAGAGTATTTTTTATTTGAGGAAAAAAGCATAATATGTTTTTCTGTTTCCAGTTTATCATTTGTATTTCTGACTTCAGATTTGATTTGTTAAGGAAGATTTGTGTATGTTGGATATGATTTTGCTATAGCTTGCTCATACATTTGATAAAAGAAGTGAAGAATTACATAGATACTTACCAGCATATAAATGAAGCAGAAGAAAGAGTATATAGAATTTAAATGTGGGGATAAGAAACCAGCCTTTGTGTGCTCATACTCCCAGTAATCGCATTAGCAACAGCTTGAATTTAGAAAGTGTTTTATGTAAAAATGAATAAAGGAGCACCTTCGTAATGCATTCACTAAGAATAAACAAAATGAAGGACTGTAGAGAATTGTCATGGCATGCATTAGGTCAGGCTCTTCTCCCAAGCAGGGATTTAGTATCTCTTTTTCCTCATTCACCCAGAAGCAATAACTACAATTCAGTGTTCAATCAGACATCTTTTCACTTACATAAGTGTTTTTCTTTGATTTTGTAGACTGTCACAGTTAGTACTTCTGGAGGACTGGAAAATGGATATTGGGTAGCCAGTCCTTGTTTTTTTCATCATTGTAATCTGTGCACTTCCTCAAAGTAAATTCCAAAGCATTTAAATACAAAGTTTTTGAAATTGAAAGTCTAAAAAAAAAAAAAAACAAAACCCAAGACAAAACCAAAAACCCAAAATAACAAAACTGAAAACTGACCAACAACAATCTTAAAGGTTATCATTATCATTTCTATTCCTACAGCTGAGGCACTAAGGTCACAGGCCACAAAAGTATTTGAATGCATTTGGCAATACTTTCCTCTACAAAAACAAAACCAGAAATGAAAGCACATATTATTAGTCTGAAATGTTCACTCAAATATTGTCCTATAGGATCCAAAATCCAAACATAAGATTTTTATTTTTTTGCTCCAGGAGGTAAACCTTGTTGATGATGACTGCTTCTCCTGAAATATAATCTTTACAGTGAACATAAGTCAGTTTGCCTTTTCTCCAACTCATGTTCTCCAACTTTCCTGCGGTTCCCACCTGTAACACACAGCCTGGGACAGGCCTGCAGGTCACCCATGCCACAGGGATATGACCTCCTTGTGTATAGTAATTCTTCATCATCAGAGAGAGTGTAGTGTAGTCAAGGCTTTCCAGTTTACTTTCTGTGACCTTATGGCTGCTTTTAACTGTAGATATATGCTTAAATCCGTATTTGTGCCTAATCTACTGCTCAGAATCACAGAAGAATATAGGCTGGAAGGAATCTCTGAAGATAAACTAGTTTCTGCATACTAGGAGCTACCCTACATTTCAGCAGAGACTCATCACAGCTGATAAACTCTTTGGTTTAGGGCAGGAACACCTTGGTTTAGGGCAGTGGAAATGAAGTGTTTATATGGCATATGCAGATGAGAGGTGCTGGTGCTGCCACTACCTGAGCCAGGCACCAGCTGTGGACCTCAGAGTATAACTGCCAGCTGCCAATTTGGGCAGTGTCAGTGCCTGCCTTAGTGAAAATCACACTCCTGATCCACTGGTCCAGGTCCACTTCAGGTATCACTAAAGGAGTGGTGTAGAGTCCAAAGGACAGGAGGCAACTTTATTGTCAGAGCCACAGATGTCAATGGCCCGCCTCACATGTGAGAATGTGTTGCAAGTTCTTACCCAGAGTAGAACACATACTATCTGTGATTTAAACTGATCTACTTCCCTTTGTATTGGAACACGTTGCCGGAGAAATCTTTTACACTTTCTTGGATTCATATGGGAAGAAACTGAAAGTCAAACCCGGTGTCTCTGCTTTGTTTTATCGGTACAAGTGTGCCAAACTAAAGCCCAGAGCTCACATGGTCTCTAATAAACAAATATAAGTAACTTGGAATATCTGATTCTTTGATCTTCTGAAATGGTTGCTCCAAATTTAATTGGAATACAGTGCTGAATGAGGAGGAATATTGCCAGAGGTCAAGGAGGCAATCCTTTTGATCAACTCAGTTCTGGTAAGGACAAATGTAGAGAACACTGTGTCCTGTTCTGTGTCCAGTAGTGTGGGCTCCACACTATAAAAGAGACAGATGGAAATACTGGAGAGAACTCAAAGAAGGGGTACTAAGATGATAAATGGACTGGAATATCTCTCATGTGAAAAAGAGATGAGAAAGCTGGGACTATTTAGCCTGGAGAAGAGAAGGCTCAGGGTGTTTTACATCAATGTATAGAAATACCTCAAGGGAGAATGCAAAGTGGTTGGAGACATGCTCTTTTCAGTGGAGCCTAGTGAGTGACAGGACCAGAGGCAATGGTCACAAATTGAAATACAGAAGGAACAGTTAGAATAAGGAAACACTATTTTTTTTCTGCTGTGAGAGTGGTTGAGAACTGGCACAGGTTGCCCAGGAAGGTAGTGGAATCTCCCTCCTCAGACATATTCAGAAGTCATCTGACCATGGGTGGAGGTCACTGGCTGTGAGCAGCCCTGCTTGAGAAGTGGGGCTGGACCAGATGACATTCAGAGGTCCTTGCCAACCTCAACCATTCTGTGATTCTGTGACATAAGAATAAAATCTGCTTCTTTTCTGTGTCTGAGAAAACCCAGATAATCTACAAAACTCAATTTTAACTTACCAAATTGATTGCAGGCTCTTTCATTCCCTATACTCCTTTCCATCAAACTCCTCAGATCTGCATGGAGTGCGCATATTGATAGTTGAGGCTTAACTGTTAGATCACTGAAATTTTGTCAGCTCAAAATTTTGCTTCAGGACTCTTCATCTTTAATGTCAAAAAAGGTGAAAAACCCTTTCCTGAATTTGAAAAACCAGTGTCAACCTATCCAGGGACGCCTGTCCTATAAAGAGGCTCAGAGAGTTGGGCATGTTTATTTAGAGAAGAGAAGGCTCTGGGGAGACCTTATAGCAGCCTCCAGTACCTAAAGGGGGCTACAAGGAAAGAGGGACTTTTCATTAGGGCACATGGTGGTAGGAAGAGAGGCAATGGTTTCAAACTGAACAAATTCAGCTTTAGATTATACATTCAAAAATAACATCTTTACTGTGAGGATAGTGACACAAGGAACAGTTTGCCCAGATGGGCTGTGGATCCTCCATCCCTGGCCAGGGAGGATGGGGCTTTGTGTAACTTGGTCTAGTGGAAGGTGCCTCTGCTCATGCAGACGGTTTGGAACTGGATGATCCTTAAGATCCCTTCCAACCCAAACCATTCTATGATTCTATAAGAGGTTAAATAGAAAAGAATTCCACAAATAATGAAATATATATCATGAACTTGATAAGATCGAGTTATATAAGATTAAAACAGTACTCGTTGCAATGTGAGATTCATTGTAACAATCGTCTTCCCAAACAAATCAAATCTGATGAAACAGTGAAATCTCACAGTACTGACTTCAGTGCGGCTTCTTGCTCTGCTACAGGCGGCTAGCCTTGAAGCCGCACGAAAGAAAGCTAGCCGCCGCGACCCACACACACGTGGACTGGGCGCAGCAGTGAGTCCCGCGGGAGCAGCGCGGAGTGCCTCGGAGACGGAGGCCAAGCAGGAGACAAGGTGATATAAAAGAGATGCAGTCTCTCTGTTCTCGAGATCCAGGGTTTATTGAGAGGAACGGCAGAGCAGAGAAGGCAGATAGAACCGGGGACGAACGCAGAGGAGGAGACAGCTGGGTTCTGGAGCACAGAGAGCCCAGAATGTCCCGGTACAAGGGGTTAAGAGGGACCGCAGGACGGGAGGAGTTTACATGGGAGAACCAACTGGGATGTGAGGGATACAGGAATGACAGGGGCGCCAGGGACTGGGGATGCAAGGAGGGAAGTTACAGAATTTTGAAAACCAATGGTGAAACTCAGCTACATGGAACAAAGAAGAACTTTCTAGTTATAACTCCATATAGGATAGAGAGGAGATATCCAGAACAATGCTCTTGTTCTCTGATGCATATTAAGGATGCTAGCTGCAAGGTGTCCTGGGCAAGCATCGCTTTGTCACCCTAGTCTAAAGGTCTCCTCACACACAGAGCTCCTCCTCAGTATCATCTGCTTCTAAGATCATCTGAGCCAAGGCCACTGCTATACTTCAGTTTGGATTTAGAGGCATGACTGAAATAATTTCAACTTAACTGATAACTCAAGAAAATCAGAAGAAATTATATGAGATAAATGAGAGGCATCTACCATCAAAATATATCAGAATCAGCTCTTGTCACCGGTACCTCATTGATACACACTGTGTTGTTAATGACCTATCAGCTGTGCACAAAATATGACCCACCCAAGGAAAAAAAATATTTTGGAGAGGCCCAAATAAATATGTGATCTGCCCTTTGGATGTTGGCAATTTATTTTTAAAAGTAGTTTTGACAAGAATATGTTCAAGGTTTTTCAAAATGAAAAAACAGAAAGTAATGATCATCTTCACAGTATATCAAATTCCTATTACCCTTTTTAGAGTAACTGGCACAATTATTCTGTATTCCCTGTAGAGAGCCACACAAATACCTCCTTTGCAAGACATCTAATAGTTTCAGCTGTGAACAGCTGTTCCACTATTTCTCAAAAAATTTGTAAAGCCGGTCACTGGGCTGATCTATCATTCACAGTTTTACATATACCTGTTGGCTAGTTTGCTCAGTTTTGCCCCTTAATATATTTTGCCTTTTACATTTTCAACTTTACCACAAAACTGGTATAGTCAACCAACTGTTGTCAGGCTTTTAGACACCCTGTAAAATAATATTAAATAAAAATGCATTTAACAGCTAATCTTTTCTGTTAACCTTCACTTTTCTGTTATGGGTAAAGAAAATAAGCAATTCCACTCTAATTTTTATATCTAAGTAAAAATGGGGTTTTGAAGTTTCATTTTGCTCTCCCTCAAACCATTCCAATATTGGATTAAGATCCTAAACTATTTTGCATTATATAAATCATCCCAACCCTTTTTTGTTTTGCTGAAAGAATGAGATACACCAATTTTTTACAATTGAAGTTGTTAGCTTTTTAATGCTTTATGTGGAATATAATATTCTTTCGGCTTAAATTTAGAGAAAATTCTACAGAAATTTCTTTGTGTTTCAAACACAATGGAATCATTATGTTCTCAGTATAAAAATACAGATTGCACTGCAAAAATGTGGCAACTGGAAAATTGGTATAAAAAAGTTATGAGTAAAATGTTCCAAATTCCCTATCTGTCTCCACCACGGCATATTTTAATAGAAGAGGAACCCAACTATTCAAAGAAGTGGTATTTGAAAAAAAGAACAGTTGTGGTGAAAAAGACCTCTAATTTTACATACCAGCTTGAACAACAGTTGCTTCAACCAGCCTCATTAAAAAATTCTCTGAAACTAGAAAAAAACACTAATGGAAAGATATAAGTTATCAGCTTTTAAGTTACTGATGTTTACCCAAAATAGACCAGGTGAAATTAGAGATGCACTGCACTGAAAATAGAATAATAAGAAAATAAAAATATTTTTAAAAATGCCTACTAAATATATATATATACACACTCACTCCTGTTAATGTAAAACTAATGCTAATTTCATAACACAAGCAATGATTATGTTGATTTCTTTTACTGTGCTGAAACAAAATATTAATGTACACAGGACATCATCAAAATGGTAACAAATGTTATGCCAGAGGAGACTAATTCCCTACAGTATCTTAGAGAGGCTTGATTTTTTTTTAACTGCATCTTTAGTGGTGAGATTATTCTCTCTATGACTTTTAGGAGAATTAAAACATAATTATCAGGTGTGCCGTGCCTACTACATGTGACTAAAAGTAAATTGAAGAATGATACTTTTACCATTTTCATTTTGTGTTAATCATATATATATTGAACCTGTGATCATTGCAGGGAAATGTGATGTGTTTTTTTCCCAGTGATGTTTTGTGAACTGTAGAAGTAAGACATTTCATTGGTTATATGTAATCTCTTTGGAATTTCTTTGTTGTGAAGCTATTTCAACCTGATTGAGTTTTTAAATCCAGGATGAAAGTTTAGTGTTTTGATGTAGTTGTAACTGTTCATTGAATTGATGCCAGAGGTGTTACTTCCAGGAGTATTTCTTTAGTTTGATTAGTTTTGTTATGCTGTGATGCTTTGCCCAAGAGATGTGGTAGAAAAGCTGATGATATACAACAGTGTCTGGGTCAAAGTAGAGAAAAAGTACACAAAATATTCTGCGATTTCTTTGAACAGTCAGTTTTAGAAATACACATAAAAACTACATGAGCATCCGACCAAATATTACATACAGACCAAAAAAAAAAAAAGCCTTTCTGCTCTTATTCCTTTCCTAATTAGTTTCAGTCCCAAGGCAACCAATTAATTATATACTTTGAAAATGAACTTTTCCCCTCCTAAATTCATTCAAGCCCTTTATTTCCTCAGTTTTCAGGCTCTGCATTTTCCATTTCAAATTTTAAATCACTTGTAAACACTACAAATAAAAAAGTCCTTATATTTTTGATGCTCTGCTGTTAATTTCAAAAGTTTTAAAACAAACAAAGAAAGAATATTTTCAGTTTTCATTTAAGTTGTCGTTCTGTCTAGTGAAATAAGTGTAAATATCTCTCTCATAAAAAAAAAATTACAGAGAAGTTTGAAGTTGAAAGGAAAAAAGAAGAAAGACTTTTTCATAGGGAATTTTTGTGTGTGTATTTTGGCTTAGTAAATAATAGTGAAAAAGATGTAGCAGGCTTTGATACAAATTCACTTCTAGTCAATAATATTTAACTTTTTTTCATACCTTAAACATATAAGAACAAAAAAATAGGGAAATTAATTTAAGTCCTGCATAATAATAAATGTGCCTGCATGCAATCTCCATATTAATTATTTACTATTTCTGTTTCTGAAGCATCACTACAGGGAAGCCTGGAGTGAGATGTAATAATAATTGGCAGAGAGCAATCAGTTTCACCAGCCATGTACAGACTGCATGTTGTGTAACTGTCGTAAGAACAAGACCATAAGCTTGGCTGTAAAGCAAAGATTGCAGCAACAAAATTGCTATAGAACTGTTGTAGCATTGGCAAAACAGTTTGGAATTCAGTTTGTGGCTTGGCAAAAGGCTGAAACATTTTTATGAATAAGAAAAAAAATTGCAAAGCATGAAGACTTCAACCTTGCAGACTCATAGAATCATAGAATTGTTTAGGTTGGAAGGGACCCTAAAGATCATCTAGTTCATAAGTAATGATGCCTTGCTCTGTGTCGTATAATCCTAATATACGGGAAGAATTTTTTCTATTTCCAAGTCAAAAGAGTACCTTTCATTAAAAAAAAAAAAAATAAAAAACCAACCAACAAGGAAAAAACAAAAACAAACAACCAAAAACAATTAGGCAATTAAATGGCTCGTATTCGTACTAGTGGACCAATTTAGGTTGACTGTAGTACTGAAATCAGGAGATAAATAGTATAGATCTTTGCAGTTTAGACATGGAAAAGCCCATAAGTCCTTGTGTTTGATTTCCAGTGTTCCTTCAGGAGCAGAACCATTAAACATCAGTTATTGTTGTGGTACAAATTGTATCTCCCCACCCCTTTTTCACCCTTATATGGTTACCTTTCGCCTATTGTGCTGCCTTTCTCACCCCTCGCCTTGGCCACTCCCTCAGGTTTTCCCTATTGGCTCCCATGCCCTAACTCCACCCATGTACTGCCCCTGTGCCTAGAGATCATTGGGCCAGTGTGCTGTCTCCACGCCTCTGTCTCTGTAGAAAACCCCTAACCTGTTGTTGTGTCCTTCCTGTCCCTGACCCCGCCCCCCTGACCCCTTCTGACTGGATGTGAGTCAGGACTACCCCCCATCCCTAGAGATAAAAACCCCAGCAAGCTGTGGAACAGGTCTCTCTTTGGTTCTGGCCTTGAATGGAACTTGCACCCTCCCTTGTATTCCCATCCCCTTTCTCAGTCTGCCAACCTCTCTGCTGTTTTCCACAATAAAAGCACCATGGAGACCTGGAGCAAAACAGCTGCTTTTCTAAACCTGCGACGCTTCTACAAGGACTGCGTCTGACCAGTCTCACACCTTGTGGCCATGGTGACACCATCCTGTGTGTTCCAGTTCTGGGGCAGCCCTCCCCCCCGCAGCGGGGGACCGCTGCCCCAGTGTTCTGCACTGCAGCACTGACCCTCTGCCATGTTGTTGTCTATGCACCATGTGTCTATGCATGTAGATCTCTGTGCACACGTGTCTGTGCATGTGAGGTCTGCCCATGAGGTGTCTCTGCCTCTGGGAGGTCTTTGGCCTCTGCTGCACCATGCGAATAAAATCTTCCATGGACACGATTAGACCCTCCTTGCCTCCTTTATCATCGCCGGTTGTGGAAGCAGACCAGAGAAACCAGAGCAAGCCTTATGGCTCCCGTGCCAGTGAGAGAGCAGCATACAGCCCTGAGACAGAGGGTTTGGTGCACTGAGGTGCTGAACTGGGCTGGGTAGAGATGGTCTCGGGTTAGGTCTGCAATAATACCCCTTAAACCACAACAAGTTATCCAATCTGTAACCAGTTCTGAATCCAAGAAGGAAAGTGTGATTTCACTCTTGCTTGTTTTCTCTTCTTCCTCATTTTTTTCATAAGTAAAACAACTCTAACTGAGAAATCTAGAACATCTAGAATGCCACCTACACTCCAATTTTCATTTATATGCAGAGATGTGAACGTAAGAAGGTGTTCTGTTGATTTCATATTTGAAACTACACTCTGAGTTAGAAAAGAAAGTTTTCTTCATGAAGTAAAAATCTAAATGTCTGTACTCTCCATATAAGATTTTTAAAAAATGTTTAGATTGCTTTTTATATAAGCAAGTCAATTTGCCTGAGCAGAGATTTATTATCCTGAGTAACCAGGATACCTTAAAATTGCACAATGAAAGGATGTTCTGCAAAGACTCTTACTGGAAGGAAGGACAGCAAGTGGGGAGGAGGAAAAAGAGTGAATGAAGCAGATCATATTGGCATATCCAGAATTTATGAAATCAAAGTTGTTTGGTTTTCTTCTCCTCACCCCCCTTATAATCATATAAACATGCAATTTGACACAGAAGCTTTCAGACTTAGTATTTAAATAATTCTTTTTGCTTGAGATCAGAAACTGCTGCCTTTCAGTATTTACACACAGCTCTTTAACATGCTCTGTTAAGAAATGGAACTGCAATTGTTCTGAAAACACAGTACACACTTGAAATATCTTCCAGCTTGCTGACAGGATCTGTCAGTTTGCAGATGCACTGATTGCATACCTAAAAGAGTGTTATATTCTGCCAAATAATCCCAAACCTATATAGTTGATTTTTTTAATGTAAAAAAATAATACCTTTCCCCTTGAGATAATGTCATCGAATACCATCTGTGCTGGCTGCAATTTTAGTCATAAAACCTTGTTGTTTTTATCAGAGAAAAATAGCTAATTTTCTTCTCAGATTCAGACACGCACTAATTTCTTTGCTTCTTTCTTGCTGAGAGGTCTGATATAACAGTCTCTCACTGAAAGGGTTTGGCATTTTCCCAAAACAAAACAGGCTCATCTCCTTGCATGGGAGTAGTTTCTTTAATTGGTCTAGAACTTAGAATCATTAAATACAGCAAAAAATAATTCTCTTCGTATAACAGAAACTATTAAAAGGGCTGTGAGAGGTAACATAACAATGTTCACAATGAAATTAATATTAAAACTAATAAAACTCTGAGGGCAAAATCATCATGCAGGTAGGAAAAAAAATGGACTCATGGATATATGAGAATGGAAGGAGCATGGCATCGGTACTAATTTTGAACATGATTCAGGTTTTTTTTCTGATTTCTGTTGAAGGTGCTATATCAGATTAGTACAGTTTGGATGACAGAAAATATTAATGGGTTGACTGTCATTTAGAGTACTGGTTGTGTGTAACAAATTTCATACAAAATTTTGTTGTAACTGAAGTACTTACAGATGCCTCAGGATAAACTGGTACACCATGAAGAGAAACAAGTGAAAAGCATTTTTTCCCCCCAAATATTTTACAACATAACAAAGGAAGTATGCATTCAATACAATCACTTATTTAACCTATATTTCATCTATTAATCTATGACAATGTTATGAGAGGGCTTGTGGAAAGCCTTGCTGAAGTCTGGATAAACAACACTGCACTTTCCTCCTCTGATGAGCTAGCTACGTCATAGAATCTGTGCTGGGTCTGCATGACCTGGTTTTTGGTAGCCTGGGGGGCTACAAGGGTGGCTCCTGTGCCAGAAGATTGCACCATGTCCAGCAGAGCCAATCCTTGGTGGCTCCAAAGATGAAGATGCCACTGGCTAAGGCTGGGTCACTTAGAAATGGTGGTAATGCCTCTGTAATAACAGATTTAAGAAGAAAGAAAAAAAGTTATTTTGCAGGTATAATTGCAGCCAGAGAAGAGTGAAATCATGCAAGAGGAACAACTGTGAAGGCACCAAGGTCACTGGAGAAGGCAGAGGAGAACGTGATCCAGGAACCAAAGATGGGATTCCTCTGCAGCCCGTGGTGCAGATCATGGTGAGGCAGCTGTGGCCCTGCAGCCCATGGAGGTCTGTGGGGGATGCAGGAATTCACCAGCAGCCTGGGGAGCAGATGGATGACTGAGAGGAGATTCTGACCCCACAGGAAGCCCACAGAGAGAGGACTCCACCTTGGAGCAACCTGTCCTTGCAGACTGTACCCCATGAAGAGTGTCCCCCCAACAGCAGCAGTTTGAGAGGTACTGGTGCCCCTGGGATGGACTCACAGTGCAACAGTTTGCAGGGAACTGCTGTTGTTGTGTTGGAGAATTTTGCAGAGAACTGTGTCCCATGGGAGGGACTCCATGGTGCAGCGGGGGAAAGACTCCTCTCCCTGAGCAGCAGGAGAAACCACAGATGATGAACTGACCATAACCTCCATTCCCTGTCTCCCTGTGCTGCTGGATGTTGCAGTGAGCTTAGCCCCAATGAGCTCAGAGGCTGATATACCTGAGGAAGCCCCCTGGGTCTGAAGAGACCTTAGCTCAGCATGACAAAAAGATGTTCCCCCAAGACACCTTGCAACCAGCCCCCTCAATATGCATCAGGGAACAAGAGTATTGGTTTTTGAGCTTCTCCTCCTCTTTATCTTATTTGGAGTTAATAACTAGAATGTTCTACTCTGTTCCTTCTACCCGAGGTTTATTATTGGTTTTCAAAGTTCTGTAACCTCCCTCCTTGTATCCCCATTCCCTGGCTTCCCTGTCAATCCTGTATCCCCCACATCCCAGTTGGCTCTCCCCTGCAAACTCCTACCATCCAGCACTCCCCTCTTAACCCCATGTTCGCTTCCGTTCTGCGCTCTGCGTGCTCAGATCCAGCCACGCTCCACTCCCCTCTGACCCGTCCCAACCGCATTCACCATATGCCCACCCGCTGCTCCTCAATAAACCCTGGATTTAGAGAACACAGAGACTACATCTCCTTAATCGCCCTGTCTCCTGCTTTTCTCTGTCGTGGAGGCAATCCGCTCCCATGACCAGTGGCGCCTGGTCCAGACTCGCGTGGAGGTTTCGCCATGGCAACCTTCTTTCATGGGTCTACCGCTTCTCCCAGAGTGAGAAACCTCAGCTGGGGTAGGAGGTAGAGCTGGGATGCTACATTTTGGAGTAGGCGACCCTTGAAAATCAGACAGCTTTCCAGGTTTATCCCCCATGGGATTATTGGAAGCAGAGTCCTGAATGGGGCAATTTATGCTCCCCTTAAATCCAAGGCTGTGATCCTTCAGTTTGCTATTTTTACCCCTGAAATCCATGATCTCACAGTCACTGCTGCCAAGATTACTCCCAGATTTCACATCTGAGGCCAGTTCTTTCTTGTTTGTAACTATCAGGTCCAGCGGAGCATTTTGTATTTTTTGCTCCTTGGTCACCCATGTCAGGAGGTTATCAGCAGCACTCCTGGAGCATAAAATTAATTCAATCTTCTTTCTGAATGGATTTTGTCTTGTAGTCGATTTGGAGCAGCAATGAAATTTCATTTGACCTCAACACTTGTAACTGTGGATTCTCAGAGACAGAGGATTCAGCTTCAAGATAAGGACAGCAAATGAGGTTGTTGCCTGTACTCTAAGTATCTAACTTGGGAGTAAGTGTATTCCTCTGTATGTATAATTTAATGTATGGGGTATGTTTCCTTGGGCTATGGCAATATATTTAGAATATATGAAAATTTCCATATGTAAGCATCTACATCTAGACATCCTAATTTCAAATTTATGTCAGACAAGATACGAACTCCCACTGTGCTGTTTTCCTCAATTCACATAACAAAGGATCCTAGTTTATATTTCAGATCTTCTGTTGAATACAGCTGGGGAAAAACCAAAAACCAAAACCAAAACAAAAAATAACCCAAAACAAACAAAAAACCCAACAACAACCAACCACAAAAACCCCCCCAAAAAACCCCAAACAAACAAAAGCAAATAAACTAAACAAAACAAAACCAAGCAAAAGGCCCTCCCAAAAAAATCCAAGAAACCCCACAACAAAACAAAAAATCAATCAGGTTAAAAATAATGAAAGAAACAGATATATTTAAACATACTAGAGGAGAGTATGATTGAAAAACATTTACATTAGAAAGCCAACTTAATGATTTTATTAAATTACTTTATACCTGAAATAAAATATGAGGCTAAAAGAAGATAGGAAAGAATTACGATGCTGCTGATTAAGCAATAAAACATAATAAAAATGTGATAAAAGAAAAAATACAGAAAAGCCAAATAATTTTTTGGTGTGTAAATCATGCACAGAAAGGCATGTCATGACTTTCCTATATGTAGCAGAAAAACTGGAAAAAATAATGATCATAAGAGTCATGAAAATGGATCTACAAGTCTTTGAAGTGACCAAATTACAGACTACCAGTACCTAAAGGGAGCCTGCAAGAGAGCTGAAGAAGGACTTTTTGCAAGTGTAAATAAGGAGTCTGGATCTATGTGAAAATACTGTAAGATCAGAATATAGCAAAAGTTTACAAAGTGCAGAACAAGCAATGAACAACAGTGCACTGAAAATCAAGAACTGTGGAAAAAAAATAAATTATTCATTACCAACATCACACAGCATAGCAAAAGTTACTTTTTTTTTCCTCATTACGGCACATGATTTGAACTTTTTGAAAGCCAGACTCCAAATTAGACAGCTGTTCATAACGTGTGGAGAGGGAACAAGTGGTTCCAATAGGGATCTCATGAAAGGTCTCGATGCTCCTTTCTGAAGTAATGAACACTTCATTGCAGAGGAAAAAGCATCACCTCATTGCATGAACAGCAAATAGTTAGGTGCATATTATCAATTTCACTGTCCTGGCAAATGGAACAGTCTTGAAAAGACACGAAGCAAACTCCTTATTACATTAAAGGATATGTGTTGATGGGTGAGTTTATGCAGATTTGTTGCATCTATATGCAGACAATGCTTCAGATGCTTAAAAAAACTTGTAAGTCGAATGGTTTACAGTGTGAGCTCAGTTTTCCTTGCATGAGAGGCTGAGGAGAACAGAGAAATTGAGACTAAATATATTGCCTATTATTTTCTTCTCCATAATAATCCTTTTTTCTCTGTCTCATTATCTCATTTCTCTCTCTGCATTATCTTTATTTTAGATCCTTTATGTGCATTTATTATGATAAATCCTCTGTCATTTTGTTCCACTATTAGTCAATTTAACCATCAAGCTGTATTTTAACCTACATTTTAGATTTATTGGAACTGAAACCTTTTAGTATGAATTATGCCTAAATAATATATATATAGATATTGTATGCACATAAAATCTGATGTTGCTTTCAGAATCAAGGTGGAAGACAGTTATTGAGAGATAATTGTTGCTATTTATGGGAAACGGGTTCTCATTAAAAATAAAGGTTAAATGAAGAAGTTAGTTCCTTCCTGGGAATGAAATTTACATTTCTTTCTAAAGTGACAGCTTTCAATAGGAGTAAAATCTAAATTCAAATTTGCTGTATAATAGACTTCCTTCCTTGTTAAACTTTTCTTGGACTTAATAAAACAAACTTCTTAAAGTTTATTTCTGTTCATGCTCGGCTTCCTTCCTAAAGCAAATGTTTCTGGAACCTTAGAAGAAAATCCCTTCAGCCGTTTCATAATTATAAGATTATGAAATATATATTCCCATATAAATGATAAATTCTCACTACCAGTTTCTTAGTGTAATGGATCATTGAAAACCAAACATTTTAACTTCCAGCTAGGATATGTAAATGTTCCAAGGGTGGAAATAAAATAATCAAAATACCCCACAAATATGTGAAAAAGGTAATGAAGGGATCTTTCCCCATTAAATATGTCTTAAAATTATTTTTTCCTTCAGTTCAGACCTTGAGGTAAAAATTATGATGGTCAGATATTTTTGTAAGCAAAAGGATTAAAATAGAAATTGCAATGAGATTACATTGTGACAGTACCACCACTGAAAAAAGTTTCTGCTCCTCAGTGGCAGAGCAAATTCACATCTACCTGTACAAGAATGGTAGCCATGCAGAATGACAGGCTTGATATGAAACAACAACAAAAAGAAAATAGTATTTTTCTAGGTAAAATTTATTAACACTAGAGTTGCTAACTTTAAATTGGAGTATTCTTGAAAGAAGTAACACATGAAGTTCTTGGTTGGAGAGGTGTACATGGAAGCACTTTTATGACTAGTATCTTGGCAAATGAAAAAAGAAATTTTTCCAGTCTAATGGATTTTCTCTTTTAAATATAATTTTCATCTCATGTTATATTTGAAATACTTTTTTTGGATGTAATATAAAATTCTGTGTTCTGAATCAAACAGGTCAACTTTGCAGAGACAGTAGCTGAGGAGATAATCTTCATGCAGTTACAAATATCAATTTCTATATTGACAATTCTTGATACATGGAATATAGAAGCTCTGTGAAGTACTGCAATGTGGTAAGAAACAACCATTGATAAAAAGGTCCTCTGGTAAAATGCATTCTTTTGCTGAAGCCCTTGCTTTGAAAGTGCCAGGAGAACTACAAATATAAATATGGCATTAACAGAGTCTTGAAAAAAAGTTAATGATAAAACTTTTCTGTTTTCCATTCTTTAGGTATTGAATGAGTACCTGCATTTCATTATGTGACACTGATACATTTTGCTTTTCTGCAGCTCTGTAACTCTCAGTGAAACCTTCTGTTTGGATGTTTCTAGACTGTTTTATTTAATTTTCTAAAAAAATAGAAAAAATTAAACAGCTAAAAAGCAACCAAACAAACATGACTAATGGCTTACAAATTGGTGACAGCAGGTTGCTTAACATAATTGTGCAAAAGTAACTGAGGAAAAAAAGAATAAAACTCTCCAAACTCCAGCAAAGTCAGCTCTCCCTGCATGAGATCTACCTAGAGAGCAAATCTTCGAAAGCTCGCAATTCATTCTCTTCTATCTTTCTCAGTGCATGTGTTGCCTTCAAAACAATTCTGCCCAAGAGAGATAAAACTGCTGTTTTAATTACAACTCACAAAAGAGAAAGCAACAGATGTATAAACATATTTTAAGTATTTAATAAATATCTGCTGAATTGTTATGGTCCTGTTGGCTCATTAGAAAAATCTCCATGGATTAACTAGTGATTCCCAACACCTTCATCTACAAAGATGCAGGGAAGATTTGCATTCTCACCTTATGTACACTCATTACAATTTCTTTTATACGTTGCTAATTATAAGACCTTATATTTCTTTGTTCTTTTCTTCTTAGAAATGTCTCACAGAATTGCTGACTATAAATGACCTATAAAAGGATCTATGAAAGAATCCACTGAATAAATATACCAAAGTATTAAGTTCTTTTTCAAACTGATCAAGGTTAAGAAGCATCAACTAACAAATAAAGTAAAAACAAAGAAAAAAAGGGGTGAGGGAGCAGAATAAGAAGCCTCAGTTCCTGGAAAATTAAGACTGTGAGGATTTTTCTTATAATGTTAAGGATAACTTTGATCCCACACCACAGAGGTTTAGAACTTCCTGGAAGAATTTTCTTCTTTTATATTATATGTCTGAATATAATTTGAGACTAACAAATGCTTAGGTGTGATGATTTCTTAATATGCATAAACCAGGAATAACTACCATAAGTTTTGCATAATAGTATGTAAACTTTTCAGAGGGCATATTGTAAATTTCACTTTCTAAACCCATGAGAGGTTGTGTTAAAAGTGTATGACCCTCAGAAGGGGAAGACAGAGCTTTTTCCCATTTATTTTCCCCAACATTCCCCAGAATGGCCAAAAATAATAATTTAATCCATATTATGATAATCTCTCACTGTGCTTGATGTCAAGAGAAATTAGTGGCTTCATCCCTTAGCTTTCACCCAAATGTCACAACTAACCAATATTCTTTTCTGTTTTCCTATACTGTTCAAGGATTCCATTCCATAGGTTAGTGCTACTTGAACCATAATGCAAGAACATGATAATTTCATAATTACTTGGAGTTAAGTCACTAAGTACTTTCTTTCTGCAAATAACAAAGAGATAGTCATTAAATTATTTAATTCATATAATTGACAGATTGAAATTGGAAAGATCACTGGTTTATTTCTATACTTGTTTAAATATCAAATACCATTATTTCACCTAAGCAATCAAATAATTTTATGTTATTTAAAGAGAATAATATGATTTAGGAGACATATTCTCCTCTGTAGAGAATGATATAATAGTTATAGAGATTGAAATGGAAGTCTTGTTTCTAGATGTACATAGATTTTACTTCTTTCATGTATTTTCAAAGAAGAGCACTCTTGGAAATCATTAACAAATATTCAGGGGAAAAAAGTTTTTAAGTTTTATGAATTTAGTACTTTTTCTACATATTCTTTTGAAATTTTCTGATAGTATGCATATTAAAAAGCACAGTCTGCAAGTAAGAGAGGTCCATGAACATTAATACTACCGTTTTGCAGATGAGTGATTTAGCATCACTCAAAGAATCACCATCTAGGGAATTAGCAAAATGGTTTTCATAAGAATTTGCAAAAGTATGACTTAATAAATTTTGATGGCAAGGTTCACTCTAATAATTACTAC
Organism: Grantiella picta; assembly: GCA_013397955.1. NCBI lineage: Eukaryota > Metazoa > Chordata > Aves > Passeriformes > Meliphagidae > Grantiella > Grantiella picta. Next base: position 220,072 of record VZRM01006606.1, read on the forward strand.
ATGGAAGAAACATACTTGGAAAAACTGTACCTTAGTCCACAATTTGCGATTTGAAACCTCTGTAAACTTGCTTATTTTGCAGTCATTTATGTTTGCAATAAATGAACAAAAAATTAATCTTTCATGCAATATTTCACATACACTTCACAGAAGTATATAACAAGTAGTACTATAGAGCATTAAAATGAGTTTATGATGTAGTTGTAATCATTCCAAATACCTTCTAAGGAAAATGTCTTTAAAAGACACAGAAAAGTCGGACCAAATATTTAATCCAGATTTGAAAGTCTTTATATTGATGTTTTCCCTCTAATGAAATTCTGGAATTGTCTCTTAGACTTGCATGGAAAGTAGATTGAAGTCAATTTGAATCAGAAAAAATATTTTACTGACAGAAACAATTTCCTTCTAGCTTCTGGCTACAAGACTTGCAATTTTAAACAAGATTTTAGTCATCAGTTTCTGCAAGCAGTGATATTATATGTCAGTTTATCTGGATTAGGTTAAAAGGTTTAATTGTCATACGACACAGTTCCGTTAAGTGGGAAAAACTGTTAAGGACATTAGATGTAATGATAGAAACTACGGCTGGTTGGGTGGGTTTTTTGGCTTATCAACTGCTTTTGAACTTCACACCTATTTTTGTATAAAATAAATATTTTTAAAAAGCAAGAATGAAAAAATAACTTAAATAGTTGTGGGGATTTAACACTGGCTGTCAGCTCATCTTCATACAGCCACTTGCTCACACCCACACAGTAGGATGGTGGAGAGGATTGGAAGGGTAAAAGCCAGATTGTTGAGACAAAGACCGTTTAATGGGGAAAGCATAAGCTGTGCACAGAAGCAAAACAAGACAAGAAATTCATTCACTACTTCCCAAGGGCATGCAAATATTCAATCACCCCAAGGAAAGCAGAGCTCCATCTCATGTAATACTTGGAAAGACAAATGCCATCATTCATCCCAGCCTTTTTCCTTCTTACCTCAGCTTTATATGCTGAGCATGGTGCCATATGGTCTGGAATATCTTTTTGGTCCATTTGGGTCACCTGTCCCCCTCCTAAATCCTTGTACTTCCCAGCCTCCTCACTGGTGGAGTGGGGTGAGAAGCAGAAGAGGCCTTGGCTCTCTGTAAACACTTTGTAAGCAATAACAAAAGCATCTCTATGCTATCAACCCTATTTCCAGCAGAAATCCAAAACACAGAAAAATATTAGCTACTGTGGAGAAAACTGACTCTATCTCAGTTAAAACCAGTAAAGTAAATAGAGACATGTCCTAGGTTACAATATAGATGTACTTAGCATTCTATTACCACCAGCTGTGGGGCATTAGCTGTTATCACCTGCTGTGACTCACCCCTGATAACAGACAATGAGCCATCAAGGACCCACCACATGACTCATGGAATTACCTCATGCTATTGTGAGATGCTGCACCCAGGAGGGAGGAGCCAAGCATTCCCACCTGGATATAACCTGGCCTTGGAACTGCCCAAGTCAGCCCTGTCTGGTGGGTTCCCAGAGGACAAGAGCTATCACTGGACCTTCAGGCAAAGACCAAACCTTCCACAGGATCACCACTTCAACTGAACTACTTCACTTGGACTGCTACCACCACCCTAACAGGGTGTCAGGTTGTGTCTGACTTTGTCAGTGTTTTTCCTTGTATTATTTCACTTATTTTTAATTTGTTCCATTAAATTTTAATCCTGACTTGCAATCTCCCACTGGTTTGTTTTCAAACCAAAACAAGACATATATCTGTAGGAAACTGAAAGTAGTCTAGGGCCTACTCCTGAAGCCAGGCTGTGGTGGGTTGACCCTGACTGGATGCCAAAGTTGTTCTGTCCCTCCCCTCATCAGCTGGAAAACAGAGAGAAAATATTATTAAAGAATTAAGGACAGGGGGAGGTCACTCACCATCATGGGCAAAAAACAGACTTGTATTGGGGAAAATAATTTAATTTGCTATCAGTCAAATTAGAGTAGAATAAAAAGAAATAAAAACAAACTTTAAAATACCTTCTCCCTCTTTCTGGATTCCATGTGTGATTTCTCAGCGGCACAGGGGGTTGGGAATGGAGGCTGCAGTCAGGTCATCTCATGTTGTCTGCCTTTCCTTCCTCTTCAGGAAACTCATAGTCTTCCTCTGCTCCATTGTGGGGTCCCTCACACAGGTTGCAGGTCTTCATGGACTGTCCCAGTGTGAATCCCTTACACAGAGCACAGTCCCTCAGAACCAAGTGGGGTCATAAGTCCTGCTGCTAAATCTGCTCCAGCCTGGGCTTCTCTTCTCTACAGGGTCACAGGTTCTGCCAGGAGCCTGCTCCAGCATGGTCACAGGAATATAGATTCTTTCAGCCATCTACCTGTTCCAGCGTGGAGTCCTCTGCAGGCAGGAGAGGAATCTCTGTCCCTTGGTCTCGGTGACTGCAGAGCAATTTCTCTCACATTCTCACTGCTCTCTCTGGCTCCTGCTTTGCAGCAATTTGTTTTCCTCTCCTTAAACAGGCCATCCCAGAGGCACTACTGCTGTCACAGATGGCCTTAGCTTTGGCCAGGGGTGGGTCTGTCTGTCTTGGCTCCATTTGTCTGGCTTGGATGTCACTGACTGTATTGAAGACAGGGAAATGTTCTGGTCTCTTTTCATGGAAGTCACCCTTGTACCTGAACTGCTGCCAAAATCTATGACTGCAAACCCAGTACACAGACTTGTACTTGATCACACTTCTTTAGTGTCAGCAAAAACTCTACTAGAATGAAATTCCATGATCGTATAAAGACCACATTTGTACCTTGACATCTGCAGTACCCTATGTATTGATTAGTTTGTGTGTCAAAATCAGAATTGTAGGGTATTTCTTTATAGCTGTTGAGATCTAAAACACTGTAAAATTTACTTTAAACCTAATGACTAAAATGAATGAATATTTCATTTATCCAATGAAACACTAAGGCTTGATCGCAGTCGAGACACACAGAAAGTAAGTTTTCTGACATTAAAGGACTCTTTAATTGTCACTTAGAAGACATAACAATTTTCAGTGTTCATAGGGTAAGGCAAGCTCATCCCAATGATGAGACAAAATATACAATTTTGGCAGTATAGGTAAATGATCAGTAAGACAATATGTCCTCTGAGGTAGTAGCTTTTCCAGCTACTAAAAACTCACAGAGCCCTCACTGTTTTTGTTTTCCTAAAACAAGTGCTCTCAGTATAGCAGAAGTAACAGTTTCATAGAGAAATCACTTTACAATTCAGTGTCTTTCCCATTGAGGGGGACATACTGCCAAAAGCACTGCTTCGTTCCAGTCATCTCTGTCTGGTAAAACATTTTATTGTGCTCCTTCACTGAACAGCAGAACTCATAGCAGCCATATGGGTGCTCTGATAGTGCAGGATACATTGGCCTATAGCTGCTATGACTAGTGAAATTCTCAGCTAGACTAGGTACAAGGGGTTAAGTAATTAAAAATGGCCAACTTCCTTTGGCTTGGTAAATTAAATCAATCTTGGAAGATGGAAAGAAGTCCAGGGTTGCAAATACATTTTTATCACAGGACTCATTTTAGCTGTCCACCAGATGAGATGGATGAGACATCATTCTTTCATCAATATTCAGCAAAATCGGCAGAAAACTTGCAGTCATTTTATTGCTAGAATTACTGATTCATTTTCTGCAAAGTGGCCATCCCAGATGTGTTGTTTACTACAGGAATTGCTTTGGGGAATAATTTTAGTAATGGCATGACTTGTGGTTGGGGGAATAATATAACTAGATAGGAAGAAAAAAATTGTACTCAAAAGTCCAAACCAGTTGTGACTAATGAAAGGCAAATGTAAGCAAAAATGGGCCTGATCCTCTACTGTTTAGTATGTGGCAATGCAAGCACAAAAGCCCTTCTTAGACTGGCATGTTTTAGATTTCCAGAGGTTAGAAACTGCACAAAACAACAAAGGATTATGGAATATTGCCCTCTAATATGGAGAACTGGAGAATGCATACTAATCTGAATGAATGGATATTGCATTTTGACAAAAGAATGTTTGAGGATAAAAAATCTGCTGGTTTTGCATACTACTTCAAAGATATCCCAAGAAAGATTTTGGGGAAAAAAAAATTCAAAATAATATATAATTTTTTTCAAACAGATGTGTTTGAACCTTGCAATGAAATCTTACAAAGAACTCAGATGACAACTTGGATATAAAACAGTCTTTCAAATTCGTCAAAGCCACCACAGAGAAGCCAAATGACTTTTTTGCATCAGCGTTCACTGTGGAAAAATCAGGGAGATTCTTTCACTGGAACTCTATTTTATTGGAGACTCAGCAGTTGTGCCTGAAATTGGCTGTAAAAGGGGTTATGAAGCAGACTGACAAAATAAGCAGTAACAAATTGGTAGGACTACATGGCATTCACTCAAGTGTTCTAAGACAACTCAAGGATGAAATAGCTAAATTACTAATGGTAGTGTGCAAGTTTGCTCTTCTAAACTGCTGTTGCACCTTAGGACTGGGAAATGATAAATGTGATGCCAGAGGAGATCCACAAAATTTCCCTCTCTGGTGGCTGCTGGCATAGCTGACAGCTTGGTGACCAAGCAGCCTCTCTATCACTCCTCCTTGAGAGAACAGGAGGATAAAGTACAACTAAACACTTGTGCGTTGAGATAAGGGCAAGGAGATCACTCAGCAATTATCTCCACGAGCAAAACAGACTCAGTGAAATTAATTTAATTTATTGCCAATTAAACAGGCTAGCATGAAGAGAAACATATTTTCACTCCTCTCACTCCCAGTCACTGCACAACATTTTTACCCTTTCCTCAACAGGTTATCACGGAGGCACTGGCAACATCAGTGCTGGGCTCAGCTTTGGCCAGATGTGTGCCTGTCTTGGAGCTGGCTGGAACTGACACTGTCCAGCCTGGGAGCAGCTTCTGGTGTCTTCTCACAGTAGCCAGCACGTGGGCACACACACTAATTACACCTGAATATACAAACAAATAAATAATTAGAAAGAGGAGGCAAAATTAAGCAACCTTCTCTTGCAGAGCATTGAAATTATCATAGATTTGTGTTGGCCGAATTTTTTTTTAAACTCATTTGCAAACAACCTGAGAAAAGAGACCAACAGTCAAATGACAAAGTCTTCCTGAGTATGAAGTTATTCAGTGCAAGGTGGACAGAGTTCAGCTTTGAAAACTTTGACGAAGTCAGTAAGAACATGAATGACAATGTTAAAAAATGGCAGATGAAATATAATGTTGATTAATGTGAGGTAATCCACATAGGGAAACCAGTAAAGGGCACTGAGATGACCATATTACCTAGGGGAAGACTTTTATTTTGTGACAGTTAGTTCTAATGCCCAGAAAATATGAAAATAAATCACTTGGCAGAAAATAATAAAGAAGTAGAGAATGAAACAGGAAATGTCATTATTACATTGTGTAATTTCATGTTTCTCTTATGTTTTGAACACTATAAAACCCTAGTCCCTGCACTTCAAGAGCATATAATCGAATGGAAAAAGTTCAGGAAGGAGTAAAGCATCTCATTAAAAATATGTAAATATTTCTATACAAGTAATAATTTAATGAGGCAGAACTGAACAGGAACCTGTATGGAAGAAATAAGGTGATGGATTTAATAAACATCCGCAAAACTATGAGTGCTATAGACAGTTTAATAGAGAACAGTCATTCCTGTTTTATTCCTGTCTACTATCAAATAAAGCTAATGGGAGGTAGGCTCAGAATAAAAGGTGACCTTTTTGGTTTCTTGGGGTTTTTTTCCCTCCACGTAAAATGTAGTAGAATAACAAACCTCTTTGTAAAAGAATACTGTGGACTGTAAAAATTTAAATAGGTCCACAGGTTTATTAGACAGTTCTGTGAAAGAAAAGTTTATTAAGCATTACTAAATAGGCAGAACACATCTGATTCAAGATCTTTCCTGAAATGAAAAAAAAAAAATCAACAATAAAAGGCAGTGAAGTCATTCAGGAAATTTCATATATGCTTGCTCCATCCTTCCTTCTACAATGTCTGCTTATTCCTGCTGCTAGGAAAAAGATACTGAGCGTATACTTTTGATCTAACTTAACGCCATACAGTTTTTGTCCACCATCTCAATAAAGAAATGTTTCTTATTGTCACATATGAATGCCCTCTGATACAGTTTTAAACTGTTGCTCCACATCCTGTCACTGGATACCAGGAAGTAGATATCAGCACCTCCCTCTCCACCTCCCCTCCTTAGGGAGTGTCGTTCAGAATTTATATATTACACTGATCTAATTGCGAGAATGAGATATTGACCAAATCAAGGTATGCTTAACTCTGGTCAAATTAAATAACAGATTACAAGACTGAACAGGCTTGCTAGGGAGCTGTTCTACGCTCCAAGCCTCTTACTGTTTGAGAGGCATTTGGGCAATGCCTTTAAAACATGCTTTTACTTTTGGTCAGCCCTGACGTGGTCAGAGAGTTGGACTAGAGGATCATTGTAGAACCATCCCAACTTAACTATTCTTATCTGTTTTATTGTAATCTAACTAAAGTATTCTCATTTAGAAAAACTGTAAAATAGTATCTATTTAATTGTCACTTATGTAAAAAAAACAACCCTGTGCATAATGTCAGAAAATTTCAGTGTCACTTTAAAAAGTAACAGCACTAATTAATTTCACACCCATCACAGGCCCACATGATTTTGAGGACTTACAGAAAAAATAGCACAAAGCAATGACAGTTGAATAGTGGGTGCACTCCCACTCACTTCTCTCTTTTGAGAAAATATAAAACTTTTAGACCGTAGCAGCTACATCTCAATTTAACAGAAGTGGTCTTAACAGCGAAGAATATTTAAAAATTTATGAAATTCAGCAGAAAAACCATACTTTAACTGCTGGTGGTATATGTAACACACAAACAAGTTTTCTTCTTTTTAATGTGTGTTTTAGAGATTTTTGTATGGCTTGGAAGAATAGGTGAAGAATTATCTCAGCTTCTGACAGCAATCAAAACCTAGTAGGTAAAGCTAAGCACGACGAGACAGTTTCTAATAGTAGGTATATTAGGATAAGTCTAGACTAGTCACCTTGATTTTTTTCCACTATTATAACTTTAAATCTGCCTCAGTATGTTGATATTCTTTAGAAAAGGATAAAAAAAAGTTATAAAATCATCTTGCTTTTCCAGCTCTTCTCTCATTTAATCTAGTCTGCATATCTTCTGTCTCTTCCGTTAAAGTCAGACATAATCATGTCCAAAGGACCAACATATCAATGGCTGTTCGCTGCTGTAGTGTTCTTCACTCTGCAGGAAGTAAGATTACTTTATCAGCAGGAGGTTTTCTGCTAAATCCATTGAAGAGCTGATATTCTTGAGGAATCTTTTATATGATTATACAGAATCAACAGAGACGAGAGTCAGCAGAGCCAGTACCATTGTACAGGGTTACAAATAGAAGAACATGGGTCATACTGGAAAGGTTGTCAATCTCAAGGAGTGCTGAAAGTATTGAATGTTTTAGTCAAAGAACTGTTATTTGGATTTCACAGTTCCTCTTGATTTATTTTTTTAATTGTTCTCCTGTTAATTTGTTCAGTGATAAATTATATACAAGCTCTACACAGCTAGATAACCTAGCAGAAAACAATGTATGTCTCTTTAATGAATCTATATTTTTGCTAGGTTTCAGATAGTTTTGTTTTTTCTAGAAAAACTATTGTCTAAGAAAACACATACATCTTTGAAGAAAACAGCTTTAATGAGAAAAGAAGGTGTTAAATCAGGTTTTTTTCAGTCACTATTAGACAAAAGTGGTTTTTTGTGTGGTGAAGATACAAACATAACGATGTAAGTGTTCTGAGGAGACTAAACATGTTAGGCAACCTCCAAATTTTATTTGAGGCTTAAATAATACTTTGACCCATGTTCTAAAGATCCATCCATCCATACTTCTTTAAAAAAAAACAAAACAAAACAACAAAAAAAACCCCCACCACAAAACAAAAAACACCAAAACAAGCAAACAAAAAAAATCAAAATCAAACTCTACGAATAACCCTCCTTTTGGTATCCTTTTGAATGCTAGCTTTTTTTAACTAACTTCAATTTTTTGCCATCTTTAAGTGGATATATTTCCTAAGTGTTTCACAGAATTATGAAATGTCTGGTTTCTCTAAAAGCATTGACCATAGACATTAAGGAGAGTAGAAAGTAGAGTAAAAAAATGTCATAAATAAAAAAATTGTCTTACATATGGATTATAGATCATAGATTATATACTGATTTAAACCAATTCGGTTCTGTTACCCTGTGTGACTGAAAGTCTCCATGAAGATTTTAGAGTGAAGTTGGATAATAGGAGTGTATTAACTGGCACCATCAAAAGGTACTTCTCAAAATCACTGGCTCTGGAGCATCTCTAAACCTCCACCAGTATGGATCAGGCCAGGGACCTGGAAAAAATGTATACGCTTCTGACCAGGAAAATTTTTTCTGGTGACTGAGCTGATCTGTGCCAAGAGTGCCATAGCCTCTGTAAAGAGAGAGACAAATACTCACTATCTTAAAGCAAGATTGGCATTCCTGGGAGCAGTGAACTTTCAGATCTCAACTCCATCATGGAATGTCAACTTTTAGGATTTTTATTGAAAAGAACTTTTTTTTTAATCAGCTTAAAAAATCTTTAAAGAAAACAGAAATAATATTTTTTATCGTAAGATTCCAACAGTCATGATCTCTAACTAAGCACTGAAAATTTTTACAAGTATATTATTTCTCATATATTCATCAAATGAACTACCTCTAATAGTTATAATTTATCAGAAATTTGATTAATATTAATGATGAATTGTTTTATTTGACCACCAATGAGTTAAAAAAAAACTGAAAAGGGTATTTATTTTCATCAGACTTTCAATAATCATTATGAGATATTTTGTTTTATTGCACTTTGTTATTAGTGGTCAGGTTTAATTTAATTTTACTTTCAACTGACTGTGGCAATTGGTTTAATCTGATTAAATTTATTTAATCTGACAGGCTTTGGTGGATTACATTGCAAAGAGTTGATAGAGCTACATACAGAGCATCAGCAGTCCAGGAGCAAATTTTATGGATGTCAGTGAGAAAAATAATAGATTCCAAGATCTCCATAAAAAACCACACAGGATGTAGCTTCTTTTTAGTTTTATTTTTCTCTTCCAATAGTTTATTGTTTTGTTTGGTGGATTTTTTGTTATTGTTTTTTCTTTCTCATTTTTCAGTTCATCAGCTTTTAAATTAAATATAGTGATAATATTGTAAATATGGGTCTCAAATGTAAGGAGAAACTTATGGACAAACCCAAACAAATGGACAAAGCTAGAGCTCTGGTAACACTGCAGAAAGATAATCAGGGTGGCTATAAATTTAGGACTTATTCTGGAACCACTCAATATACATAGCTCAAGTAATCTCCATTGTTTAATTAAATGAAAAGATGGTTGGATTTTATTATCTGAAATATAACTGAAAACAGAAAATGATAAAATTAATTGTCAACCCAGTATGGATGTAGAAGACCAGACTTCAACATCTGATTCCTAATTTTTTTTTCCTTGATTTTGGGCTTCCTTACCAAAATTTCTGATTTTACTATATGTTGCTAATAGTCTATTGAATGGCTAGTCCACAGGAAACAAAATAAGTTAAAGTAACAATGCTAAGGAAAACATATTTTGTTCTAGGTGTGGTCATTTGACAGCATTAATTTAATATTCTTCAGTACACATTCTAAAAATCTATACTGTGGGGGTTTCAATTGGTTGTTTTGTATACTCATATATTAGTTTGAAAACAAAACAATGGGAGATCACAAGCCAGGATTAAAATTTAATAGAACAAATTAAAAACAAATGAAATAATACAAGGAAAAGCACTGACAAAGTCAGACACANGTTCTTGATGGCCCATTGTCTGTTATCTGGGGTGAGTCATAGCAGGAGATAACAGCTAATGTCCCACAGCTGGTGGTAATAGAATACTTAAATATATTTGCATTGTAACCTAGGACAACTCAGAATTTTAAAAAGTTTTGAAGTACAAAATATTTTTTTTTTAGATGGGTCTGTTAGTTTGGAAATTCACTTTTCACTTTTGTTATACAAGCATGGAATTATTGAATGCTGGAGTTACTGCCTTTAGTGATGAGTAATCTCTGCCACCAATAACATCCCCTGAACACGGGCAGGTAAGAGGGCTACAAGGCAGAAAAGGTACTCAAGCTGTCTGGCTACTGACTAATTTCCCTTTTAAAATAAGGTGATATACAGAAGACCAAGGATCATAGGGTACTCTTTAAACTTTAACAATCAAATCACAGGGTAGGGAAAGCTCATTTAAATAGCAGATTTTACTGTGTAGTAATGTATAGGATTTGCCATGTCAGTGTACATGGACACTAAAAGTAGACTTTCTGTATAATTTTTTTCAAAATAAATTTTGTTGAACTTTCTTTAATCTTAAAGTACCGCATGATCTTTTATTCAGAGAAGTTAATTATTACCTTCTACACTGCATGGATATAATTATGAGCTGTTATTTAAAGCTCATAACACATAGAAACCTGAAAGAAACAGCTCTTCCTTTCTGCATATTTCAAAGAGACTACTAGTTTGTAACTGTTTGATTACAAACTCATTAATACTTTATAAAACCTGCCTCTTCTGACAATTTAGCTTTATTTTTACACTATAATTTAATTACAGAGTATTGCAAAACCTAGATCCAAATATAAAATCATTATATGTGTATTCTTGATTGTTTATTTGCTGCCAGAAATTGTTTTGAAGTTCCAGAGGTATGTGATAAGACCAATTGCCTCTTTTAGGGTGACTTATAAGGGATTGCTGGGAAAAAATATTTTGCAGTTTATCATGATACTAACATAAATCTGAAACAGAAGATGGTGCGCATTCACTACTCTTGTGAATCTAAGCTGTTTTACCTAGGTGAGGCATGAAGCCTAAGTGGGTGATAGTAGATACTCTAAACAGCTATTGTCACCATGTTAATTTGTTTTTAATAGGATATATATCAAATTAAATCAAATATGTAAGTCAGGTAGGTTTTGAATGATGCCATGTTAAAAATGAAGAGTCCTCAAACAAACAGAATATAAGTTAATGGAAATTTCAATTTTCATGTGGTATTGTTAAAAGGTTTCCTAATAATATCGTCACAAGTAAAACAATACCATACTACTTGCAGCTTTGGATTATTCAACTGTTTTGCCAGGCATTCAGGCTATCCACAGCTTGATTTATTTCTGCAGTTTACTAAGGACCTTGAAGTGTGATCTCTCTCTTCCTCCCTTCTTTTAAAAGATTAAATTTGTTCTCAAAAAGCAGCTGGTGAATTATCAATAATTTTCATGTGCTTGAAAGTGATTGAATCAACATAATCACAAGCTACAAATGAACAGGTGCTGGAAATATGGGTTCAGACACCTCAGAAGAAGATCAAACCAGGCTGAATAAGCTCAGTTCCAAAAGGTAACCTTTTTGGCACTCCATCAGCTTTAAAATATTGGGACATTCTGAAAATTATTTTATTCAAAGCATGAAGAATTGGTTACCATAAATCAAGTTCCTTGTATGTCTCCCGTCAGCATATGGTATTCACTGAATACTGGTGGTTTTATCCTAGTTTCTCATGGTCCTGAGAAAACTTGAGAGAAAACTCGGGGGTGGCCTGCGGGAGGGAGGGGGATGTTGGTTTATGAAGGCACTTCTTGAAATATTTGCTGTACCTCTATGCCTCTGTTTTAAAACCTAGCAGTATTATGAATTTTAAAACGATTTAACAAGGGTGTGCAAGCCTGTCATTGGAGCTTCTTATTTCATTTAATTTTTTAACACTGAGGTTACAAGATAACAAACCTTGATTTCTCCCCTTCCTTAAGAGCAGCTTTCAGTGTTCCTCTGCAAATAAGAATTCACTGGTCTGAACAGCAGCTGTCAGAGTATGAGACTGTAGAATGAGTTCTCATTCCAGGACAGACAATGGCTGTTAAACTGGTCTTTTGTCAACAATATTAAGATTTTTGCATAGTACATTTACAAAGCAACTAAGACTTAGAGAAAACAGTGAAGGCATAATGTGTTTATCTTAGTCCATGAACAAAACTGTATCTCTATAAACTTTCTCACTTGAGGCAATGTGACGAATAAGACAAATAAACAGATGCTCTACATCTGTTTATAGATATACTTTCAACCACTGCTGTGTTTATGGTGATTGTTATCCCTAATGCTAGAGAAAAATACTTTTTTAAATTATCCTGATCAGTTCTCATTTCCTAGGCAAGTCAGTTCAAAACCACATTTCTTTTTTCTGGCCTCACATTAGGGCACTTATCTATGCCCTCAAGCCAGTATGTGAAGTCATTTGGTACATAACAGATATGCTGTTTTTGATTGGACACAGGGCAGATACATATGTATAAATGATAAATATATTTAGTTCTACTCTTTCCATTACTTCTAACATAAAGTTTTATATAGTAAGTTGTGACTGGTGCTGTAATTTCTGTCATCCAAAAATCAAGATCTTGACTTATTTTATTTCTTTCTCTATGCACATTCCCATTTAAATAGCTGTATATCCTGTCTTAAATCCAGGTTCAAGTGGAGATATGTCATCTATATTCACCACAAAACTATTCTCACTTCCCATAAAGTGCATCTATGTAAAAACCTGGTCTTTCTCTGAAACCTGAATTTAACAGTGCAGAAATAACTTGACCTGACTGAAGTCACAGTACCAGTTAAGAAACTCATGTTTCTACATGAACAGGACACTGTAGATCTTGTGCCATACATGAAACAAAACTTGTAAGATTGATCTCAATGATTTGGTGATTTGATAGAATTGTCAGTATGGAGGAATTCTGAAGATATGGGAAATAACCACGAACTGACAAGGATTCCAGTCACCTTTATTATTACTTTTCATGTTCATTCATTATTAATACATGAAGAATAACAGTCCCAAGAAAAAAGGAACACAAGCTATTGCCTCCAAAGAAAAACATTCTTAAATTCATCCCTTTCTGAATATACTGTTTTTAGCAGTTTTTATAACAGCCTAAGGGAAGTCTTTGGTATGTGCTTCAGCCAGCTGAGCCATATTTTACTTTAATATTTATATAATTTATTTTTCTACAGCAGTACACAATGTGTCATACTTCAAAGATAGCCAGCATACAGATACAATCTCCTGAAGATGAAAGCTAGGATAAAAGTCATCTGACACCACCTCTTTCCATGAATATCTACAGTATATTATTTCCAATATAATGTACATTTTTTATCTTAATTCTTTTCTTACTATTCTCTCAGCTCACCCTTGATTCCTTCCTTAATATTCAGTGTCCCTGACAGCTGTTTTCCTAATGGTGGGGCTGTTGGGAGCAGTTTTTAAGAAAGTGGTTTCCCTGGAAACAGAAACTCTGATCTACTATGTAGAAGTTTTTAGAATATTTCCACTTAATTCCAGCCAGCAGTTCTCATCTCTTTTCAGAAAAATGGAAAGTCTGCTACTTTTTTTCTGATCAATAATATCACTCTTAAAAGGGTTCAAATACAGCTATTCCTTCTCTCCACCCCACAAGCTATTGATTACTTCTATTGTTATATAAAGCAAAATTTACTTCATTTTAACACATTTTACAAGTATATAAAAGATGTGTTAGCTCATGTTCAAGGAATAAATTTTCTTAATTTTCAGTAAGACTGCTGCTATTAAACAAAGTATCTTAGACTTGAACAATATAACTGCACTAAAAAGAACCTCTAGAGGTTGTAATTTGCATTCTCCAATCAGTATTATTTTCCTCACTCTTTAATTCTAGCTAATTATAACCACATCCATTAAAGTTTTGTAGCTAATTGATAAGGGAACATAAGAAATACATGTTGTTTCACCCTGAACTCACTACCTGGAATAAGTAATTATCATGCACATATAACAGAGTTTTTCTCTCTTTTCTCTCTATGGTCACCTCATAGTCCTCCTGAGACAGAAACACTACATTTCTGGAAGATTCTTGAAAAAATTGCTAGCTTAGAATTTGTATTTATTAACTAGAAATCAGGCTTATGAAATTTTAAAAAGTGGTTCTTGAATTTGAATATTTATGTCCAATAGGATAAACACAAAACAATGTTCCAGCCTCCCAAGCAAGCCATCACACCCATTTAAGAACAAAGATCAGGACCTAAAATAGATATCTGAGCATTTGCATCTCCAGACAGATCTTTTAAATCTTTGTCATCAGTTTTCTAATCAGGGTTTCATGCCATTCACTGGCACCTACCATTGGAGAGACACTGCTTTATCAAACACTGTTTCAGTGTGTATGTAAATAATGTGATTTAAATTGCTATAACAAGGCACAATTTTTCTTTTTTGCTTTTATATATCCTATCATTGCATGTACCATTGGTCTGAAAATTACACATTTTGCCTTGTGTATGCTCACACTACATTTGCACAATTTTGTCTGTATTGTTTGTGTTAAATGATTTTTTTCTCTTTAACTGTGTATTTAAAATTTAGATACATTACTTTTATTGTTGATTATGTCTTTTTTATCTCTTTTTCAATTTAAAAGTTTATTTTTGCATCAGTGACTATCCATCGTGAGGAGCCAAAGGCTGTGAGGATCGTGAGGAGCCAAAGGCTGTGAGGATCGTGAGGAGCCAAAGGCTGTGGCTTTGTTGTCCTTTTCAAAGATAAAGAATGCATTCCCAGTTTGGCAGCACAGACAGGCTTCTAAACCACTATCATCCTACAGAATGTTTTTCAGTATGACTTGCATTACTTTACATTTACAGGAAAGAATAATATTTCCTTCACTTGATTTTCCTAAAGCATTTCCCAAGCAGTCATTCATTATTCTATGCAAAGTATAAGCTAATTAGTAGTATTCTCTACATATAAAGATGAAGAATTTCAGGTCAGAGAAACTAAGCAACATCAGTCCCTAACTGTTAGTATCAGAGCTGGGAATAACATGATATGAGCAACAACAAAAGATTTGCTACTCCAGTCACCCACTGAAACCTACATTTTTATGTTCATGAATCCACTTTTCTAGTTTGGGTTGTTGGCTTGTTTTTAGTGGGGTTTTTTTCCCTAATAACCAAGACCTGTATAATCTCATATATATTATAGTTCTGACTTCATCACTGTCCAAATTATTGACATGGGCAAGGCAAATTGGCAGTGACACATATTTGTATTTCTTTCCAATGTTTGCAAACTTCAGGTGAAATTAATCTTTTTAATTAAATGGAATTTTGTCTAGTCCTTCCAAAATTTTTATTACTTTTTTTGAGCAATCCGTTTCATTCGCCAGTCTTTCTAGTGTACTTATAAAACACAGTGTACTTCAGAAACACATAGTTGTTTTGTGTGTTTTCTGAAGAGATAGAGCCCAATGATGTTTTCTAATTTCTGGCATCATCCATCCCAATGCCAATGCATCAATTTAACTTTTTCACTTTGTTTTATTTATTTAGGGTGAAAACTATATATTAATATCTTTTCAACCATCATTTTCTTCAAACAGTATACCAAAACACTCAAACATCATAGTGGAAAGACATTGTCTCAATACAGAAGGAAAAATTTTGGTTATTTGCCCTGTATAATTTTTTTAATCTTGTCCTCAGAAGCATTAGAACTTCCATACAGTGCAATAACCTACGCAATGTATGGATGGTCAGATCACTCCTAGAGGTGTGTGATTAATGCTACTTCACCAATTGCTATTTCTGACAAGAAGTAGCTCCAGGTAATTTAAAATGATTCCCAAAATGAATAACAAATACAAAAAATTCTAAATCAATTGTGACAACATTTCTGGACAGAAAAAGAAGAAATAACTGAAAAATTAAGACTACACTGCTAGAGTACTTATAAGTGTCAGCTTTCATGCCTAATATATTTAAAATTCTATTGCTGAACCAAATCACCAAATGTATCTTGTTTTCAAAACAGTTAGGACTATTTAAATTTTAGAATTTTATGCATGCAAGAGAACTACTAATTGCTTATCTTTTGGTAAAAGTGTGAGGCAAATTGTAGGTTTTTGTTGTTTGATTTTGGTTTTTGTTTTAAAATACAGAATTGATTATCTTATCATTAGAAATATCATCAAATGATTTTTTTTCTCACCATCACATGATTTCTTTTACTTTAAGAAAGAATAGCTTTAGTTTGAGTAACTAGTGTATTTCTGTTATTTCTACTCTTGTTATCAGAGTCTGTCAGAAGTGTGTCTATCTATGCATGATTGTTCGACGCAAGTAAGGTCATAGAGATTGTTTATGGTATACTTCACCAGAATTCCTGGACATTATTTGAAGGATTTCTAAGTCATCTACTAAAATTCAATCAGTAATTTATGAGCAGGCTGTGAGTCCCAGACAGGGATAAGCAAGCAAAAGGTCATATTCTAGACTCAGGTGAGAAAAATAACCTTTCTTCTGGTGCAATCTACTATTATTTTTTTGTGCAATCTACTATGATAACTCAAATTTCACTTTGCAGTGAGAGTTGGAGCCATCACTGAGACTAAAACCTCCAGAGAAAAGTGGTGTAGAAGCAAACTATTTTTGCTTGGTTTTTTTGTGGGGGTGTTTTTTTTCTTGTTTTTTTTT